>OY744536.1:67123217-67138217 GCA_963556195.1 Sepiola atlantica | reverse complement strand
ATGGATACAAAAAATATTTATTTGTTAAACAATGATTGTATATATACACATATCTAAAGAAAAAAACATAACAAACTATTGTAAACACTAAATTGACTGCGTGTGTCTATTTTACGGCATCTCAAGCTTTTTAGCATAATTCTAAACGAAACATGCCACCCATGATTACATGGTTTCGACAATTTACGGCATACCATAATTTCGAAGTTGTTTTTTATGCAAAAATGTAATGTCGATTGTAACTGATTAATTGGCCATCAATTTTCTATCTTATTGGGAGGAGGTTTGAATTTTAGCTTCATGTTCCTCCTAACGACAACAGTGCCTAAAGATCGACGATGAAACCGATATGATTGGAAATCGGTGTAGCTGCTTCCGTAGTCCGCAATTGTATCCATTAAATCATTCATGTACACACAACACACATACAAAGACAAAGTTTGCATTTTCTTCAGAGAAAATGACGATTCGAATAATCAAAAGAAAAGACATGCCGGGCTTTAGAAAAAGGGGATTGTTAGCAATTCTATTTCATTCAGATCAGATAATAAAAATGATGAATAAAAAAGGTTAGTTTGCCGTAGAAAAACATGATTCACTAACTAATTAACGTTAAACATGATATATATGTCATGATTCACTAACTAATTAACGTTTTTTTTTTTTAGAAAGCAACATATACTCACACTTTCGGCAAGCGTAAAAGCAGCAACAACGCCAAATATTTCAAACTCACATTTTTGCTACGCTTATGAGATTATTATGTATCAGTATCTATGATATGCATATTTAGAAAATGAAACAATAAACATAAGAATGTTGAATTATTGCTGAGAACGTTGGCGGATGTCTACGCTATTCGAGTGGTCTTGCTAAAGCATTTAAAAGCGTTGTTTTCGCAATTAGAATCGTATAGATTTCCTCCCTGGATTTATTTGTATGCCCTTGGCAAAATATTTCCGGCTTCATAGTAATTAGCGGTAAACATAAGGGACTATACCTTCAACTCTTATTCTAGTTAAATTCGCCGATCAGGAAAGCAAGATTGGAGACAGGGGTGAACGAGGTGTGATTGAGAGGCAGAGAAAAAAGAACAGATTCCATACGCTTAGCTCTAATTAATCGCAGTCAGGAGGCAGGAACAAGAGATGGCGTGGTGTCAGTGTGTGCGCGCGGTTGTGTGTACTTGGGTATATGCGCCCATCTTTCATGCGTACGTGTGTGTGTATATGTGCGTACGACAGTGTATGTGTATAGGCGTCTATGCGTGGGTATGTTTAGATGTAACCTTGTGCAAGAAACTGCGAAACTGTTCATATGCGTGCCTATGTATTTGTGCATATAGTCGTGTATATGTGCATACACTTATATGTGTACATGTGTGCGTAGCTGTGTATGCACATGTAAGTGCGTGGCGCGTGCCAGGGCTTATGCGCACACGCATGTGCATAAGAATTTGTGTGTGACAGTAAGTACGTGGATGTGTTTGCGTATCTATACGTTTGTCTCTGTACGCGTTAGTATGTCTACCTATTTACACGCTGACATGTATGATTGTGTATACTATGTGTGTGTGCCCGTGTAAGTGTGTTTTGATGCATGTACGTGTACCTGCAAGGAGAATAACTCATCAAGCATGGTAATACCGCAGAATATGCCTTTGAGGTAAACCTTAGGGAGACACACGCACACATCTGGTTTGGCCTAATTCAAAAGTTAGTGACGTATTGCTGGCAATAAAAAGAAAAATCTGGAAGTAGATACGTTTCCCATATTTTATAGATTCGTTTTCCAGGAATGGATCAAGTCAGTAATGATCTCAGAAGACCATTTTGCAACAACAAAAATGAACATTTGAAGTTATCTTCGCCGGCAACGAAGCAAGTCATTTCCGTTTTTTGATATAAATTCTACAGCATTAATTACTGTTGATTGCATTTTGTTAATCTCCCTCAATTCCTGCTACAAAAAAACAGTTATTCTCAAACGTTTTTATATTAATATAAACAATTATTTGGAAGTAAGAATTGATCAGAGAGCTCAATTGGTGGTGTTAATCCATGTAATACTATATTTGCATATTGGATTATGCCGTGCATTGATTTCGTGCCGCATAACTTATCGGAGACTTAACTTAAAGCTCCTCCAATATCTGATGTACAAATTCTATGAATCGCTCCGCCAGTTCCCAACGTTTACAAAGACCGATCTTTGTTTGGAAAGCATAGTCTCTAGAACAAACTCGTGACATAAGATTGTGTTCACCATCGAGGGAATAAAATATAAATTTACCGAAATTTATTTCAATTAATATCACTTTACTCACACCAATTCCCATCCCTTAAATTCTCAGTATGTTCTTGGTATGCGTCCACAAAATTGGATATTATGGGATGTAAAAAAAAAAGGTAATATAGTTTTATGGGCTGGGCGAAAAAAAAACATTCAATCACAAGATCGCCGAGTATATACGGAAAGAGACATCTGCACTAATTATTATGAAATCTACAAACGGGTAACATAGCCTATATATATATATATATATATATATATATATATATATATATATATATATATATATATATATGCGTGTGTGTGTGTGTGTGTGCGCACGCGCGCGTGTGTGTGTGTGTGTCTAGGCAGCAGGTCATTATTTAAACAGTCGTTGTTGAATGACACAGAATTTTCGCGTTTGTTGATTTTTTAGTGGTGTTCTCGATGCGTCGAAAATACAAGCAAAGTATGAAAAACACATTTTCTCAAATCTTTTCAAAAATAAAAAATAAACGATTCCTGATGACGACCAGGAAGGTCGAAAGCGCTCGAGTGATGGCCGAGTAAAAAACAGTCGGACACATAGTGTACCGGCTACCATCGGAGACCAAAAGGCTTGCTAAAATACAACTAAAAATGTTAAACAACGCAAATATTCCATGTCATTTAACAACACCTGTCTAAATAGAACTTAAATTCTCTTCTTGAATGTGATAATGTCCCGTAACTAATGGTTACGGCGCTTGCTTACGGAGTTTAGGTAGATTCTAAGGGTTCGAACCGTGCGACCGTCCGAGACTATCATCTGATGAGAGCGAAAGCTCGAAACGCTAGCGTATGTAAGTAAAAATAGTTTAATATTATTTATTTAAAATTAATATAAATATATATATATATATATATATATATATATATATATATATATATATATATGTTACCCGTTATTATGCAGATGATGTGTTTTCACCGTTTATTTCTCTAAGGCTTCTTCCTAAGCAGCAATTTACCTCATCTCTTATTTTATACTGTATATATATATAAGAATCGCTTATCGTTTATCTCTCACTCTTTCTCTCTCTAAGTTTATTACCAGTTAGTTAATAAAGAAAGGAAAGAATAAACACATGGGAATAGTCTACTTTAAGCAAAAGGGACACTCACCATAAATAGTACTATTATGTAATCCGTAGCTGTAGAGGAAATATGCAAAAAGGGGAATATAGCCAGCAGAGAGAGACTAATTTTGGATTTTGTCCTATTTTTATATATTACCCGTATTTTGTTTATAATTCACATTGGAAGCATTAATGTATTTATTCAATCTCTCGTTGTTTTTCTGATTCCTCATCTCATATTGCATTCCCGTCTACTCTCTCCCTCACTCTCTTGCATTAAGCACATGTGTTTTTCTATATGTTTAAGTATTTTTCTCACTTAATAATTTGGCATCTCTTTCTTCCATCTCCGAAGGGATGTTTGGAAGATCTCTCTCCTCTTATTTCAAATGATAAAACACACTGGTCATATCCATGCACCCACTTTAATTACATTTTTCTAGTATCTTCAAAATCTATCAAACAATCCACAATCTATATCCGTTTTATCAGCTCCCTATTTCTGAAGTCGGTTGGGTATGATGGCCTAGTCTTTATCAAATCTAACATTACTTATGTATTTATTTATCTATCAATCTATCACTGTAAATATATATGTGTGTTTATACACTAATTATATATATATATATATATATATATATATATATATATATATATATATATATATATATATATACGTAAATATACACATGTACATCCATAGTTACCCGCATGAATAAAGTTGGCAAAGAAAAATAAAACGACACAAACTTAACATTGAGAGTCAATTCATTTTTATTCAAGAAAATCAAAAATAAAGCGCAAGAAAGCTGGGTTATTGCAGGCTGTAAATTATTTATATATATATATATATATATATATATACATTAAAGTTTCCAAAGGGGATATCATTTTTTATGTATCAATTTTCAGTATTTACTTCAACAGTGTCGATACGAGGTTATGAAAATATATTTATGACAATTAAGCTACACAGAGGCTCTCGCGTTTCAATCTTCAGGCTAAAATGCATGAAGTTAGTTATGCCGGGTGTTTTTATATACACGACTAGCTAGTTAACTAATCAGATTCCTTCTTGTTCTCTTAGCCAATCGTCACCCATTATATTGACACAACAAAGAAACAAGATTAGGCATTTCTATAGAAAACAGAACAATAGAATAGGAAGTAAAATCAACCGAACCTTTGCCTATAAGAAGTCCTGCGATTGGCTAAGACAACAACCAAGAAACTAGGATGGATCATCATATAGAAAACATAACAATAGAATAGGAAATAGGAAGTAAAGCTAACCTAACCTTTGTTCATAGGAAGCACAACGATTGGCACAACGATTGGCTAAAAGAACAAGAAGGAATCTGATTGGTAAACTAGCCAGTTGTGTATATAAAAACACCCGACAAAACTAACTCCGTGTATTTTATCCTTAAGATTCACCTCGAGGATGAAACGCGGGAGCCTTTGTGTAGCTTGATGGGCATGAATATATTTTCATAAAATACTATATATATATATATATATATATATATATATATATATATATATATATATATATATAAAAGGAGATTGTAGTTTGCTTGAAGCATTGCTGGTAAATATAAGTGCAGGTTAGTAGTCCGAGGCTGTAGCAATGCGGTGTAGGTGGAAAGAGTGAACAGAAATAAACGATGAGAGAAAACGAATCTCAAAACAATTTATTAAAAATTTCACTAAAAACTGATTAAGTACCAGAATAGTAAATACTGTCTGGTAAATAAAAAGTTTGGCAAAAGGTAATCTTAAATTTTCGAAAGAACAACTTTCATTATCAAAAGAAAACAATAAAAGACCGAGAGGGTCGAAAAAACGGGGAAAAAACGGTATCAAACCATTGAAACACCGCAACAGACTATTGGGAGTAGGAACGCAGAAAACGTCAAAATTTAATTAAATAATTATTCAGCCAAAGTTAACATATTATTAACATTTGTTTATTTATATACTAATTTTTATAATTTTATTATATTTTATTTTATATGATTTATTAATTTTGCTTTCTTTATTTATTCAAATATTCAAATTTATTCAAATATATATATATATATATATAATCAATTAGATTCTCCAAGTATCACTAAATAGCATTACACGTGAAAATCGATATTAGATTCTGTCTAACCAGTGCAATACGGAAGGATTCAGTACGTGTTCTTTGGATAAAAACGAAATTTTAATCGCTTTCATTGATTAGATATTTTATCTAACCCGATAATTTTTCATTAATAGAAACTTACAGAAATTTACGATAGTGTTTAAAGATAGTAATCTAACGAAATCGTTCCGTTTTTTACAATTGAATATTGTAAATTGCATGCAGAATCATTCGAACATACTTTTCTGAGATTTATATTTTTCATTCGAGTTTTGTTCATTCAAAATAGATAGTGATATACATGAAGACAACTCATTTTACGCATTTTACGTTTTCATACGACAACTTAGCTTCACAGTTTAATACTGTTACGGATGCTCGGTATAGTAATAATCTATCACATTTCATTACATTAACAGCTATGCGTTAATAATGTATATTTTTAAAATTGCGTTGCTTAGAACAAATACCGATTAGTATATCTTTATTCATAAATGAACTAAAATTTTATATTTAACGTAACATGCAATAACAACTTTTGATAATTATATTTAGTGTTGCGTCATTAATAGATGTAGTATTAATGTTGAATACATATATATATATATATATATATATATATATATATATATATATATATATATATATATATTGTGTATTTCTCCGTGCATAAATTACTAAAAGCTTTAAAAAATATATATACCTATATATTAGAGAATGCCTGATATCTATACATCTATACATGTATATATATATATATATATATATATATATATATATATATATATTTGATTGGATATATATATATACATATATATATATATATATATATATATATATATATATGCATATATATGTGGTAGTTATTACTATATTAAAAAGGAAAAAACCCAGGAAATAAACGGGATTTCTTGCACATTTAAACGCAATAGTTGTTAATTAAATGGACTGAAACTTTCCGAGAATTACTTGGTTTAATGTTTCATATAATTCATATAATCACAAATGTGTAATATGCAAGCCTCCTGATCCGTTCAAGGGCAATGAGAGGAACGCGTATCATGACTATTGTTTTTTTATATATGAATATATAAATAATCTAATCAATAAGATATATATTTGTTGGTTTTAAAAATAATTTTCATTTTAACAAACATACTTTTCTACGTGAATGCATTCGAGTTTAAACACAATAAGTATTCAAATACCATCAACCAAGAATATAAACAAAATCACTAAAATAAAACAAAAGAAAATCTGGAAGACCACTTAAATTATTAAACAAAAATCGGATAAAGAACACAGGAACTCATGCAGTAAGCTACTAACTTAAAATCGCCCTTCAGTTTCACTTTCTATTTTGTTAGTGTAATGTGACTTTGATTTGAAACAACTGAAAGTTTAAAAAAGAATAATCAAAAGAATAGAAAAATGAAATAGCACTTCCTATTCAAATAGGGACTTTTTCAACAACCTTATTAATTGGTGCTTATTGGGTGAAAGACACACACATGGCCAAGCGAGAAATAAAACAGACAAAAAAGGGAGGTAAGAGATATTATTAAACATCATGAATAAATTAGTAATCATTGAGTTATTTTAACACACACATACACACACACACACACACACACACATATATATATATATATATATATATATATATATATATATATATAATAGAAATTGGTAGTTTGCTGTAAGCATTGCTGGGAGTAATAATAAAAGTTTTTAAAAAGGTTTAAGGCAATGCGAAGATCCGGGTTGCTGGAAGCTGTGAAGAACAAAAACAGAACAAAACCGAAATAAGTCGGATATAGATCGAAAGGTTTGTTTATTTTTCTAGACAGCAAGGATGTTAGTTTGTAATGTCCGGATTATCAAGAATCAATTTGATATTTCGAGAGATTTTTTTTTTCTTCTTCTTCCTCTCCTTGTCAAAAATAAATAAAAGACAAATCCCGGGTACCGAGAAAATGCCAGGAGCGTTGGGGGGTTAAACCGGAAGTGTTCAGAGTAAAGTATTCAGAGGAAAATTAAATAGATTCTTTTTATTTATCTATTTATTTATTTTTTTTTAAATATATATATATATATATATATATATATATATATATATATATATATATATATATATATGTAATTGTCTGTTGTTTCTATTTATTTAATTTTAATTTTTATTTATATATTTACTATTATTCTTATTTGTTTTTTTTTTTTTTTTTTTGTTTTTTGTTTTTTTCGTATATAAAACGTAGATATTACTTATAGTATATATGTTTGTCAACAGGCTGATTCCGGCATTAGATTTTAAATGTGTTGTAGATAGCTAATTATTTGTTGTCGGTGCAGTATATTAAAATTTAGTTATGTCTGGTTAAGTTTAATCCTTATTTATTGGTTTTAATTTATCTCTTAAATGCAAGACCAGATCACGCAGACACAACACACTCTCCAACACATGCTTCCTAAAACTACCTTTCTTTAACGACAGAATCACTAATGCCATCCGCAGTGCAATACATAAAGAAAAACTAGACATTCAACTCACCCACACCGGCACCACCTTACGCCAACACCTTTCTAAAAAACGCACTACACGCACCCAAGAACCATGCTCCCTAGCCAATTGTCCCATTCCTACCACTGGACTATGCCACCGCACTAACTGTGTATACAATATATCATGCACTATTTGTAACCACTCCTATATTGGATATACTACAAGACAATTACACCAACGTATAAAAGAACACATGAATACAAATATATCTTCCTTCTTCAAACATACTTCCTCATGCAATACTACACAACAAGACATAAAAGTTTCCATTTTAGCCTCGACCAGGAACCTAGGCGACCTAAGACTGATGGAAGCTATTCTCATTTCCAAACTTAGCCCATTTTTGAACCAAAGACATGAATTAAATTCTACCTTCATCATATAACCTACCCCCCCCCAGAACCCATCCCCAGATAATACCCCCCCCCATAATAAACACTATTTGCACAAATCATATCCGTTATACTAAGAATTGACCATTACTTTAGTTAAATAAATTCAACATACAAAGCCAATTAACAGAATAACAGAATTCCCTTCATAAATTAATACCAAAAATAAGAGATTTGTCTCCCCTTAACCAGCAAACTTTCCATACCTAAAACAATAGGCATTTAAGAGATAAATTAAAACCAATAAATAAGGATTAAACTTAACCAGACATAACTAAATTTTAATATACTGCACCGACAACAAATAATTAGCTATCTACAACACATTTAAAATCTAATGCCGGAATCAGCCTGTTGACAAACATATATACTATAAGTAATATCTACGTTTTATATACGAAAAAAAAACAAAACAAAACAAAACAAAAAAACAAAACAAATAACAATAATAGTAAATATATAAATAAAAATAAAAATTAAATAAATAGAAACAACAGACAATTACATATATATATGGGTGTATATATATATATATATATATATATATATATATATATATATATATATATATATATATATATTTAAAAAAAAAAATAAATAAATAAAAAGAATCTATTTAATTTTCCTCTGAATACTTTACTCTGAACACTTCCGGTTTAACTCCCCAACGCTCCTGGCATTTTCTCGGTACCCGGGATTTGTCTTTTATTTATTTTTGACAAGGAGAGGAAGAAGAAGAAAAAAAAAATCTCTCGAAATATCAAATTGATTCTTGATAATCCGGACATTACAAACTAACACCCTTGCTGTCTAGAAAAATAAACAAACCTTTCGATCTATATCCGACTTATTTCGGTTTTGTTCTGTTTTTGTTCTTCACAGCTTCCAGCAACCCGGATCTTCGCATTGCCTTAAACCTTTTTAAAAACTTTTATTATATATATATATATATATATATATATATATATATATATATATATATATATATATATATATATATACTAGCAGAGCTACCCGGTGTAGCCCATGTTAGAGTGTAGAATAGCATCATATGCAACATCATGGTAGGAAGAGTTTACTTTAACAGCAACCTTGATGCTGTCAGCTAGATATCTTACTCACTGAACTATTCAGATATATGTTAATACTCTAAAACGAACGCTAATAAATAGATTAATTTCATTGTGTAACATGTTTGAAAATTGTCATTAGCTTCTTTAAGGGGCAGCCAGAGACGCAAAAATACTTATAGTATATTCCCATGAAAATTGTGCATGCGAATACAATTATATTGAAAGTACACTTCCTAGTATGTCCACGTTTTTCGGGACATGCACAAAGGTGTTCTCTTATATATATATATATATATATATATATATATATATATATATATATATATATATATATATATATATATATATATATATATATATGGGAAGAGAAGGATGAAAGTAATCCGACCTGATGGGAAAATGAAAAAGGAAAACCAAAAAAAATGGATGTTTTTTATGTGTACATCAACGTTTCGTCTTTATTTATAAGACTTCATCAGGATGATAATATAGAGAAAAAATGTCATGCAAGTACAGATACATGTAGGGTAGACATATTGGGAGGAAAAATAAAATAAAATTTTATTTTATTTTTCCTCCCAATATGACGATACCGGTTTATTAGGCGGGGTAAACACCCCTTGTTAATGAAAGGAACTTATTAGCATTTAAAGCTAGCGATGTCGTGCTGTGTTAATACTACACTTACAGTGCGTTTCTCGACGGTGTTTCTAAGAGCTACAAATGATATATATATATATATATATATATATATATATATATATATAATTTAATCAAAGGGAAAACAATTTCAGTGGAAGGGTTGTGCCCCCGGGAGCCATCTTACTATTATAAAAATTCGCTGAAATTTTGGAAGTAGACATCATTTTTGTTTATTTACTTATGGTTGAAATTTGATTTAAATCAAATGGAAAACAGTTTTGAGGGGGGGGCGGGCTCCTCTTAATATTATCAACATTTGCTGATTTTCTTTTTATATACATCATTTCTGGTCATTTTCATCTGTCTTAAATTTATTTTGACTCTAACGGAAACAGTTTTCAATAGGTGGTTGTGCCGTCCAGGGATCCTCAGGGTTTAAGTGATATATGTATTTTATAGGCTATGACCTTCACTAAGATGCCAGTAGTCCACAAGCAAATTTTCAAGCAGTTTAGGTGAACTTAAGACATAAAGATCAGGTGGGCACAATACACACACAGAGTTACTATTATATATATATATATATATATATATATATATATATATATATATATATATATATATATATATATATATATATATAGTTAATAATGTTTCTATAAATAAAATAAGTTATACTATAATACAGTACTACTTGATATTGAGCACTATAGTATAATCACCGGAGTGTCATTGGAATAACATCTAAGAAACATCAATACAATCACTATATATACTGTATATATAAGATAGAGTAAACGTGCCCTTCATTGAACTGTCACCGAATAGTCATCATTTATGTCGGTTTCCGATGTAACGGCTTATGTAAAGGACGTCTTGCTTTGACATGAGTAAAGTTTTATGTGAAATAGCTACACACCACATGACGATTTAGTGTAAACCACCGATCCATAAAATACACCAAGTCATTAAGAAA
The DNA here is from genome assembly GCA_963556195.1 of Sepiola atlantica. Classification (NCBI taxonomy): domain Eukaryota; kingdom Metazoa; phylum Mollusca; class Cephalopoda; order Sepiida; family Sepiolidae; genus Sepiola; species Sepiola atlantica. The sequence continues at coordinate 67,127,051 of OY744536.1, read as the reverse complement.
TATTGAAAAGAGCCGTGATCCCCTTTAAACCCAAAATGCCAATAAATTAATATTAAAGAATAAAGAGCTGATTGGGCAAATTTCCTGAAGGTTTTGTCAATATATAATCAAGCTACAGATTTGTGTTAATCATTCAATACCTACTTATATATTAGGAAAGAAACACCCATATCGAAGATTTTTTTCAATATATAATGTGCACGCATGTTTGTATTTATATGTATAGATAAACTTCAATTAAATTTTGTTTTTTAAAATACCTGAAGCTGCGAAAATTTGAAATAACGAAAGAAAAAGTCAAATGAGAAATAGGATAGATTGCAAACTTAAGTACATCGTCGTATTCAGAATGTGGGAAAAAGGGGAAGTTGATTTCCAAAGGCTCTAATTCATTTTAAAACACAACCGCAAACTTTGTTGCGTAATTCAACCTTAGAGATAATTAAAAATATCCAATGAAAATATAGACATTTTAGAATTAGCACTCATCCATACACTAAATATCTAATATAGATGGCAACATTAGTAAGATGGCAACATTATGGTTTGTGTAAATAGAATAGCCCCTCTTTTTAATCAGTAGTGAAATGTAATAAAACAAGTTCTGACCCCATGAAAAGAAAAGGAAAGATTTTCAAATATAACAGATTTCAGATGCAAGATTATGTTCACTAGACGTCGCTGAAAATTTGTTCACATGTGGAAGAGAAGGAAATAAGCCCGAATGACAGATACATCATACAATTATGTACAGGTTCGCGATTTCGACAAAAGGATTCCCAAGTGCGACTTACATATTCCCAAGTTCGAAAAGATTCCCCTGAAAAAAAATCAAGGTTACATAGACCGAAATGCTTTGAATATAATAACGAAGTGTTATTGTTTTGTTTGTTTGTTTTTCATTTAAAATCCGAATCCACGAGATGTGTGCTTCCTGTGTGCAGAACGAGAAAACATAGAAAGTACTTATGTCTCCGAGGTCAGAGACAGTTAAACGTCTAATAATTTCGATTCGTATTCAGACGTTTTGTTTGTCATGTACTTTCAGGTTTAGGCTTCACAATAAAGAAAGTTATTTTGTATGTTCTTTGGTTTTTATTGTTAATTTCTTAGTGTTTTTCGTTGTTTCTGTTTCTTTTGTGATTTTTTATTATATTTGCTTGTTTGATTTTTCAGTTTGTCTTTAAAAAATTCTGAGATTCCTGAGGATTGTTTGTGTCTTTTCCGGTGTTTGACGTATAGTTAGGGTTATTTTTCTTCTTTTTGTTTGTTGGGCGTGATTATGTTCATCCCTGATTAAGGCAAATCTAAAAAGCGAAAGGAAGAAAAAGGGACAAGCAATGAGTACGATCAAAAGTCACATAGTCTTCATAACGTGAGATTCAACCGGGATACGACAAGGGTAATTGACTCTTACTCATTTTGTGTATTTTTGTTTTACATTTCCATGTGTGCTCTTTATGATGGAAAAGGTCAAAATGTGTTCTTCGGATCTGTAAGATGTGTTGATTGCTTTGAGAGACAGATGAATAAACACAGAGAGACAAATAGACAGACAGACAGTAACATACCGACAAGAAAGCCCGAATAAGTCGATATATACAAAGATAAATAAATATATAAGGAACCGAGATAATTGTTAATTTCGTATCAGTAGTTTTGTTTACCCCGTCGGTAGAGCATCGATACAAAATTTCGTATTTCGCTACGTCTAACAAACTGATGAGTTACTACAAAGCGTGTCTGTAGACCACAAATATATATATATATATATATATATATATATATATAAACAGAGTTCGGTGAAGAGGGTTTTCATAGGTCTTCTTTGTAAGGATTTGAAACCGATGGAACCGATGTTATGATCTTCTGTAATACAAATATATATATATATATAATATAAGTGTTACTACAGTTTTAAAAGCGTCGTTAGTAGATATATTTTAAAATTTCTTTGAGAAACCAGTTAACAGACGCGTGAATTCATATCAATAAATAATTTTTTTTTCTTTTTTCTTTTTTTTCTTTTTTTATAATTCCAAATTTTCGGTTTTAACAAACCATAATCATGGTAAACAGACATTGTAATTTTTTCTTTTTATTTCTTTTCATGGTAACAATCTAACGGCGTGGCCGAAGATTTACGATCTCCCCCGATGTAATTGGAGAGTTTTTTTTTATATATATGTCCGGTGATTGTAGTTATTAGCAAACACTGATAATTCGTCTGAAAGCTCATAGTGGGTAAATAATAATTATATTAATGAAGATGATGGAGCTATTTAAGTGTTGTTGATTTTCATGATGGTGGTGGTGGTGGTTGTGGTGGTTGTTATGATGATGATGATGATGATGATGATGATGATGATGATGATGATGATGATGATGATGATGATGATGAATTTATACACACATTCACGGAAGATCACTGAAATTAAGCAGCATTGAACCTTGTCAGTACTTATATAGGCAACAATTTAGGAATATCAGGTGCTGTATGTTAAACTCCGTCCCTAGTGGCTTTGCATGTCCAAAACCGGTTTCCAATCTGTAATTAGAACGGTAAGTCATAGACCGTTCATTGTGATCTGCGCCGACCAGATAGGGTCAGCCAATGACAGATCGATTTCAGAACGATTATAACATTATAATGATGGTGTTAGTCGTCATGTTGATCCTAGTTATGAAGATGACAACGATGATATCTTCTAGAGAATCGTTGCCGAATTTAGGAATGCAAGATAATTCCTGCTCGATGGTTAGAGATTGGTTGTCTAAAGTTTCACAGATTTCCTGCTGCAAATCCGAAGCATTAATTCGAGTATGCAAAACATTCCCCATAATTTATGCCCTTTTCTATAACTTTATAAAAAGCCGTATGAGTCGAAGCTGCCGTTGAATATAACATTACAGTCTGGAAGGTGCGGTGGTTTCATATGACTATTAGATTATAGTTTAAGCTATGTGTGTTCCCCTTAATCACACATATATTATTCAACTAGATATATATTAGGTACAACGGTACTACGCAAGCGACCAAACTGACTCTCTCTCATTCTCATATATATATATATATATATATATACATACACACACACACACACACACACACACATATATATATATATATATATATATATATATATATATATATATATATACATATATATATACATATACATACATTATTAGATTTAGAAACTGTGTGTGTATGCTGGGTGTACCCGTGTTTCATCGACCTGGTCATGCCGAGCGCCTGGTGTAGTCATCGGATAGTACAAACATATCGACTCTTCAGCATTGTTCGGAAAGCGAAGACTCAATCTTTTCTATGTGTTTTTTGGCTTACCGAACGGTGCTAAAGAATCGATCCTTGTTTTCTATACTAGACACGAGACTGGCAGATCGATGATACCCGGCAACACCCAAGAGACAATGTCTGTCTTTTGTATTAAGATAAGTTACATTAGCTGTTGTAGAACCTATGATCGAGCACTTTTTTGTTTTTTTAATTAACTTGTGATACATGCAATACATACATATATATATATATATATATATATATATATATATATATATATATATATATAAGTATATACAAATGTATGCATACATAAATATATGTATATATTAATATATGTATATATAAAATATGTATATATGTATATATAAAAATATGTATATATATATATAAATATATGCATATTTATATTAATAAATATATATATATAAATATATATATATATATATAAATATATAAATATATATATATGCATATATGTATATACATAAATATATATGTATATAAAAATAAATATACATATATGTGTTGCA
>OY744536.1:67113217-67118217 GCA_963556195.1 Sepiola atlantica | reverse complement strand
AGTGAAGAAAGGCTTTGATCAGAAGCGATCCAACGCTCAAAGGGAGATATATGTACGTGTGTATGCAGAGGAATATATATAGAATGTGTGTGTTCGCACAAATATTTATATATATATATATATATATATATATATATATATATATATATATATATATATATGGTAAAGACGCTGGACTATAGACATCAATATCTAAAGTTCGATCCTTGTCTAAGTTAGCCATGCTGATGACGGCTGTGAGCCAAAACACGTGTCCATGGATTATTTCATGTACGTATAAAATCAATGTATATATATATATATATATATATATATATATATATATATATATATATATATATATATATATATATATATATATATATATAGTAATCCAGGTAGGGTAAAAATCCACAGGATAGAAATCCAAAGGGAATCAAACCGGGCTTATAAAAGAGTGCTCAATAAAAATATAGAGCTGTATTGTGAATGTTTTTATTCAAACATGTACAAGGTCTGCTACACTGGCATGTCGATGTTATCGATCTACAGCTATCAAGAGCTGAGGTCTCATTGGGCAGAAAGTTTTTCATGATTCAACGCGGTCGCTGAATTCCAGGAAGAATGGAGTCAAGCAAAGAAGAAGAGGAAAAAGAAATAAAAGTCATAAAATTTGTAACTATTCATATGTGTATGTGTATGCTTGTGTGTTTGTATGTATACGTATGCATGTGTACACATATATGTGTATCTGTGTGTCTGTGTATATGTGTGTGAGTATGGATGCATGTATGAATGTCTGTGTATACATATACACATATGAATTTATATGTATGCACAAGTACGTGTATGCGTTCAACATCCAGCTCACAAAATCCCACAAAGGTCAACCACATATTACCAGAATCACTTTTTTTTTAATTATATACTGCTCACTTTACTCAAAATTACTGGCCCCACCATTTCTAGTCCCCCCACTCATAGACCATAACTTGTATTAACAACTTTAACTAGAACACCTTACCGCCAATATTATCTTTAATCTTATAATAGGTGTTAACCCCACCATTAGTAATACAATTACAACGAATAATAAAATTTATTTATACCACTGCCATTAATCCATATATGACTTCCACTAAAATAAAAGCAATTACCAATATGCTTTATTAATTCATTACTAACTATTACTTATAATCGAAATACATTTATTTATACTCCAAAATAATTAAAACAAAATATAATAGTATAATCCATCAATATCAATGTCATAAACTTATCTACGATTCTTACTAAGAATAATCCCCTACTATATTTTAACTCACTATTATCTAGAATTAAATCTATTAATACTACTGCCACTAATCCATATATGACTCTTACTAAAAATAAAGGTAATTACCACTATGTTTTATTAATTAACTGCTAAATATTATTTAGAATTAAAATACATTTACTTATCCATCAAAATAATTAAAATTAAATGCCAATTGATCAAAATATAACAGCATAATTTATTAATACTAAGGTCATAAATCTATCACTAATAATAATGTAAACTAAATATCCCTGTAGGCTTTCTGTCGTGTAACTGTTATGCGTCTGCATTGAAATAGATTAAAACAATGCCATGTACAGGAAACAGACACATCAACCCACGACAACTTTCTTAAATGGCTACAGACATACACTCTTAACACCTTCTTTCTCTCTCTTTCTTTATCTTCGCTTTCTCTCTTGTTTCTTTTTCTCTTCTCCAGCTCAGCGTTGGATGAAAATAAAAATATGAATTTAATTTAAATCTTACATTAACCATTCTCAGCCCGCGACAAATCCTAAATGGCTATAGACACTCACCGCTAACCCCTCTCTACCTCTCTTCCCCTTTCCCTTTTTTTTTCTTTTTCTTTTCCTTCGACCCCCCCCCACCCTAGCTCAGCGTTGGATAAAATAAAAATACAAATAGCTGTGAATTAAACTTTTCTAACGGCAAATATATTTTTCTTTCCTTTTCTTTTTCTTTTTCTTTTCCTCGCCCCCCCCCTACCCCAGCTCAGCGTTGGATAAAAAAATGAAAATATGAATTTCTAACGGCAAATATATTTTAAAAATCGGTCACATGACTTTTTTTTTCCTCTTCTTCTTTGCTTGACTCCATTCTTCCTGGAATTCAGCGACCGGGTTGGATCATAAAAAACTTTCTGCCTGATTAGACCTCAGCTCTTGATAGCTGTAGATCGATAACATTGACATGCTAGTGTAGCAGACCTTGTACATGTTTGAATAAAAGCATTCACTATATATATATATATATATATATATATATATATATATATACAGAGAGACAGAGAGAGACAGAGAGAGAGAGAGAGAGAGAGAGGGAGAGACAGACAGACAGACAGACAGAGACGTGTTAGTGTTGATTTAGCGTGTAAGACTAAAAAACATAACCGTACCCTAATCAAGCGTAACTTGGCATTTTCACTCAGGTAATAAGACCGAACACCTCTTTAAGGCTTTCTTTTCTTTTCTTTCGGTTTCTTTATTCTAGATTTTCAAGTTCAGTAGATTCACTCGGTTAATGTAGGAAGAATAGTACAATTTACAAACCAGAAAACACTTGTGAGGGGTGAACAGCACTTTAACAATTCCATATTGAGTCAATAATAAACGTTAACGTTTCGTTTATTATATTCGGTACAAAACATTTTATTCGTGTTAATTAATAGCAACCTCATTGAATTTTAAGAATTTTGAAATCTAATCGGGAAATAAAAAGTCAAGCAACGTATCTGTTGCGCTAACGTGTGTGCGAAATGTTTTGTTTACATGTATTATTTTGTAACACTATTAATAATCGAGAGGGATCTATTATTTACAGAGGATTATTTCTTTACGCCAGGTGGGAAACGGTCATTTACTCTACGAGAGCTAAAATCAATATTCAAAAAGAAAAGGCTGATCAGATTGAATATAAACATATATGTATTTTAACAAAACTAAATGTTTTGTTTTAAAAAAATGTACCGATAAATGACTGACATCAGATTTTTACATGTAGCTTTGGTTAGAAAGCTGTACCCGTCAGCGGTACAGTGGTACATTTAACTCAACTTTATATATCAGTTATAAGTACGGCATTCGCGACCCGGATATTGCAACTTAAAGATGAAAAAATACCCTTCACCATCAAATGGAAAGTAATTGAGAGAATACTATCCTTCTCCCCAGGCATAAGTAGATGTCCTTTGTGTGACGCCGAAAAATACCATACGTTAGGGCCATCATTAACCCAAATACAGTCTGTTTGAATTTCTGAGATGAAATCTTTAAAGGATGTATCCACAGGAGACAAACACTACATATAAATTGGACTTACTGATACACATAAAGGCCTAGCTACACCTCCTCTGCCAAATACATAACCCCATAATTGCCCCACGAAATACCGACTTCCACCCCGGAAAATTCTCCCAACTATCACCCCTTATAAATATAAATAACATTAAAAATAGGAACAAATACCTTAATCGCCCATATCCACACCACTATTAAAGCGCAATAATTATAACTTTCCTAATAATATTGATCCAGTTATTAAGAGGGTAACACCCCGATTTCACATTATTATTTCTCCCATGAGTCCCACCATTTCTCGGTCATAATAATCTTCCAAACAGATCCAATCTTGCCGACCCAATCCTTACTCTTATCTCTAAACCAGTCTTAATCAGTATACCAATATTATTATTCCCATAAGCCTTCAATATACCATAGTTAATAATGTTAAATCTCGAATATAAATCATTCAAAAACCCTGCAGAATTAATGCCCTTAGACTGCTCGGATGATATCTCTATTTAAATTTCTTTGGGATTGATTCAAAGTCCTTTAATCCAACATTTAAAATTGACTTTAATGTTGTTGATGTTTTTAACCTTTTTATCTATTCATCAGTATAATCCTTACACCCATTTTCTCTCCCTAATATCTTAAGAAGACACATTATTATACCCTAAAACCGTAACGGCCAAATATTCGCTACTGATAAACATTAGCTCACGCGATTTATATAGAATTTATTTATATATATATATCTTTTTAAATCTTCTCTAGTTTTAAATCTAAACTGTTACTTTTCCCCCACACCCTTTTTTCAAACCTTATTAAATCTTCCTTACACTAAATTAAAACAAACATACATAACAGTCTAAGCAAATAACGCGTCCAAACGAGAGTAACACGTGACTTCACATTTCCAAAACAGATGACAACTGAAGCTGAAGAGAGCCAGATGGCTAAGTGCTTCTGTGCTTGAAACCGACGGTAAAAATGGTGCACTACTTTTTCTGTACCAAAATAAATAATAATAATATATATATATATATATATATATATATATATATATATATATATATATATATATATATATACGCATTTAAACAAAATGCTTGAAATAATCTCGTTAGGAAAAAATCGATAGGTAAAGAGTAATAAAAAGCACAAAGGGAAATTGAATGTGGAAGGTAATTGATCGTAAGCGATAAACATTAATTTAATTAAGCATGTGTTTAAAACGATTGAAAGGACATTGTAAGCGATAAAAAATGAGTAGGGGGAGGGCAAAGTTAAAAAAACAAATTCAACAATCTCATAAATTCCTTTACCGGCATAAGGAATGTTTACGAATGGCCACAGAAAGGAATACCAACATTTTTAAATGGCTTTTTTATAGTTTTTTGACACAGCACGGATTTTCAATCAGATGCTGAGTAATAGCCATGCCCAAAGTCGAGAAGGAAGGGATCCCTGTCGGGATATATATATATATATATATATATATATATATATATATATATATATATATATATATGATGATGGACTCTCCCGTCGATTGCGACGTATGAGGTTCCAACAACTTTCATTTGTGTTTAGATCGTTCATGACACCTGAGTCCGGCAAGAGACCTGCAAGGAAAGCCGCAGACAGTGCAAGAGTGTGAGCAATCGGATGCCAGGTGT
>OY744536.1:67095717-67103217 GCA_963556195.1 Sepiola atlantica | reverse complement strand
GAGAAATATGTTCTTTCATCAGAAGACAAAACACAGTTATTTAACAAGCATAATAATGTAAACCAATACTTGTTAAATCATTGTGTTTTTCTTCTGATGAACGAATACGTTTCTTTGAAACAACATGGTTTTAAGGACTTTTTATAAACTATTTATATAAAACAATAGAAAATAATAATGTAGGCTTAAAATACTGATATCAGTTATAGATCAGCATACGCTGTAAACTATCCATAGCAAAACATGGGCCTAACGTGCCGGCCGATGTAATATTTATTGTTTTTTAATCTGAAAGCTGTTCCCTATTTGTATAACCGATCAAGTAAGAAAGATAACTAAGTCTCTCTATTAAAATCTAAACAAAATAACATTACCTTTTTATTTAAGTTGGTAACTGAAATCCTTGTCAGGGTGGACCTGGGAGTAATTGCAATTAACTTCACACACCCTAAAACTGCACAATTTGAGGCTTAACCATTGGGCGCATTTTTATGTTTTAACCAGGGGGGGGGGGCTAAAATGGGGAAACGTAAAAGGGTCTGGGAAATATAGATTTCGGGTGTTAGGATGTGGTAGAGGCGAACACTTTGTGCGGTGTTAGGAACAGATTCTATTTACCTCATAAATGGGATTCTACACCTCTACTCCCGGTCAAAGGGAACCTAGGAGTAATGGAGATTAAGGGATCAACGTGATCAATTATTATTTGTATTGTTTATTTTTTATTCGGACAATAAATGTAGTATTTGTTTTTTCCTCAGATCCAACCCCCATGAGAACGCCTCTCGATTTTCATTTGCCACGTCTGACTTCCTGTGACGTCACTTCATTTTCTATGTTAGCTTGATTTTGAACCTTCATTTCTAGTGTTAATGCCATATCCTACGTTATCTAAACATTTTTACATACCACATCGCTACATAAGTAGCAATAGTGAAGACCAACATCATTGTTTTTCTTTATTTTCACATGAATCTTTCATTAACATTTTATGTTAAACAAAAGAGAGAGAAAGAAGGTCGGAGGGAAATATCATGTTAGTACATTGTTCACATCACGCAAGTGGCCGGAAATTGAAAGAGCATCTATGCTTGAGTTAAAACAAAACGTCGGCGAAACGCACCTTAAGGGCGAAAACATAATCAGTTGTTCGTACCGAAAGAAAATGAACGTAGTGAAAAATGTAAAAGGTAAAGAAAAAAATGGAAGCAGAATTAAAGCAGAACGCAAACTAAAAATATACCGTCACGTAGACATTCAGACAGAAAAAAAACTACCAACAATGATACGTTTTCGACTCTTTTTCGATGTTCATTCATTCACACTCTGACGTGCACCATAGGCCAGTTCCTAGGCACTTGTAACGATCACGGTGTAGTAACTTTTTATTGCCTAGCTCATTCTGGCTCAGCGATCTGATTTGCTGAGGATTCAACACATGGATCGGAATGATGTCACTGTTTGTTTTTCGGCGACATTCTCCCAGGCATTACTTTCTCCCACGGAAACAAAGACTAGTTTATCGCCGGTCGCTAAGCCAGCCGACTAGAGAATATCGACGGATAATATCACGGCAAATGTCAGGACAGCCGGACACCCTCCCTGTTTAAATAACGTCATGATTAACCGTACTACAGTTGAAAGCGGCAAAATTACTTCATGGACACCATCTAATTATTGTTTTAATCTGCTATTATCTTTCATTCTCTTTCTCTCTCGCAAGCATACGCGCTTTCACTCTCGGTCGTTTCAATTTACTCATTTTCGTCTCACACAGACACGCTCACACACACCCATACACACACACACACACACACACACACACACACACACATAGCGATAGACAATCTATACAGTTCCGCCAACAGTATATCTTTTAGAAACAAGACATACCCGTGATCCGTTGTGTCACAACCACTAACACTACTGTCCCACTTTAATTCCGTTCAGAAATACATGAACTGTGCCATATCTAACGCCGGCCAATGAAAGTGAAAATGATTTGCTTTTTAAACCAAAAACTCAATAACCGTCTGATCAAAATAAAACCACCAAAAAATCAGAGAATTATCCGATCTTAATGAAATCTTCAGTTTTTATTAATTAATAAATGAAGTGTTAGTATGAAGTATTTATTTTATTTAAAAAGTAACATTTATAGATTTGTAGGTCATTTAAATTATGTGACTCCTCCTTCATTTAAAAGATTGATTTGTTGTATCATACCCATAGTCGAAACTAATACTAACTTTATAAAAATATGGTTCACTTAATAATTCCATCACCGAATAATACTATAATTATATTGAACTTTAAGAATAATAGTATTTTGTATAAATAAACAAATAGATGCTTGTTCAAATACTCCCTGGCAATGTCGGGTGAGTACATTCTGTAATATATAAGTAAATATATATATATTTATTAATTATTTATTACATATATAACAGTGATCCTTGAACACGTGTTTCTGGCTATCAGCCTATCAGCCGTCATCAGCATAGCTTTTATGTACGTAAACATTTATTGATAAAAATATATATAAAATAAATATAATGACACGTCGTATTATATATATATATATATATATATATATATATATATATATATATATATATATATAATTGATACTATATATATAAAATACTATATATATATATATATATATAAAATACTATATATATATATATATATATATAAAATACTATATATATATATATAATACTATATATATATATATATATATATATATATATATATATATATATATATATATAAAATACTTACTCTGTGTGTATGGGTCCTCCTGATATTTGTGTCTTATATTCACCAAAACCGCTGGACATAATTGCTTGAAAATTGGCATGTGGACTACTGATAGGCTATATAAGAAATATTTCACTTAAACCCGGGGGAGGGGGTGGTAGACACAATTCCTCCACTGAAAACTGTTTTCCCTTTGATTCAAATTAAATTTCAACCATAGGTAAATGACCAAAAATGATGTCTATTCCCCAAATTTCAGCAAATTTTGATATCAAGATGGTTTGTGTATGCAATATGTATGTGTGTGCGTGTTGCCATGCTTATATGTGTGCATGCATGCGCGTATCTCGCTTAAATTGTCCCGTTGTAACCATGACACTCCGCGTCCATCGGAATGACGGCATCAGCAGCAGCAGCGTCCGTTTGTTTGTGTTCGTATATCTTGGTGGTTATCGCGCAAGACCGAACCAATGTATCTTTGATTGATAGAAGGGGGTGGACACGATACAATAAAGGAAGTGTCTACTTAATATGACGATGTATATCTTTCACGAAGCGGAAACCGGGCGTGGCTCATCAGGTAAGACGGTCTATCAGGTAATTCAAAGTAATCTTGTTCACATAAACAACGACAGAAGACAGTTAATATTTTTTTCTTACACTTCTTTACTTGTTATTTTTTTGTTTTTTGTAATTTTGGCTATCAGTTATCTTCAATACCTAATGGTATTAAAGAGAGTCTGATCTCTATTCTAATCCTATTATATATTCTTAGAGATTGTATCCTGTACGAGTCTCATTTTTCACAGTATTGCTGTTTTTCTTTATTCCAAGCCCCGTAGACAAACTTAGCTGTTTATTCAAACTATGTGTAAAAATACAAACATTTAAAAGAAGTGAGAAAAAAAGCAACGAAACAGAATAAACTGTCTGGGAAAATTCTAATTTTGTACTATATATGTTCACTTTATTCGCTGCTTGACGTAATTTCGAAGAGATTATGACTTACTGTTGGACTCTCTCTCTCTCTCTCTCTCTCTCTCTCTCTAATATATATATATATATATATATATATATATATATATATATATAAAATTAAAAGTAGAAGCCTTTATCAATGCAAGATTAATTTATTATTCTTTTTACTTTAATCTTATTAATTTCGGAATAATATTTCATCATCAGAGTTGACCAGTATTGTGTCATTTTTTTCATTAAAAAAACACAGAAACAAAAATAAACACACTGTTTTTTTTGTATTACTTTGATAAAACGTCTTTGCTATTGTGTATTGGCGCCGATGTCGTTGGCGGTTATGAATTCAAATCCTGGTTGTAGAACGAAGAAAGCATTGGCATGCTCGAAGTTTAAGAAAATGGGTCGTTCATTTCAAAGCATCGGTAGATCAGTATTATAAAATTGAAAACAGAAGATTTATCAATGCAAGATTGATTAATTTTTTTTTACTTTAATATTATTAATTTCAGAATAATATTGCATCATCAGAGTTGACCAGTATGTACATGTGATTAGTATGTGTCCATTCAAGTATGAGGTCAGCAACTTGGGTAGCGTTGTTGTGGACTATTTGTAAAACTTAAATGGGCCATAAAAATTTTAATATGATATATATATTTTAAGTTCGTGCAGAGTGACCCTTGCTAATGGCCGATATATGTGGCGACACAACCGGGTACTAGATGAACTGACCACAACAATTAACAATCATATGAAACCCTAAGCAGCTAACATCAGCCTAAAGTTTTTTTTACAGAGGGAAGGAAGATGTGGATCGGGTCTAAGCGCACAGCAGGCCAATTATTAGTACCCGGCCAAAATATTCTTGGACTGGATGGCGAGTGGATGGTAGCCGCATATCTCCCTGGTTGGCGCAATACATATCCCAAGGGTATTAGTGAAAAGGGACAACGGCGAGATATTATTCTATCGTAAGAAAAAAAAACCCATCTTGGTTGAACTGACAGTACCTTATGAGAGCCGGATAGAAAAACAACACCAATATAAGATAGAGAAATACGAAGATCTAAAGAGTCGTTGAAATTAGAGCACGGGGTTTCCTTTCAGGCTCTCTGTATCAACTCCTAAGTCAGTTTGGAATTAAACGCCTAAAAAAAGGTGCAGCCAGCAAACGCCTGATCGAGATAACCGAACAATGTGTAATGTGGCTAACAAATAGAGGGTGCTTTGTTACATTGGGACCCGCGCTAACTTTGACCCCGTTGTTACGGTTAGGTTCAGTGGAGTATGTGTAAGACAGTGAAAGAGTGTATGCATTGTGTCTGTGTGTGCGTTGGCTCAATATAATGGTCATTTTTAAAGTTTTTTGAAATTTTCTGGAAAACTAAGGTATATGGTAAGCTGACATTTAAATTCCATCAACTAGACCCTAGAACCTCAAATAGTTTATGAGATACAGGGTGGTACATACGTACGTACGAACACACGGATAATACAAAATCATGCCTGACCTTTCTGGATCTCTGGGTTGCCTTGACTAATGATGCTGAAATTCTACACACTTATAGAACCTATAAAAAAAATTGCGCAAAGTTTTAACTAATTTGGTTTATTGGTTTTTGAGTTATGATTGATCAAAGAAATGAGATTTCCAGCATAGGCCATTTTTGAAGTCTATTAAAGGATAGAGCGCTCTCGCGCTTCCCTTCATTCGCATATTCCGCTTCATTTCAAATGATACTTTTGCCTACATTATAAATAATAATAATGCTTAATTTACTACTTCATTTCTGTTAATTATTACAACTAATATTTCATATAACATAGTACAATTAATCTAATCTAATAGACACTTTACATAAGGAAGTGCCTGGATTTGCGTGTGTGCGCTATTAGTTGAACAAAAAAGAAAAAATAGATAGGGAGATACATAGTGAGAGAGGGGGAGAGAGAGTAACGGGGGAATCATTTCGCCCATATTTGGTTGCGTTTCGTTACAGAGCAAAATTAAACCTTTGCTTTTAAGTCTTTAAACTGCCGACTTTTATACTTTTCTTCACAGAACTGAAAGAAAATCTTCAACTATTTCATCTCGGATAGGACTGCAGTTAGATATTAATGACCCAAATGATATCATCTACTATATAATTAGCGGGTCTACCCGGCGTTGCTCAGGGTCATAAAAACATATAATTGAAGAAAAATCGCGTGTGTAACATCTTTATATTCATACTTCTATTTCTCTCCCTCTCTCTATAGCCGTCTCTTTATATTTCTACCTTTTAGTTCCCTAGTCACCCCATTTCACCGCTACTTTCTCATTTTGCCTTTTGCAAAAGGTGTTTCTTCCCCACCATTCCTCCTACGTTGCCTAGGGCAATAGTATGATCTATTTCTATAAAAAGTACCACCTCTGTCTGCGACTTCTATATAGGTACTTATCTCCGCCCCAGTGTTCATACTATATACGTATCTATCGCCACCCCGGTGCGAATGCTAAATACGTACCTATTGCCGCCCCAGTGTGCATACTACATAAGTACCTATCGCTGCCCTAGTGCGAATACTAAATATGTACATATCGCCGCCCCAGTGAGAATGCTAAATACGTACCTATCGCCGCTCCGGTGTGAATGCTAAATACGTACCTTTCGCCACCCCGGTGTGCATGCTATATACGTACCTATCGCCGCCCCGGTGCGCGTGCTATATACGTACCGATCGCCGCCCCGGAACGCATGTTAAATACATACCTATCACTTCCCCGGTGTGCATGCTATATACGTACCTATCGCCGCCCCGGTGCGCGTGCTATATACGTACCGATCGCCGCCCCGGAACGCATGTTAAATACATACCTATCACTTCCCCGGTGCGCATGCTATATGCGTACTTATTGCCGCCCGTGTGCACATGCTGTATACGTACCTATCGCCACCCCTGAATGCTAAATACGTACATATCGCCGCCCCGGTGCGAATGCTAAATACGTACCTATTGCTGCACCGGTGTGCATACTATATAAGTACCTATGGCTGCCCTAGTGCGAATACTAAATATGTACATATTGCTGCCCCAGTGCGAATGCTAAATACGTACCTATTGCCGCCCCGGTGCAAATGCTAAATACGTACCTATCGCCTCCCCGGTGCGCGGGCTATATACGTACCGATCGCAACCCCAGAACGCGTGCTATATACGTACTTATTGCCACTCCTGTGCACATGCTATATATGTACCTATCGTCACCCCTATGCACTTCTATATACGTACCTATTCCCACCCCCCTTGCACATACTATATATATACCTATCGCCGCCCCGGTGCGCATATTATATTCATACCTATCGTGGCTCTGGTGCGCATACTACATACTTACCTATCTCTGCAAGGGTGCACATACTATATATATAGAGAGAGATAGGTACATCTCTAGCCCAGTTCGCATCCATAAGAACGAACTCATATTAATGTGCACCTGTCGTGTCAGAAAAACAAAATAGTGTTCATTCATGTAGTGTCACTATCATAAATGGAAATATTTTTAGGTTAAAAAAAGAAATTTTTTGGACCCCCTAATTTGTTTTTTGTATCCTCCTCCATACATAGAAATATTTTTAATAAAAAAAAAAATTTAACTAAAAATTTTTTTTCAACAACCCCAATTTTTTTTTTACTCTCCACATACATAGAAATATTTTTAACTAAAAAGAAAAACAAAAATGTTGACCCCCCCCCCAAAAAAAATTTGTTACC
>OY744536.1:67058217-67090717 GCA_963556195.1 Sepiola atlantica | reverse complement strand
ATGTAAGGTCAACCGTACAGCAATGATTATATCTAGAAAAGAATCTTGAAAAATCGAAAACCTCAGCTGACAGAGAATAAATCGCGTACGCTTCTGTTAGTTCAGATCCAGTTACATCTGATTACAGTAGTGTCTGAACACTACAGAGATATTGTGATAGACTACATAAATCAAGCTTACGCACACGCATATATATATAATATATATATATATATATGTATATATATATATATATATATAATATATATATATGTATATATGTATATATATGTATATATATATTATATACATATATTATATTATTTATATATATATATTATGAATATTATTTATAATATATATATATATATATATTATATATGTATTATATCTATATTATGTGTATTATATATATGTATGATATATATATATATATGCATTATATATATGTATTATATATATATTATATATGTATTATATATACTAGCAAATATATGCTCCCTCCGGTCGCATATTTTTGCTACGCTGCCGCATCAGAAATGAAGGCTCACGCGTAAGCCAATGGAGCCCCAGTCATATTTCTGTGGTGGTTAGACATTGATTATTTTTAGTTGAAAATAAAGGAAAAAAAAATTCGATCCTACCCCGATTTTTGTTGTACCCTCGCCCATAAATAGAAAGACTTACCCCCCTCAATTTTTTTATATTACCAGTCATAGAAATATTTTTTAGTTAAGAAAAAAAAAAAATTTTTTTTGACCGCCTTCCCCCAATTTTTGTATCCTCCCCCCTATACATGTAAATATTTTTAATTAAAAAGGGAAAAAAAACCTAACCCTAACTGTAACGATGGGGTCAAAGTTAGCGTGGGTCCTAAAATGAAAAAGCACCAAAAAATCAAATACAGTGAACACAGTGTGTGTGTGTGTGGGTGTTTGTTTAATGACATTTTTTTAATTAAACAATTTGATTCTACAATCAGTTGTATAGTTTTCCAGTACAATGTGTTAGTTTATTTTGTTGACATTAAAGAAAAAAAAAATCACACCTTTTTTTTTAATAAATAAAACATGGAATCATAAATTCTGTTGAGGTCGTGAAAAAATGATAATATTGGATATGAAAGAATTAAGAAATCAAATACAGTAAACACGAAAAATTTTTTTAATTCTCGGAAAGAAAAAGTTTACCTGAATTGTGTGTGTGTGTGTGCGTGTGCGTGTGTGCGTGCGCGCGCGCGCGTTTTTATATAGTAATTTTTAAATCAATTATTATTTTAATTAAACAATTTGATTTAATAAATTTGTGTTTTAAAACATAATGGCAAAGAATAAACAAACTTAGGACGGTTTTAAATATGGAAAACTGAGCACGGTGTTTGCGAGCGTTGTTGTTTATATATTTAACGTCCCACATTAACGTCGGCTGCTTAATCAGATCGCCATATTTAATTACCGGAGGGGGGGACATCACTGATTAAACAGCCAATCGGCTGCTTAATCAGATCGCCATATTTAATTACCGGAGGGAAGGAGGACACTACTGATTAAACAGCTAATGACTTTGCAATTTTAACAGTACTCGCGTTGAAATGGTTTAGAAAACACGCCGGTTATGATGAAAATGGCTTTAATTAATTGTATGAATAATGTTTATTAATATAACCTTATCGGAAAATATTGTAAATACATATGTAAATTGGATAATAGCAGTTATAAGTGTATATTTGTAAATATGAATTTAATTGAAGGTTTAAAGGAATGACTTATGTTAATGGCAACACCCATCTGGTGTCTGAACGACTTTTGATGACAGTATATAAAGAATTTCAAAAAGATTAGTTTCAGTAAAATAGTCATACTAGAGTTTCGGCTTCAGACAGACAGACAGACAGATACATAAACTCCATTATTAATAGATGTATTATATATATACATTATATATATGTGTATTATATATATATATACATAATATATATGTATTATATATATATATATATATTATATACATCATATATATATATATATATATGTATTATATATATACATCATATATATATATGTATTATACATTATATATATATATATATATATATATATTTAGTAATGGCCAGGCTCGACGTCGCTTTACTTCGGTGATCTAACGGGAACCATTTGGGACTACCAGGTGCTGTATGTACTCTCTGCTTATCTCGGCATTGTTTCCAGTCGTCTTGAATTGCTTGCCATAGGAATCAAGCAGTGCCGACTCAGGAGAAGTGTTTTTAGAATAGCGCACCCTTGCTTCACAATTACACGCGCAGCCAGCCACCTACAGGGGTGTCCATAGTCTCCCTAGACTGAACGTAGGGCATGTCATATATATATATATATATATATATATATATATATATATATATATATAGAGAGAGAGAGAGAGAGAGAGATATTATATATTAGTAAGACATAGTAGACCAGATTAAAGATGCGAGACTGTTTTTAATGAAACATGTATTTCATATATATATATATATATATATAGAGAGAGAGAGAGAGAGGGGGGGAAGAGAGAGACGGGCAGACAGACAGACAGACAGACAGAGTTGGGCATCATAATAGAAGCACATTGCTTAATTTAAAATAGCTACATAACCTTCAAAATCTAGTTTATTTATTTATTTATTAATAGTGTTGTTTAATCATTTGTTAAAATTGTCTGTTGGTTCTCAGATATTTTCCTCCCTCTTTCTTTCCCTCTTTTTTATTACTTTTTTTTCCCTCTTTTTTATTACTTCTTTCTTTCCCTCTTTTTTATTATTTCTTTCTTTCCCGCTTTTTTATTTCTTCTTTCTTTCCCTCTTTTTTATTACTTCTTTCTTTCCCGCTTTTTTATTACTTCTTTCTTTCCTTCTTTTTTATTACTTCTTTCTTTCCTTCTTTTTTATTACTTCTTTCTACATTTTGCTCTAATTCTCGTTCCCTTTACACCCAACGTACTTTTACCCCGTTCTCCCACTTAAACTGACACGCAATTAAACAGAGCTATATTTATATTTCCATTCTCCTAAAAATAATACGACGGAACATCTAATGAAATGAATAAAAAACGCCTCCTCATGTAAACCCATAGGGTCCAAACGACCTCAAGACTCACCTCCGCCAGAAACAACCGTCTATCATCAAACCGCTCAGCTTGGTCGTTACGAATGTAGCAAATATCTCTGTGTTAAAGTATTTTGTTGGGTTGTTTTTTTGTTCAGTCCTAAAGTGTTCACCCTCTCACACACACGAACGTGGGCTTCTTTCTTTTGTTTTATTTTAGTATGTCTGATTTAGTGCGATGTAATGCGAAAACACCATACAAATTAAAAACGATTCATTACAGACAACGTTGCTATTTTACACACTGCCTTGGCAAATTGTAAGTTTTACCCAATGACAATTGCGCTTAAATGACCACTAAAGGTCACATTGGAGTTTAACTCGAATAGCCCATTCCGTTATACGCGACGGTATCTACACATTCACTGATTAAAAAAAACAAACTCTTTCCATAGAGCTTCGCCACCTGGTTAAGAACAGAACTTCCGACCAGGCGACTACTCTTATTCCGTTGTGTATACACATGGGTGAATGAGCTAGTTATACTAGATTACTTTTTAAAGAGATCTTCAGGGTCCCATTTTTTGCACGGCGATTGCACATTCAACAGCTGACATTCCAAAATGTCATCTATCTGGTACTGGCCAGGTTACACTTCCGTGATCTAACGAGAACTGGTATGACTGCATGATTATGTGTTTTTAATTAAATATAAAAATATTTTCTAAAAATATTTGAAATACTACCGATAATCTTCAAAATATTGTGGATGCACTTAGTTATTAATGTATTAAGAAAATAGATAAGGCTGCGTACTTCCGGTGATTCGTGCAAAACGGAAGTGACCCCAATTTACAAATATATAAATATAATGTAACCAAGAATAAAAAATAAGGAATTAGATGATTAGAAAACTCGAAGGAAGTATATTTTAATGCAGGAATATTTAGATTAATATTTAAAGAGGCAGATTAATGATTAGAAATAGAAAATATTTGTAGTTTCTGTGTCTTCTTCCCTCTTATCGCCTTTACCCCCTCCGGCTACCGCCTCCCCAATACTAGCTCGGTAGGTGCGAAAATGAAAAAGAAAATAAATTAAAATTTAAAAAAAGAATAAGAAAAAAGAAATAAAGAAGAATAAATCACCTACTTGTCAAATCATATTTCAATGTCACTAAAAAGTCTTCTCATATACTCCAATCGGATCATCTTTTCCTTCTCCTATGTGTGTGCCTTCAAAATCAAATTGTTTCCAAATCTTCACTTTCTGAAGACGTTCGTTAATACGAACGAAACCAGTCAAATCTGTTGTTTTTTTTTCTCTTGCATTTTAACCTGTTTTCCGTGTGTCTTTTTTTTCAAACATATTGTCTACCACGGCATTTCATTTTCATGACTTCTGGTGTACCTAACACCATATTTATATATTTATATATATATATATATATATATATATATATATATATATATATATATATATATATATATATGTATATATATAGTATGAATTTATCATTTGTGTGCCCGTATGTAACAAATACTGTTTGTATAAATAAATAACACAATTATACTAACGAAGAACTCTACATGATATTGAGCACTAGTTATAAACACTAGATTTCAACGGATTCACATCTACAGAAACTAATATAATACATGTACAATATATATATATATATATATATATATATAGTTTTAAAGGTTCATACTTTTTTTTTATAAGCATCCGTTTGAAATTTAGTAAAAAAGAAGTGTGGTAAATTAAATACCATCAAAGCTTGTTATAGATGCAATATGTATTTTATAAAAAAGAAAAGACAAAATCGAAAACGATTTTTTTCCTTTTTTTATAAACTAACATTATGTATGTAGTTTATAGTTATACAGATATTTCGCTAATAAAATTAGCCTCATCAGTGTGGTTGAAATTCCGATGTAATTGGAAAGCCAGCTTCTGTTGGTGTGAGCCGGCGAATGAGATGTTGTTTTTTTCTCTCTCGTATGAAATCACGCAAGCACGTGGAAGGTTATAGTTTTAAAGATTCATACTTTTTTTTTATAAGCATCCGTTTGAAATTTAGTAAAAAAGAAGTGTGGTAAATTAAATACCATCAAAGCTTGTTATAGATGCAATATGTATTTTATAAAAAAGAAAAGACAAAATCGAAAACGATTTTTTTTCCTTTTTTTATAAACTAACATTATGTATGTAGTTTATAGTTATACAGATATTTCGCTAATAAAATTAGCCTCATCAGTGTGGTTGAAATTCCGATGTAATTGGAAAGCCAGCTTCTGTTGGTGTGAGCCGGCGAATGAGATGTTGTTTTTTTCTCTCTCGTATGAAATCACGCAAGCACGTGGAAGGTTATAGTTTTAAAGGTTCATACTTTTTTTTATAAGCATCCGTTTGAAATTTAGTAAAAAAGAAGTGTGGTAAATTAAATACCATCAAAGCTTGTTATAGATGCAATATGTATTTTATAAAAAAGAAAAGACAAAATCGAAAACGATTTTTTTTCCTTTTTTTATAAACTAACATTATGTATGTAGTTTATAGTTATACAGATATTTCGCTAATAAAATTAGCCTCATCAGTGTGGTTGAAATTCCGATGTAATTGGAAAGCCAGCTTCTGTTGGTGTGAGCCGGCGAATGAGATGTTGTTTTTTTCTCTCTCGTATGAAATCACGCAAGCACGTGGAAGGTTATAGTTTTAAAGGTTCATACTTTTTTTTTATAAAATTTTTATAAAATTTTTACTAAATTTCAAACGGATGCTTATAAAAGAAAAGTATGAACCTTTAAAACTATAACCTTCCACGTGCTTGAGTGATTTCATACGAGAGAGAAAAAAACAACATCTCATTCGCCGGCTCACACCAACAGAAGCTGGCTTTCCAATTACATCGGAATTTCAACCACACTGATGAGGCTAATTTTATTAGCGAAATATCTGTATAACTATAAACTACATACATAATGTTAGTTTATAAAAAAAGGAAAAAAAATCGTTTTCGATTTTGTCTTTTCTTTTTTATAAAATACATATTGCATCTATAACAAGCTTTGATGGTATTTAATTTACCACACTTCTTTTTTACTAAATTTCAAACGGATGCTTATAAAAATAAAGTATGAACCTTTAAAACTATAACCTTCCACGTGCTTGCGTGATTTCATACGAGAGAGAAAAAAACAACATCTCATTCGCCGGCTCACACCAACAGAAGCTGGCTTTCCAATTACATCGGAATTTCAACCACACTGATGAGGCTAATTTTATTAGCGAAATATCTGTATAACTATAAACTAGATACATAATGTTAGTTTATAAAAAAAGGAAAAAAATCGTTTTCGATTTTGTCTTTTCTTTTTTATAAAATACATATTGAATCTATAACAAGCTTTGATGGTATTTAATTTACCACACTTCTTTTTTACTAAATTTCAAACGGATGCTTATAAAAAAAAGTATGAACCTTTAAAACTATAACCTTCCACGTGCTTGCATGATTTCATACGAGAGAGAAAAAAACAACATCTCATTCGCCGGCTCACACCAACAGAAGCTGGCTTTCCAATTACATCGGAATTTCAACCACACTGATGAGGCTAATTTTATTAGCGAAATATCTGTATAACTATAAACTACATACATAATGTTAGTTTATAAAAAAAGGAAAAAAAATCGTTTTCGATTTTGTCTTTTCTTTTTTATAAAATACATATTGCATCTATAACAAGCTTTGATGGTATTTAATTTACCACACTTCTTTTTTACTATATATATATATGTATATGCATATTTATATATATGTGAATATCTATCTCTCTCTATATATACATATTTATATATATATATATATATTATATATAAAAATACACGTTTTATATATAAATATATTCATAAATATATTTATTTATATATATAAAAATTTATATATATATATATATATATATATATTTATATATATATTCATGTATATATATTTATATATATATATTCATATATATAAGAATTTGTATATGTATATATATATTTATATATATATATATATATATATATATATATATATATATATATATATATATATATTACGGGTAACTAAACACACAGCTGAGTTAAATCATGACCTGAAATAGAGTGTATCAAACTGTTTGTTTGGTCAACTGCATTTTAGACAATTCTCGCACGTATAGTGTGTAATTGTGCTTTCTCACGTTGCAATGACTTCTTATGAATTTAGGGCTTTTTATTGGCCTGTTGATAGCACCTTTGCTCTATTGACAATGTTGCATAGTATTTAGAAAATTGTATTTACATACAACATTATAATGTGCGTTGTAGGGACAGGACGAATCATTTTAGAGATCTGGTAATCTTCACACAATTATCTTAAACCGAATTTTCATAAATCTAAAGTATATATGTGACACAACGCGTCACACCTTCTCGGAAGCTGCTGCTTCCACTACCGTTAGTCTTACACTTGGAGACAGGTACTATGATTCTCTACACTTCAAACGTGTCAGTTAGCCTGTGTCGGTTGCGTTTCGGAAAACTGAGTGTCGGTGTCAAATCAATTCAATGACAAATGTATAGGATAGGTTCAGAAATTACTTCAGCTGGCATCCAAGATGCGTTTAAAAATTGTAACAGGTTCTTGAAATCATAAAATAAAACATTTGTAGAGGCGCAGAACAATGACGATGGTATTTTCTCTTTTTTCCACCTCTCTTTTTCATTCTCTCTATCTCTCCCTCTCTCAATTGCTTGGTCATCTTTCGAATCAGCACGAAACGAGACGCATGTTTAAACATGCTTGCTGAACTCAGGCGGAAGTGTTAAATATGTTTTCTTCGGCATGAATAAATTATATTTTATGAAGTAATATGGTAGTTAGATCATTACATAACATTCCAACTTTTCCCGGCTAGTCTAGCAGATGATTAATTCTCAGGAGAGAATTAATGACACCTATTGACGCAGCAACGACGAAATACCCAACCGGATATGATTAACCTTTAAAAAAGATGTTGCCATTGTTGCCACTCTATGAGCATGGTACCTTGCCAAAGACGTCCCCATGACGTGGATCAACGAGTTCACACTCCCCCGCCAAACGACTGTGTTACCCATGGTGCCGAGCGACAAGGATTCGACCGGCCGTGTCTACGGGCCGAGAGATAGTACTACATATGAATAAAAAAACTATATATTAGTGTGCTCTAAACGTAATTGCGATTGTATTGTTCGAAATTATGAATAAACAAAGCAGAAAACCGCGATCGAATTAGTGAAACTACCTCAAGTGTAAAGTTATAATATCTTCTCTCCAACAGAGTACATGTTAAGATTTTACTTTCATGACGGATAAACACTTGTAAAAGCATTATTATCGACATTATTTACTGTAGTATTTTCGAAGATAAAGTTTCAACTAAGTAGCATTTAAAAAGAAGTTTTCTACAATGTGTCAGACAAGCATCGTTATGGAAGGCGACACTTCGAATGGAGCAACTTTTGAAAGGGAGAACTAAATAGAGTTCCCGCTTGATTAGACGAGAGGCGAAACACTTATGAATCATCTTGAATTGGCTAGTAACATCTGAAGTGAATGGGAAAAACAATCTGAATTCCCCACAATTACCACTGGCTTTTGAACATATACATTGACTTGAAAACATGAATTGAAGCCAACACGTTGTTCAGGCTTATATAAACACACAGGGTTACCAGACGTAACACAGGTTGTTGTGGCGGATAACACCACCTTTAATAGTTTAGTAAGGGCTAAGTCGTAATTTTTATGGGTTCTTTCTAGTTTGCTCTCATCAATAAAACATAACACATTCTACCTTCTTGTATGTCAACTCTTCCCCTTTTCTATTCTCAAAAACAAATAAAACATTCTCTATAAGGTTTCATGTCTATATTACAAATTCAGGAAGAAATCTGTCGAGTAATTTTGAGATGCGTGTGTTCATTTATTTTCGGAAGTGGGAGCCTATCTCTCCCCTTTGCTCCTCGCACAGAAACAAAAAAAGAACTCATTGAACTCCGCGTCTAACGTCCGTTTTCTATATTCGAGATTTAATCAAAATATGTCCAGTAGTTTTTTAATACATGATTACATTCATACTTAATGGGGGAGAGGGTCTAACTTACGTATTACCAATGATAATTAATCTTCAGTGGATGGCTTTATTGGCTTGGAGAGAAGGTTCCGACGGGTGTCTACAGATATTTTTCCCAGATAGATATTTCCCACATTAAAGTAAATACGGACCAATATCTTTCTTTTCGTCTGTCTGTCGGTATATCCATCTCTCTCCACATCATCATCATCATCATCATCATCATCATCATCATCATCATCATCATCATCATCATCATCATCATCTTCAGTACTTGCCCACAAATTTTATGATAAAAAACAGGCACCGCGTTATTTACATAATAAACAATAATAATAAACAATAATAATACTTCAGACATATGCTGCTGATGCGTGTTTTCATTTGAATATATCTAAGTGGTACACGCAAATGAATATATATATATATACATATTTATTTATTTATTTTTTTTTTTTGATGTATTGATGTTTTTTATATTTATAATATAAAACTAACAATAATACATTAATCACTTAAATAATAGTGTCATGGATTCGTCCAAACACTTTAAAATGCAGCAACATTTTTGTAAGTAACGGATAAATTTGATTAGACAGACGAACAGCGTAGATTTAGTATAAGGAACGTTTATGTTTTGTCTTTTAAGGGAAGTGGGGTCTGATCAACTCTGCTGGGAAGCCATGAAATTAAATACTGTCTTGTTTTTAAATTCCCGAAACAGTGTTTCATGGTAAACAACTGATGATCCCTTAAAATAGTGTTAGAAATTGTTATGGTGCCGTACCTACCTACAAAGAACTAATGGACTCGTCCACCTTATAAATACGGGAAGCACGTGACACTTGTTCTCTTCTTCCCAGGCAAACCAGCAATGGCGGTTGAGAGCAACCTCTCCTTGTAATATCTTTCTTTCTATTATATAATATATACCTTTGTTCATTTAAACCATGTGTTCCTGTGTCATTCATTCAGCTTTACCTAGGTCCACAACAGAAATAAACTAATATAATAACTGTAAAAAATAAATTGACTTACATGAGTGATTTTCCACTGGAAGACTTGGAACTATAAATTTTATTAATTTTTTTATTTAATATAGTTTTAATGGTTGAGAAACTTCCGAGACTATATATATATATATATATATATATATATATATATATATATATATATATATATATATATATATAGAGAGAGAGAGAGAGAGAGAGAGAGAGAGAGAGAGAGAGATAGAGAGAGACTGAGAGACAGACAGACAGACCGAGACAGAGAGTGAGAATAAAAGAAAGAGAGAGAGAGAAAGAGAATTCCGTTTTCGTATTTTTTTCCTTCCTGGTACATTTGTACCGGAAATGAAACAAACAATTAACATCCAACACATGACCTTGACAAGCAACCCCTGGTGGCTTGTTTGGAATATACTAATTTTATTTCGCCGTTTTCAACAACTCTTTTTACACCTTATTGAAGGTTTGAAGAATGGAATTGTTCCCCAAAATTTCTTACAGAATATCCTAACACAAAATACAAATGTAAACCGGAATTGGGATTTACTTTGCTCCTAAAATCGTCCACTAAACTCGGCACGGATTTGTACATTGCACTTGGAGTTGTTTATTCATTCTCAGTTGTTTATGATTTCTGTTGACTGATTACACGCATATATATATATATATATATATATATATATATATATATATATATATATATTAAATACGAATGTCTATATTGTATGTGTTTGTAATTTGTAAAAATTTGATGAAAGGTAAAATTGGCAAGTCTTCCGCTCTCTCCGTTATTTCGATATCTCAACTGCCCCTGCCCGTCTTTAGTTCCCCAAATCGCAATTATATTTGACACATTGAACATGATTTCCAGTCATGGTTGACAGGAAGTAAAACTGTTTAGGCAAGCCACCACCTACCTCTCCGGGCATGCTTTACAACACACCGCGAGCTGAGACAAACAAACCACACGACATACACAAGCAAGTACAAAGGTCAAATAATTTGACGGCGACAACTCAAAATAAAATGAAAACAAAAACAATTTTTAAACACGAACTGGGAAGACGTTAGTCACAGCGTTGACGCACCAAAGTAGAAATCGTGTACCTGCGAGTGTTAGTGCGTGTGGGTGTGGCCGCCGTTATAGCAGTCCTAGCGACTGAGTCGAGATTCTCTGGTGGTGTCATTGGTCGTGGTTCTTAGACCCACGATCAATCAGGGCCGGAAGTTAGCCGTGCAGTCATGCGCATGAGTACGTCTTTAATCAAGACCCATATACAGCATGGATTATTCATTCACCTGGAAATCATAGTTAAATTGTTCCTGCTATTGTGACGTTATTCACTACTACCCTCCTAAGGATTATTCATTCACTTGGAAATCATTGTTACCTTGTTCATTTTTCAAACGTATTTCCTTTTTTAAGCCAAAGACATTTTTTTAAAATCCAATATGGCGTTCAAAGATATGACATTGCATTATTTTACGACGGACGTCATTAAAGTTCGAATTTCAAGTTTTAAAAAAATAAATTAGAATTTTATTTCAAGATAAAATATACAATTTTAGAGTAATAAGATTCATCCAAATCCCTCTAAAAACATGACTGTTTTAATTTATTACAATTGATACTATATTGTATAAAAACTTCGTTTTGCAAAATACAACAAAAAACACACATTTTAATTTATTTCAATAAGTTTTCTATTATTTTGACTTATTGATTTTGTGTTACTTTAATGAACCCGTTAATTTATAAAAAACATCACTGTCAATTTCAGAAACTATTTTATTACAATCTTTTGGCCATAACGTTACGTTATTGAAAGTTTATTGTTTTTATTCCAGAAACTATATTTTATTAAAACATTTTAATAAATAAATTTATTAAAATGTTTTAATCTATTTGGTTGTTATTAATACGGAATTCACGGTCGTTTATTTTCGTAATATATGAGAACTATATTTTAAAAAAGATTGTTATCGTTAACATCTATGATGCTTTATTAAAAAACAAACATTTATGCACTTTTTTAGTACTCTGTGATATAACTTTAGTAAAGGTGTTTTTTTGTTAAAAAAAATAAAGAAACATCATTTATTTTTTAGGGAAAAGAGAGCAACTTATATTATTCAGCTAAAACTAATGATAATGAAATGTTCATATAAAGAATAACCCTCTCTAAAAAAGGGATTTGTATTCTCATACTAGTATTTTCATTCGAAGTAGACGAGTTTGTCATAACAATCAACTCAAACATTAAAAATAATCCCGAAAGAATGAAATTATTCCAAAAATGATCATTAAATCGGACAAATTATTTTTCAAAGAAAAATGTTCATGTTTTAAATATGTTTTAAATTATGACAACACTATTTTATTATTAAGTATTAATTTAATGTTTGCTGTCTAGCCTAGGCAAATTACACGAAATAATACATTTGCCTAATGAAGTATAGGGTAAATTATATTCAATGATCGTTAATTAATAAGCATTGAATATTTCATTAAAATTGGTCGATTTCCTGAATTTTGGTGAATTTTTAAGTGAAGGGAGGGATCAAAATGCTCATAGTCTGACTGTTCGACAGATCTCGTTTGTTACTTAAGTGCATGACGTCATTTTCCAGTGAACAGGCCTGCTATAACGACGAGCACGGTGTGGGCTTCTCTTAGACTTGCTGTGCGAACTAATTTAGGGTGAATGTATAGATAAACAGACCATCAGATCAATTCTTTCATAAGATTCCAAATAATACTATTTGGTTTAGTGTATATTAGGATTGCAATCTTATAGACATTTTAAAGTGTTCTCTATTTTATTTAGAGCTTTCAATAATAATAATAATAATAATAATAATAAGACTAATAATAATAATAATAATAATAATAATAATAATAATAATAATAATAATAATAATAATAATAATAATAATACATTCGTTCGTGACAAGTCAAGGAGGATGAAAAGCACCAACCAGACATTCACTGAAAGGGTGCGGAGAAAACTAATATCTTGGTGATGCTTATTGTCACTTGACTCACCAACAACTTTTGCCAGCGAAAATCAATGGTAAACGACTGTGGCAATACCGCAAAATGATTTGCAACAGTTATTGAAAGGGACACAGAGTACTTGAAATCTGGGGAGACTTGTTATCACTCATACACTGCGTGAGAAATCACTGATAATGACTTTTGTGCAAATTCCTAGTGCGTAAATAATCATAATAATAATAATAATAATAATAATAATAATAATAATAATAATAATAATAATAATAATAATAATAATAATAATATTATCATTATCATTATCATTATGATAATAATAATAATTGAATGTCGCAAACTAGCCGCAAAAGAATACAAGAACAGACATGACTGTGTGGAGAAAGCAGTACACTGAGAACTGTGCAACCAATTGAATTTCGAATACGCAGACAAATGGTATAAACATAAATCAGTAGCAGTACTGGAAAACGATAAACACAACATATTATGGCATATGGATGTACAAACAGACAAACTCATACAAGCAATGAGACCTGATGTTATAATAATAAACTAGAAGGACAAATCTAGCAAAATCGTAGTTTTCGCCGTTCGAGCAAACCACAGCTTGAAGACCAAAGGGACGGAAAAACGAAGTAAATACACGGAACTAGCCTGAGAACTGAAAGGAATATTGAGCATGAAAAAAGTCACTATAATACCAATACTCGTTGGAGCACTAGGAACAATCCCAAAAAAAACATGGGAAAAGACTGGTAGAAATTGGAATCAAAGGGATCATTGAAACCATACAAAGGACGTTAATGATCAAAACAGCTGTAATCTTAAAGAAAATCCTGGAATTCGAAAACTAACCCACATAAGCTACGAAGGGTAACCAGCCACATGGAATTTTCAACAGGAAGAAAACAAAACCACACGAAGAACACCACATCACAAACCAAGGAACAGAAAATGCAAGAAACAACACATGATAAGCTCCGCCCCAATAAATTACACCGGCTTCAGCTGACACTACACACAAATTAACCAATGAACAGAAATTGCAACAAACACCATAAACTCTCATTCTCCGCTCTCCCTTTTCCTTTCCCCATCGCCATTTTCTCTGTTCCCCCCCCCCCCATATAAATAAAAAACAAGACCTCCACTGGAAGAGTGCTGAGCCCTTGGGAAGCTTATTGCCGATCAAATTTCAGATAGGACTAATGGTCCTTACCAGCGAGAAATCAATAGTAAGCGGTTGTTGCGATACCACAAGTTTATTTGTGGTGATTATCAAAAAAGAGGTGGGGAATACTGTAAATCTGGGGAGGCTTGTTATCACTCAGACTCCGGGGAATACCACTGGTTGTTGTCGGTGAGCAATCACTGATCATGACCTGTGTGAAAACTGCTAGTGAATACAAATACTACTACTACTACTACTACTACTACTACTACTACTACTAATAATAATAATAATAATAAAAATCAGAAAC
This sequence comes from Sepiola atlantica, assembly GCA_963556195.1. Lineage (NCBI taxonomy): Eukaryota > Metazoa > Mollusca > Cephalopoda > Sepiida > Sepiolidae > Sepiola > Sepiola atlantica. Next base: position 67,076,008 of record OY744536.1, on the reverse strand, counting down.
GCAAGGAAAAACTAAATGAGAAACATGAAGAAATAAAACATAAATGGAGAAAAAACAACAACAGAGCAACCGAGCCCAACAGAAACAAAACAATTCTGGAGCAAGATATGGGAAGAACCAAAAAAGCACAACAAGAATGCCCAATGGTTGAAAAACATGAAAGATGAACTGCAGGAAATCGAACAAGGAACCGAAACAGAAATTAACAAAGAAACGATCAAGAAAACCCTAAGAAAAATGACAAATTGGAGAGTACCAGGCGACGATGGAATGCATGCATACTGGTTTTAAAAATTCACGACCCTGCACGAAAGACTAGCGCAGAAACTGAGTGGATGTATCCGCAAAACAGACGTACCAGAATGGATGACGGAAGGAAGAACAACATTAATACAAAAAGACCCCAAAAAGGGAACGACCCCAGGCAACTACAGACCGATAACATGTCTACCAATAATGTAGAAAATTCTCACAGCACAACTGAGAGAACAAATCTACCAATCCCTGGACAAACGTGGACTGCTCCCCGAGGAACAAAACGGATGCCGGAAAGGACAAAGAGGGGCACATGATCTACTATACATTGATCAATAGACCCTGAAGGAGGTGAAGAGCAGACAAAAGAACATAACCATGGCATGGATTTACTACAAGAAAGCCTACGACAGAATCCTCCAAACATGGATAATTGAATGCTTAAAAATATACAAGATACCAGACAGGATTATTAATCTTATCCAGAAAGCAATGGAAACATGGAGACTAAAACTGACAGCCGGAGGACAACACCTGTCTGAGATAAAAATACAGAGAGGCATTTTTCAAAGAGACTCTCTATCACCACTATTGTTTATAATAGCCATGATGCCACTCAACTACATACTCAGAAAGTGTGATGCCGGATACAGGTTTACGGATACAGAACAAAGAATAAACCACCTGATGTACATGGATGACCTTAAACTGTTTGCAAACCACAAAAAAGAACTGGAAAAGCTGATAAATACAACCAGGATATTCAGCCAGGATATCCAATGTGTTAGTAAAAAGTGCATACTGTTCAGTCAGTTCTGGCAAATATTGGGATGGTTTCTTAAAAACTAAAAATTACTTTCCAATCGATTTCGTCGAATTTCATATTAAATCCGTCAACAGTTTTTTTTCTCATTACAAATACCATAAAGGGAGTGGGAAGATATAACCTTTCACAGCCCAAAGTCCTCTTCCAAACACTAATGACACCGCTAAAAAATCTGAGAGATCTAATTGGGAGTTAATTTTCCGATTTCCATAGCTAATACCCTGCACCCTCCTTTTTTGAAAAGCAATTTCCCCCACTTGGACGCTATTTTATTAACTTATACAGTAACATTTCCATAGCATGCTTATACTTTGTGTATTAATAACACTGGCACGGTTAGTAAATTGATAAGACGCAATTTAAAGTTCGATTCCCGTCTGAGGACGCATAGTAATTTTGTTTACATATGTTCTTCTTAGTTCTTATAGAACTAGTAAGAGAAGAAAATAAATTGTCGACGTTTTACTTCGTTTAAGATGACCCCACAACTTTTGCATACATATATTCATAACCTACAGAACGTTTTTTTGTAGGCGAAGAAATCCTATTTCAGTCCCATAAATGATTAATGAAAGTAAAAAGACCCCAACGCTGGGTAGGGGCAGCTTGTATACTACAAAAAGGTCGTCTCCACTTAACAAATAACTTGGAGATATCCAACGTGTTATTTAATGCAGAAACATGTCAATAGAAACAACAACTGCAGACTCGCGAGATACGCATTTGTATATAAACACGACAATGATCATAAAAACCGAACAAACCTGATATCAAATAACCTAAAAGAACCTACCATCCAAAAACTCGTTAATATACAACATATTTAGCGTAGTAACAAGCAAAGAAGACGAACAGATGACAATTCGCTTTTATTGATGTGCGTTTTCAAATAAAAAAGTGAAAGAAACAAACGATATAAATAATATATAGAACTAACAGCATATATCTCGTATGTTTAAAAGTTTACTGCATCAAGAACTTCAAGTAATGAAAACTATCTTTTAAAGCTGTACACCATCTGTTGTAATCCGAGTATCATGGAATAGAATAAGGAAATACTCAAACAATTATTAAGAGTGGAAGGGAAGGTGTATTAGACAAACCATACAAGGTTAACAGAGTAATTTAGTAATCGGTAGGTTGAGCTAGCAAGTCTCGTGGGATTTAATCGCATCTTAAACAATTCGTAATGTGATACAAGTTCAGCTCCCCTCAAAAGGGTCACTCTGGACGGGTGTACACATAAACGTAAACGGCCCTGTCGGCATTCCCCGGCAATCGGCGATAAACCAAATCATCTCGTAAAGATGGAGACGATAGACGATAACCCCGTCGCTATCCCCAGAAGCAGGGGGTACAGTCCGGCAGAATGCTTTCTAAGACCGAAAAGACAATATACTAACGCAGATCGAGGGCTGTGAGCAACCAGCCCCTGTGATTGTGTTAGTACTCCTTCTTTTGATATAGAAAACCTCAATCCCATTCTCCTTATTTTGAGACGACGGGACACTTTTTAATAAGGGAGCTCCTATCTGTGTCAACAGACTTAACTTAATATTCGAGAGCCACGTCTTCTTCACAATGTTTAATGCTCAAGCAAATAAATGATGCAATAGAGAAGGACATTTACAATTGTCCGTCAGCCGAGATTAACTAATAATTATAGACGGTGAGTGAGGATGAGTCAACCTCTGGCTGATTACGTGATTTTAGTTTGTTTAAACTGGATAGATTTGCTGCTTGCCTTAAATTAATGATTTCTGTTCGAAACAATCACTTCAGCCAGACATTGTTTAGAGAAACTGAATACTCCTTCTCTCTCTTGCTCTCTTTTATTAGTATATATATATATATATATATATATATATATATATATATATATATATATATATATATATATATATACGTGCAATATGTTAAACCATACAGTTCCTAAAAGATGCAGAGAAAGAAACGTCATAAATAACCACATCACACCATGTCTTTCTCTCATATATATGTGTATATATATATATATATATATATATATATATATATATATATATGAAATACATATATTAATTTTCAATCAATAATATTAAATTATTTTTACCTACATACGCTAGCGCTGTAACTATTAGGCCATGAGCTATTACCACATTCAAGAAGGGGATTTAAGTTCTATTTTTGTTAAGGGCGGCATATCAAGAAAGACTGACTTAGAGATTCTACGAACGTTGTCAAAATATGTCTTATAGCTACGTGTCAGTCTATTTTTTAACTTCACCAAATAATGATATATATATATGTATATATATATATATATATATATATAATTATTTGTGTAAGAAATATTTTAGTAGTCACATTTCACTTCCATCCAAAGCTTGTACGTGATGTTATAAAAAGCGATGACAAAGTGACGTTTGGTATCATAAAAAATAACAAAAAATAATTAACAATAAAATATTTGCAAAAAGTCTTGGAAACGATCGTACGCCAAATGCTTATTGGTTTAGAATTCTTCGAGCAATGATCAAATTATATTGATATCAACTATTTGTATGTATACACAAATCTACAAACGCGACACTGACATGGTGATGTTTCGATCAGTAGTCATTGAAACTACGATCTTCTAATGCAAAGAAAACAAGTCTCTCTCTCTCTCTCCTCTCTCTCTCTCTCTCTCTCTCTCTCTCTCTCTCTATATATATATATATATATATATATATATATATATCCTGGTAACATACTTATGGTAAGCAAGCTACACATAAAAGTTTACGTGTTTCGCTACCACAAGTAGCTTGATGAGTTCTTAATAGATAAATACGTAGACAGATAAATAAATAGACGGATTATAACACATAGATAGATATGGAAAAAAAGTTTTAATAAAAGCCCTAAAAATGTAGAGATGAATAGAAAAAGCAGATATACCTAAACAATATAATCTACTTCACGAATAAAGTTATATTTGTTTATAATTATCATTTTATTGTTAAAAGACTTCTTTAGAAATATGTGAAGATGTTATTTTTATTTAGTGATAAGGGGTCGGAGAAGCAACCATGGGGAAAGATGGAAGAGCGGTCAAAAGAAAAAAAACAAAAAAGGGCTATTCAAGAGTTCTTATATTTCATACAGCTAATTGTCATTTTCGTCCCTCGATATCCCTCATGTCTATGTAATTGCATTTAAATTCAAAATTCATATAATATTAATCTCAATTTTTGAGATAAAGATATTCGGACTACTTTTCTCATCTTGGATGTTATTCTACGAAGAAGAAGAATACTATAAAAAAAATACTTAAGAGTTGTATCCGATCACGGATGACGGAACAAGAACCAGCTATACCCGTTTCTTAAATAAACGCTTCTGTTCAATATTCCGTACAGATACTCGAGCTTTGACAAGATGCGGTAATACGCATTGAAACGTTGGTTGATTGACGTAAGGCTATAATATTCTTTATGTTATTTATATATATATATATACAAATATATATATCTATATATATATATATATATAAAAATATATATATATATATATATATATATATATATATATATATATACACAGGTGGTGCACAAGTCGCGCATTGGTTTGTTTAGGTGATAGAAACTACAACATTTCAAGTAATTTACCAGGCTTTTCTGATAAATAATACATTTACTTGGTAATTTTGTTGCAGTAGGTTTTAAAAATAATATCCTTTAAATGGGCACCATTTTCGGCCTCACAAAGACGGGCTCTAGTTAGGGCATTTTCCATTACACCCCTTAGAATAACTGGCTCTGGTTCTTGGATTTCATGTCTAATATTGTTTTTAAGCTCTTGAATCGTTGTAGGCTTGTTCACATATACCCTTTCTTTAAGATAACCCCAAAAGAAAAGGGCCAGGGGCTGTTAAATCCGGTGAACGTGAAGACCAGTTAAAATCAGAAAATCTGCTAATTAAGCGCTCGCCAAACAATCCCCTTAAGAGCGCCATACTTTGTCGGGCAGTGTGGGCAGTAGCTCCATCTTGTTGGAACCACATTTCTGGGTCGTCCTGAACAGCTGGCCTTAAAAAATGTTCAATCATTTGTTGATATCGCTGTGCAGTTATCGTCACCGCGACACCTTCTTCGTCTTCAAAGAAATATTGACCGATCACTCTTTCCGAGGAAACACCACACCATACGGTACATTTTAGTGGATGTAATTCACGCTGATGAACGGTTCTTGGATTTTCAATGGCCCATATTCTGCAGTTTTGCTTATTTACGAACCCGTTCAGATGAAAATGGGCTTCGTCGCTCATTATCAGCTTATGGATGAACTCATTTTGTTCTCTGGCTAATTGCTGAATGTGAACAGCATAATCAACGCATGATTGCAAATCTGTGGGTTGTAATGCCTGTACCAATTGAATTGTGTATGGAAACAGATGCAATTCACGCAAAATTCTTTGAAGTGACATTCTGGACATCCCAATCTGAGTGGCTCGTCTTCGAGTTAAGGTGTCTGGATTTTCAGCAATGCTATCCTCAACGAGTGCTACATTTTCCGCTGTCCGTACTGAACGTGGTCTGCCAGATCGTGGAAGATCATTGACTGAACTCTGCTGCCGAAATCGGGCCACAAGACGATCAATTGTGGTCTGACTGGGAGATTGTCTGACATTATAATGCCGACGATAGGCTCTTTGGGTTAAGGTTATTGAACGATGGTTTCCGAAGTAAAGTTCAATAATTTTGGTTCGTTGTTTAGTGCTATATTTTTCCATGATAAATTATCAATGTTTATATCTGTAATATTCTGAAATACAAGGAGAACATTTGATTAAATGTGAAAGTTGTTACTGATTCAAACTAATGCGGGACTTTTACGCCACCCTGTATATATATATATATATATATATATATATATATATATATATATATATATATATATATATATATAGAGAGAGAGAGAGAGAGAGAGAGAGAGAGAGAGAGACAGATATTATGAAAATATTTCTATGACAAGTAAACTACACAGAGGCTTCTATGTTTCATTCCCGCTTGAAAATCACCAGACTTAATGCACGGGATTATTGTTAACGATTGCTTTTATATCGAAGTAGTTTTTACTTTTGCTAGTTTACAAATCAGCTTGTTTTCATTCGGCAATTGCCGAACACCTCGCTAACAGAGACCTGGCTGCCCTTTGTTTGACACCCTTTTCGTTTGTTTGGGAGTCCGTATTGGCGCACCTTGTTTTTAAGTGTGTTAAATTAACATGTGACCTTAATTTATCACGTAGGTGTTAAAATAATTTAACTTGTTCTATTCATTTTCTTACTCATTGCTACTTTAGATATTTATTTAGTTTAGTCGTTTTTATATAATTATAATTTAATGATTGTAATGCTTTCAATATCATATATATATATACATATATATATATATATATATATATATAAAATATCTCTTTTAATTATTTATTAATATATTTATTACATGTTTATATACATATATACATATATATATATATATATATATATGTGTATATTTATATGTATATATATATATATATATATATATATATATATATATATATATATATATATATATATATATGATCTTGAAAGCATGACAACCATTACACTATTCAAGATGTTATTTAAAAAATATATTTAGCCCTAAGCCGTCCATCAGGAAATTTCGCTGTTGTGTAACTCAGTAGATTCCTTGCATTTGCCACAGGAGTTTGATCGCAAGAATGTACGCGGGTCTTTACACATAATTACACTATTAATGTGCATTACAATCATAAAATAACTGAATTCTGTTGCCGAAATAATTAAAATGGCGAAAATAATGAGGAATTACCGAACAAATCTCAGTGAGGAATTTAGAAAATCTAAAATATATACGGGGTTATTAAAATTTCTATAAAATCAATCCTGTAATTTTAATTGTGGGTTTGAATATATGCGGTGAAAAAGGGAGTGATATATATATATATATATATAGATTCTGCTTTACGATAATATATATATATATATATATATATATATATATATACTAGCAAAAACTACCCGCTCTCCAGGCGGCAATTACTGACAGTGTACTCTTCTTTACAAAAATCAAAGAAGTAGTTTTCATTTGACAGTTTGGTAATTTAGAGGAAATTTTAAAAAAATGATGATTGTCGCAGTGTTATTTGATGTATTCCAATATGGGGGAAATATACTGTGCATGAATATCGTCAAATTTAGTTTTTTTAGGAAAAAACAAAAAAAGGTAAATTTATATGGTCTTTAAGATAGTCAATGTCAATACATTTATATTGTCTCATCATAAAGATTGAAATAAATTTCCCATTAAAACTTGTTATACAATAAAATGAATGCACATAAGGGTGAAACGTCGATTGGTCAAATACTCCACTTTTATATTACTGAGTAATTTGAAATGGGTACTTTGCACTTTTCACCTTTATTATGAAAGAAAATACTTTTATTTGTAATTTAGGAAGATTAGAGGAGGTTTATTACTTTTCTATGACAAATAATTAGGATCATCATCATCATCGTCATCATCATCATACACATCATCATCATCATCATCATCATCATCATCATCATCATCATCATCATTATCACTACCAACATGTTAACTCCTTGGCCTTTTGGCTTTGAGCAAAATGTAGTATATGTACTAATTCTGCACTTAGTTTTCATGTTCTCTCTCAGTGAAGAAGAAATTCTTCTAGACCGAGGCAATTGAATTTTTTGTTACAATTTAGGGTGCCTATTTTGCGGGCAGCTGGATTCTTCCCACGTTTAATATTGACATTGTGCCTAACTCTGCTCTCGTGGGAGGAAGTAAATAGGAATAGGAACATCAACAACAACAACAACCACAGCAACAACAACGGCAACAAATTTATTTAAAAAATAATAAACGCATGTATTTAATCATTAACAGATTAGAAAATATTAATTCATTAAAAATTTAAAAATAAATAAATAAGCAAATGAGAGCATCATGATTAACGAACTACATACACTGACCTCCCCAAAGGAGAGGTAAATGCCTGGGAGGATGATATCATGACAACAGAATAGATAGTACACTAACTCCCCCCCCCAAACACACAAAACTGGTAATTCTGAGGAAATGGTATCGTGTTGAACGAATGTATACTGTACGGTCTTCGCTCGAAGAGGAGGTAATGCCTGGGAGGAATGTATTATAACGAATGAATTAAATAAGCATAAACCGTTTTAATGTCAATATAGTTAGAATAGGTAGAACAACATTTTGCATGTATTTATTTAGATAACATTAAAAACTATAGCTGGAAAAATGTAGTCGCCATCTTTGTAAACAAAGATGAATATGCTGGCTAAGGAAGAACGATAACTTTCATAATTTTCTAGTTAAAAAAGACACGTTATTATAAACTTGAGTTATCGTTCTTCATTAGCTAGTATTATGATGGACGAACATATACTACACTGACCTCTGACCCCCCCCCCCCCCGATGATATCAGGATGAACGAACACGACTTTCCCTCCACCTAAAAAGGAGGAAGCCATTCTTGCGTGGACGATCTTATGAGAACAAAACCGATACTACGCCTTAAAAGATATTCTGACTAAATAGAGTCTTGGGGATTTTTTATTCTAAGAGTATTTCCCCCTACTCACCCTTGAAAACGGAGGAAGTAATTCCTGGGAGGACGGTCTTATACAGCAGAACTGATACTACACTACACCACCCATTAAAAAAGATTCCAATTTAATCAATTTTTTTAAATTTTTAAATTTTTTATTTAATAATGCCTAGTCACAAAACGTATTTGTATGGTCCCGTGGCCTTTTGGCTGAGATCAAAGTGTAGTATCTGTTCGACATCTCAGCGATATTTGACACTTTACTAAAGCCCGGCAATAAATTATCTCCCTTGAAAATGAAATCCAAAATAAGTTTTTAAACGCTATCCTTTTTTTAATAAAATCTCTTTGTCTTATTTTATTTTCGATTATAATAATAGTACTATAAATAAAACGATTGCGTATGTAGAAGAAAATGTTACAATACAAAGTAGAAAGGTAGATTAAAGAATATTAATCTATTAAAAACTTATAAATAAATAAATATGCAAATAAGCAAAATCGAGATTTTTTGTGTGAGCAGGAAATAAATGCCTATACAAAGGGTATTTCAATATATTCTTATATCATTAAAATTAAATAATCCTAACGTGCTTTGATGTTAATATAGTTGGGATAGTTGGGCAAAACTTTCGCATTTATTCATTTAGATGAGTGTTTTGCATTGTCAAGTCCGTAATATGCAAAGCCAGCATAACCCATCCACCACCACCACTAAAAACTGGAGATTTATATCGATATGAGTGAAAACAAGTCCAGGTACATCCTCTTTTAAGACGAACGCAACCTCACCTACCTGAGCGTCGGATGGAATTTGAAAGACGAAGATATTCCATAAACTGTCTATTAGATACTTACTGAACGCCAAACGTCTTACAGCACTAACTCTGTGCAATGCTACCCCTGAAGTGCTTACACATTCGGGAGTCTACAGGTAATCAAGGATCCCTTTGCAAACTACCTTTATGTTACATTGGAGCTATTTAGAATCCACCCACATAAGAGCAGACGTCTTTGAGCCAAGCGACAAGATAATGTGTTGACCTGGAGTCTAGAACATACCTTGTGGAACCCACTACTTTATTCACTTCTGACGGAGCACTATACTTATTATACACAATACTAGTCTGTCTGATCTTTCAGACTTCCGTTAATACCCTTCACGTTTTGAGTATCCTAATTAACTGTCATTTTTGCTCCAAAGTTAATCCCATATGGCCTATATGCCCTGCACACAGACTACACACCTTACCCTACGTGCCCTACCCCATTCATCGAACCCTATCGAAAATTTAATATTGAGCGCGAAATATACCTCCGTTCACTTCCCCTCTCCCGGCCACCGGACACAAGCCTCCGATAAGTGTCATACCTAGCCTTCCCCTAAGGTAGGGGCTATCTATAACCACGCCCAACGCTTGTTCCCCACATCTCGAATCACCATTTTAGTGCAAATCAGTTGCCTGGAACAACTGTTTTACGACTTACATTCTAAACGTATGCCTAATTTATGGAGTGGAACTTCCAACATCTGCAATACACTATCATAGACAATAAACATTTCTGTGCCCAACATGATATTGAGTATATTAGCAGAACAATTATTTTATTATACTCTTCCAAATGGAAGTATGGGTGTATCTCCTGGATTTAGACTTCTAACTTAAAGTGTATAATCATATCTGGAGTTGGTATCAAAACCTCAAAAGTAAATACGTATTCGGACTATGAAATCCTCCTTTTTTACTTCGGATATGCATAAGTATTTGAATTATTGTTAGGAAATGAAGCTTAATTTATTGGAAAACACATCTCGTGTAAAGTTATTTGAAGCTAATCGTTGCTCGTTAAAAGGATCCCCCATCCTGGAATGTGTTTTTGATGTTCATGTTAATTCTCTTATTCTGCCTGTTCTCATTATTGAACAATGCTGTATCAGATCCATCCATCCGAACTTTGCTTTGTTCTCTGAGTGCGATTATATCCACTGGAAAGTATTTTAATCGAAATTAATAAAATCGCTATGTTGACGAGGAAACTCAAAGAATTTTGTCAAATTTTACTCTGATGTAATAGTGATAATAAAGATTTTTCGAAATGCTTACACATATGGATAAACATTGTTGAGTGTCGATGTTTTAATCATGATTAGGAAATATTTATTAATCTATCAGGAAACGTTAATTAATTGATTATAAGATATTGATAAATGTATTATAAAATATTAATTAAGTAATACATTTTGTAATCTGCTGAATTATATTCAAGCGGGAGAGCGATATTAATACTCGTATGCAAGCCATATAGGTATATATATATATATATATATATTAATATATATATATATATATATATATATATATATATATATTGATTTCAACAGGCTGAGATAGATCTATAGAGATATCGAGTTCCATACACTTATATAAGTAGATAGATATCTGTATACACTGACGTATGCATATTTCCTTAGGATATAGATAGATAGATTTATTTCAATGAGAACGTGAACACTTTATTTTATTTCTTTAATTACCCTTTAAAAGTAAGAAAATAAACAGAAAATTAACTAAACCCCTTCGTTATAGTTCCATACAACTGGGATATGATATTTTGTTATTAATTGAAAACTCTCGTAAACCTTCTTTTGGGCGTTCCTCACCCGAAAGTAGAAAGGTAGAGGCACTTTTTGCACTTTGTCGATATTTGACTTCAAAACTCCGCAAACAATACGGTTTCCATAAATTCACAAAGGCATTCATTTATAAACTATGTGGATGTCTATGGATAAAGAACCATGTGGCAATATCACGTTGACACACTGGTCTCTGTTAGAGCACCGAAGTTAAGCGATGTTAGGTTTGACCAGTGCGAAATGGATGACCTTTTGTATGTAATAAAACTTTCTGTATTTTTAAATTTAGCTACAAACAAATTGTATACAAACACCTGTACGATGTTGGCATAAAATGACCCAACGGTGATTGATATGCCGTAAATTGCAACAACAACGCTGACAACAATAACAGAACATTCGTTTGTTTGCCTGTATTTACGTCTATATGAATTCGAACAGTTAGACCAAGAAACACACTCACACAAAAAATGATAAAATACATCAAGCCATGCTTTTGTTATAATTGAAAGTGTGTCTCGACTTAAAATGATACATTTCCTCATATCTGAACCATAAACAAAAGCGTTATTGATAATATAAAAGCGGTTAACATAATTTTAAGTTTGAGATTCCGAGCATCCTTCGCTCTTCATAAAATTAAGCATCATTTGCTAAAAAAATAAATGACCGTAATGAAATACTGGGCATTTTCAGCTTTCTGTAGCGTTTATTCTTTGTCTCAAATTATGTAATTATTCCATTGACAGCAGCAGGGGTTTTATATTAGATGGTAGAGCGTCGAACCTTATTATTAAATTCTTAAAAAGATGTTTAAAAATATATGAACTCTCCCAATTTAATGCACAAAACCGCGCGCATGCGCGTCACTTGATAATTTAAAAAGTGAGAAAGCCGTTAAAAACACCATTTTCCATTCTGACAGACTACTACCAATACCAACGGAATCTCATACCCCGAAGAAGCTAAGTATCTTAGGGAAATGATTAGTCAACGTACCGAAGAAAAACTGAAAAGCAATCTGTTCTGGTTTTATTTTTATTAATAAACATCGCATCTAAACATGTTTTAAGGCTTTTAGCCTCATTTATTACTATACAATTCTTAAAGATGCTTAAAAATATAAACTTTCCCAATTTAATTTAATATTTATATATAAATATATATATATATATATATATATATATATATATATATATATATATATATATATATATATATAAAGACGTTTAAAACATATGAACTCTTCTAATTTAATACACATAACTGCGTGCATGCGCATCACTTTATGTACATTTTTAAAGTGAGAAAGCCGTTAACAACAACTCCACGCCTATTTTCCATTCTGACGAACTACTACCAACACCTACAAAATAGTTCCAATCTCATACGCTGAAGAAGCTAAGTATTCTAATGATTAGTCAAAAGATTAAAGTAAAAATCAAAAAAAATCTGTTCTGATTTCATTTTTATCAATAAATATCAAACTAAAACATGCTTTTAAGCATTTAGCTTCATTTATTATTATTACATTCTTAATAAAGATGTTTAAAAAATGAACTCTCCCAATTATATATATATATATATATATATATATATATATATATATATATATATATATAGCTTTGAAATGTGTTTATTTGTTGACCTTTTAACTATATCGATAACCTGAAGGATGGGACGTGAAGGTGGTTAAGTGGATATCGACACGGACTGAAGGCCTGGGTGTTCCAAGTTCGAATCCAGTCGGTTCCACAGTACCACTTTCATTTAGGGATGTTGGCAACCTTCTCGTGGTCCTTCCCGTAAGTACCCGATGTCTTTCCAGAAATATTTCTAACTAGAAAAACATCGGGGAAACTAATACCAAGACCAGAATCATCTCATTCACACGAAAGAAGAAGAAGAACCTGAAGGATTACCTTCTTTTTAGAGAATAAACTTGCTTTAAACTCAGGCGGAAACCATCATTCCATTTCCTCCACCAGAATGTTCCACCCATAGGGGAGCGTGTATATATATATATATATATATATATATAGTTATCCACATACAGCTGTTTGAAGACTCATCAGTGTAGCTAGACGGAGGAAGCGTATCAACCTCAAGATTAAAAACCTGGATATTCGTCACTACCAAGCGTGACAGCTCGACGCTCTATCCTATTTTTTTTTCAGAGCAAAATGTCGTCTGAAAGATAATTTTCGTCCGTCAGTCGCTTTTAATTTTGTACATATATGTGTCCACGTAACTGAATGATGGACTCTGTCCGTCAGGCTTAAGTTTAGAATAACATTATCATCGCGTAACACGAAAATTTCATAGACGCATCACAAGAATATTGGCCTTTGTCAGTTGTTGTTTCTGTCTGTCTTTGAATTGCTTCCAAATCTGCAACAGTTTATTATTTGTCAATCTCAATATGACTTTTAGCAGAATATCTTACGCGCACAATTTCCCACTGAAGCATAACCTAGACCCACCAACTGGCAACCTTATAAGATTTAGATGTAAAACTAATACAGACTGCAATATTCCTTACCCACTTTTGAGGAGAGGCCCGAATGATAGTGTTATTTGATCATAATCGATTTTTCGGATCCACATCGCCTTTAGCTGTGCATGCTTTTCCATGGTTTCCTAATTATATCTTGCTTCATTTCATTCTTTTTTTTTGGTTGCTGCTATCCTTAGGCTGCTGCATTTGGGATTCGAAATGCTATCCTGTCTCATTCCTAAATTGTCATTAATCTTGTTCCGCCTCGGGCATCATTTCTAATCGTTCTACTTAAATGAATCTGGATTATTTATATTGTTATGGATTTGCGTCTTCAAACCAGAGGTACATCTGGATATTATCAAATAAATCACTAACACTTTCCTACATGTTTTCCTTTATAATCACGCTGCGCGGTATCCGTTGTTAAAATGTCTAAATCCTTCCTTTTAATCTCTGATCAAAATCTTGGCGAACATTTTATGGAAAACGCCCACATTTTAAGTGGGTAACGGCTACACAAATGATCCAATGTAGACTTTCGTTGAAGGCACTTTAACACTATGATACTTCGAATATATAGCAAACACAATTATGTAATGAGTATGATTTTAAAGTGCCTCCTGTAGTCAGGCTCTAATTTGAGAACTTTGGGGAGTATGTACTTCCCTTGAGTAACTATTACTTTCAGTTGCACCCTGATCAGGAGTTGCAGTACCTGTAAGCATGCTGTCTATTCGTTTATTTGTTCTAGATAACACTACACTGCATCGTACACTCTTCAGGAATGGGTTCGTCTTTATCCCACTGTACCATCCTGAATTCATCCCTTTCTACCTTTTTCTGTCTACCCTATTTCCCAACCAATGTCTGTTATGCAAACTCTCCCTAACGTGGATTTGAATGTCTAGTAATGGAATAAGGGCCACCTATGTTACAATTTTATAACTTAGTAACATACGATTCTCTCGCTATAGATTCGGGTGGACTATTCTCTTCACACATCATAGCCACTCCTAGTAAAATGTACCCAGCTGCAATAAAGACTCCTTGCGGGCATTCCTATATGCTGTCAAGCATATATATATATATATATATATATATATATATAATCCACTTTATGGTTTAAATAGCAAGAGAGGGGAGAGATACGAGTTTTTTCCGTGTTTATGATGGAAGAGATATGAAGATTGAGAATATTTGTGTCGGCTTTCTTGTAGACGTGGGAGACAATTTGTGCACTTGTAAGGTCTAGTGTTGGGACGTGTGTCTTTTTGAGAAGCACGTATGCTTGTGGCAGAGAAAGAGTGTAAATATTTGTATATTTATGAGAGCAATAAAAAATGATAAGAAACCTCACAACGTAAAATATGGCTTACGAAAGACAGTGATCGATTTATAATTAAAAACATTATTTTTAGCCTGAGTTTCTCCCCCAGATTAAAACATAAGGTACCATGTTTATCTGAACATCTGGAACATTATGTTCGAGTTCTCTATTGGATTACTCTCTATCCAACGAACCCAAGAATTACACACACACACACACACATATATATATATATATATATATATATATATATATTGTATATATTATATATATATTGTATATTATTATTATTATTATATATATATATATTATATATATATATATATATATATGTATATATATATATATATATATATATATATATATATATATATATATATAAAGTAAACTAGACAGAAATGTGCAGGGTGTTTGAGATAAATTCAATAATTCTTCTTTTTTTATTTCAGAAACTTTTGAAGTATTTAATAGCGGTAAAGTGCAACGAATAACTATTTTGTGTACTATTTGTGGATTTCTTAAATATATATGCATATATATATATATATATATAGAGAGAGAGAGAGAGAGAGAGAGATGCCTCAATACGTCTATGTAGAACGATAGACATTAACATAAATAGATGTATTGATATACAAACATATAGACGGCAAGATATATATATATATATATATATATATATATATATATATATATATATATATATATATATATATATATATATATATATATATATATACTGATAAGTAGATAAACACATATATCGATCTTTATGCACATAGATAGAAACTGACACTCTTAGTCTTTTCAGAACGCTAACGGGACAGCTACACATTCGAAAGGGCTGGAAAAAGAAAAAAAAGAAATGGCATAGGCAGAGAGAGGGGGATAAAAAAGGGGAGAAAAGTAAAACCCTTAAGTGTAAGTCATCAAAAAACGAAGGGGAGGGAAATATAAAGAGGTCAGATAATATGTATCTCCAGTTGAAATAAAACATACAATTAAAAACTTATTAAGATGATACCCTCCAAATCATATGGCTCATGAATATGTTGACACGAAGTTAAATTTTACCGCCACTTTTCAAGCCGCGATACAACCGAACATAGATAGCCAGACTAGACGGTGGAGGAAGGGAGGGTAAAGAAACCAGTTGAAAATAATCAAGTGAAGTTGAGGTTTGGGGGAACAATACAAACAATAATACAAATAAAGAAATGAAATCAAATAAAAAATTTAAAAAAATATGAAAACAAAAATACAAATAATAAATAATAAATAAGAGGGAAAAAAATTAAAAGTAATAAAATAATAACAAAACGGAAAAAAAAACAAAAAAAAGTAAATTAACAAGTTAAAAAAGAAAAAAGTAAAAAGTAACAACAAAACAATCTGAGAAAGAAAGAGGAAAGAAGAAAACATCTTGTCGAAAATCAGGTGACATAGACAGAAGCATAGAAGAAGAAAGAAAGACCTAACTAAAGGAGTAATGTATTTATATCAATCTAGTGAAGTATTTAAGCGATAAAACTATATTGATGAAGTTAAAGTCAGATAATAGAGTAATAATAATGATAATAATAATATACATGATAATAATAATTATAATATTAATCAGACTATTGACAATAATAAACACATCTAATGATACTAATTTAAATAATAATAATCATAATACAACTAATAGTAATAATAATGGCAATAGTGATGAAACTAAACATGAAATAATCTAGATAATCATAATAATAGCAATGATGATATTCATATTGGTAGTAGTAGTAGTAGTAATAATAATAATAATAATAATAATAATAATAATAATAATAATAATAATAATAATTGTGTTAATAATGATAATATTAATAATATATAATATAATAATAATAATTTATAATCGTTAATAGTAGGTGATAATAATCATAATAGTAATATTGATATTATTAGTAATAATATTATTAATAATAATGTTAAAATGATAATTATACATATTCAAATTAAATATAATATAAGATAGTCAAATAGATGGGGAAAATCGAAGGAAGAATTCATAAAATGGCCAATAACAAAAAAAAATAAATATAAAAAAAGGAAGATAGAAAAAGAAGGAGTAAGGGGACGGCGTTAAAGAAATGGTATCGTAATTCAAAAATAGTTCAGAATAACCATTCAAACCCAAAACAAATATTAATAAAAATACAAAATTAATTAATTAATTTCCACTTGAGATACATACGAACGGACCAAATTTTATTAGATTCACGATTCAGGATTACTGTAAATTTATAATTAAGGTAACTCTTAATTATAAATTTACAGTAATCTTGAATCGTGAATCTAATAAAATTTGGTAATTTCAAATTTAAATTTATGTCTGCATTTGCCCATCAGTTTATTTCTTCTGTTCGTATCTAAGAATCCGTATTTTTTCTTCCAATCCCAAATTACATTTCTCTCTAAATACTCTAGGGAAACTGGAATTACACAAAATTGATCAATAAACCATTTTGAGATATAGAGACAGGCACATATACACATATTACCATTTCATATATATATATATATATATATATATATATATATATATATACAATTAAATTTTTTTTCAGGGTGTA
>OY744536.1:67030717-67055717 GCA_963556195.1 Sepiola atlantica | reverse complement strand
TTTTGCACATTCAATTCCCCGTTTGCTCTTTCTTTCTACGATATTATTGATTTAAAAAAACTATCGATTTACTCCTGACGAGATTATAGTCGAAAGGGCCTTTGAGAGATTTCCGCGCATCCTTTTTAAATACATTTATAAGTTTTGTACCTCAAAACACACATATATATATATATATATATATATATATATATATATATATATATATACATACACTCAATATCGATGGGGTATTCATCTATCTGAGAGTGTTAGTTGAACACAAATGTTTATGCAAATATAAAACCCAACTATTCCCAAGTAAAATATGACAAGTTTTTCGATGGTGGGATTAATATTTTTCTATTAAAGTGTTTCGCAATTTGTGTTAATGTTTTCACCAAGAAAAGAAATGAACGTCCACTTACAAATATCAAACGAAAACCAGAAAATGTAGTATGAGAGTTTATTTGCTGATAAAGCGACCCACTCAGACAGAATAGTCCAATTGTAGAAGCGCGTTAGTCGCTCGGTAGAATACTCCCACACACGGCAAGATTAATTTCCTCATGTAATTAAAACTTTCTTTCTAGGATCTGGGATCAGCAATTCCAGTCGCGTTCTTTTTATATTCTGGTTCGTTTTCGAGCTACAATTACCGAAGTTAGTAGAGTTACAAGGTCGAAAATATCAATTGGTACTTTATTTGTGAAATTACATCTTCAATGAATATAAAGTTCTATATATTTATATGGATGTTGTGCTCCTGTTCTGAAACTACGTAGCATATTATTTTGGCAATAACGCTGTAGTTGAAGTATTCATTTCCTCTTCTGAACATCGTAAAACAAACTTTATCCCAGGACTCTGAAGTTGCATGCTAATTTATATAATATAACTTGATGCCTTTTTGTTCATAATCAGGCAGACAACGAACGCGAAACAGCAATTCTTCATGTTTCTTCATGTTTCCATCTAGATACCTCAAATTTCACATCCTAATTTGGGACGTATCCTCCTACTAAAGAGGTAAGAGTCGGACAGAACCAGAGCCTAGGATTTCTTGTTGATGGATCGTTGAGTATGTGCGTCCTGCTGAAGTGTATGTCTAATTGTGTAAACAAATATATATATATATATATATATATATATATATATATATATGATACATGTATTATATTAGCTTTTGTAGATGTTAATCTGTTATAACTCCAGTGTTTCTAAAATGTGCTCAATAACATGTAGAGCTGTTCTTTAGTATACATTTTAATTTATACAAACATTGTTGGTTACATATGTGCATACATGTTTCGGTTGTACTCTCATTAAGAGTCAACCTCTTCAGCCTAAACGAGGAATTGGAATGAGAATAGATATCTGGGTTCCTTTAGTATACTTTCTAGGTTGAGATGTGTTTACAATTCTACGGTCAAGCTTCGTATCAAATTTCGTTTTTTACTCGTTGACATTTTAAATTCGTTTCTATTTCTGTCTTTCTTTTATTATTGTTTGGCCAGACTCGCGGTTATGACCATTTTCTATCCTTTCCCCTTACTTTTATCGGTTCTCACCTCGTTTAAATACATTTTATCAACTCTGGGGATCTAAGTTGCTAGCTGGATTAAAAAAAGCCATCAATTTCCTACATGCATGTATCGATATACACGCATCTATATATAAAAATAATCACATATACACATCAACGCTTATATCTGCTTATAACAAGTACATACCCATACATAGACACATACATATACACAGACAAATATAAATATATGTATATATATACATACACATACATACACACTAATATACATACAGATTTACATATCCACACCCGCTCTTATATATATATATATATATATATATATATATATAACCAGGGAGTTATGGTTTGCACTACTCCGATCAGCTCATAAGAACCCTGAATTTTGAACATTATGATATTCAACAAGAGTTTCTGAACTGTTCATATGATTTGGTTTCTTTACCGTTTTATTAATTTGCATCCACCTTGAATACATTTTTCACTGTCATTTACTGTATCGATTGCAAACAGATATCCCGTCTGGATAACTTTTTCGTTTTTGGACTACCACTCACCACCTGTATCACTTTTAAATCAACCTCTTGGATATTTTTCCTGAATATGTTTTAAATTGTATGACTTGGATGAACTGTATAGCTTTAACAAAAAAGTATATTTTATGTTTTATATACTTTTATGTATTTATATATATATTTTTATATATTTTCAAAGTTTAATTTTATTACCTGCAGTAATGTCATAGCGATAATGGTTCTCTGAGGAGAATAATTTCGTTTGAAAACTCATGAGTTAAGGACTTTAAGGTACTTTGCCTGAACATTGAATTTTAATAAAATTTGATTCGCACCTTATTTTATTATTTCACTATTGAGTAAATTCACTATAAACACTGTTTATATATACACACTCTAACCGTGTGTTAACACGTATCTGTGCATATCCTAACTACAGACACATACATATATTTTTATACCCAGACATATGTAAATATAATCACTATATATATATACAGACAACTATATTTATTACTTTTACACGCATACTAGATACACACAGGTACATATAAACATCTACTCATATACATGCATATATATAAGCATATATATATATCTATATATATATATATATATATATATATATACAAACATAGCTACATACATCGACATGTAAATACGCTTATGAATATATGCATATATGCACAAAGAATATATATATAAAATATAAAACTTTTACATACGTATATATGTACACATACAAAAAAAGACCGATCCTTGTAAGCGTATACACACGTGCGCATACATCTCGACACATTTCTCTTCTGAAGAGTACAACCAAAACATGTATGCACATATGTAACCAACAATGTTTGTATTAATAAAAAAGTATACTATATATATATATATATATATATATATATATATATATATTCTCACATTCAACCTTCTCAATATGAAACTTCAGGTGCAATATATTTTTATCAATATCTCTATCTAGAAGAAAATGAACGTTTTATTAGTTTGACATAATTACTGTTATTTTGTCAAATTTCACATATTTTCTCGCTTAGGTTGTATTTGTACAAAACAGAACGAGTGTTTTTGATTTTCTGAAAAGTGATCCTGTTACTGCAAAATTCTAACCATGCCCAACCGGTATTAATCGATTTTTTCTGGATCTTTTGGTTTGAAGAATGAAAAACACTCTTGCTGTAATGTAAGATTTTAGGAAAAAAGGAAAAATAAATAGTAAGTCATATTTCGTATTCGATTTATTGTTATTGTTTTTGTTCCTTACAACTTGCATCTTACCCGGAATTTGCATTGCCCACTACCTTTCAAAAACTTCCTACTACTATACCCAGCAATGCTTCAAGCAAACTACCATTCTCTACTAATATATATATATATATATATATATATATATATATATATATATATATTTTAGCCTTTTATCCATGGACAAAATCAAAATATGTATACATTAAACATTAATAATATAATGCCCCCTCCTCCCAAAAATATTTATATAGGCCATCCACAGTAAACGCTATCTACAGAAATACCCCCTTGCTAAAATACAGGAGTATTCCCATCTTTCGTAATTTTAGCACTAAAATATGGCCTATATATATATATATATATATATATATATATATATATATATATACAGTTAGAGAAAATTGAATGAGTGCAAATAGCTGCGATAAATGTTTTTTTTCACTTTTTTTACTATTGTTGTAAACATTATCTCCTCGAAATTGTGTCGAGAACGGTAAACGTTCATATGCTTTATGATGAAATGGATTTCCGATAGTATATTTCATAGACCATACCTTTTTGTTTCCACTCGCGTTTATGTACGT
The DNA here is from genome assembly GCA_963556195.1 of Sepiola atlantica. Classification (NCBI taxonomy): domain Eukaryota; kingdom Metazoa; phylum Mollusca; class Cephalopoda; order Sepiida; family Sepiolidae; genus Sepiola; species Sepiola atlantica. Next base: position 67,051,827 of record OY744536.1, on the reverse strand, counting down.
GAAATGATAGGGTTGCGAATGAACAAAAAAACGCAAGTCAAAAATAAGACTTACTATTTACTCACGATGAGTTTTCACATGAATTATTATCAATGATTTTTCACTGACAATAATCAGTAGTGTTCCCCTTGAAGTGACAAACAAATCTCCTCAGATTTCCAGCACTTTCCGCCTCTTTTGATATTCGTTGCCAAACATATTGCGTTATTGCACCAATCGTTTACCCTTGACTTCTTGCCGGCAGCTGTCGTTGGTTATCACTTCAAGTTGAGTGGCACTAAATCTCTTGAAAATTCCAGTGGAGGTCTGGTTGGTGCTCTCCCTACTCGCTCTTTCCATCCTCTTTCATTCTTATTGATCATTTAGTGTTGCAGCCGAGGCTGGTGCTACCACATATATGTATATGGTAATACAAGGCTGGTGCTACCACATATATGTTTGTGGTAATACAAGGCTGGTGCTACCACATATATGTATGTGATAATACAAGGCTGGTGCTACCACATATATGTATGTGATAATACAAGGCTGGTGCTACCACATATATGTATGTGATAATACAAGGCTGGTGCTACCACATATATGTTTGTGGTAATACAAGGCTGGTGCTACCACATATATGTATGTGATAATACAAGGCTGGTGCTACCACATATATGTATGTGATAATACAAGGCTGGTGCTACCACATATATGTATGTGGTAATACAAGGCTGGTGCTACCACATATATGTTTGTGGTAATACAAGGCTGGTGCTACCACATATATGTATGTGGTAATACAAGGCTGGTGCTACCACCTATATGTATGTCAATTGATGGAATTGCTGCCAGTTTCAGTTCATTTAAACTCACGTGATTATTTTTATCTTTGTCATTGTTATTGATTTGTTGCTTTTTACACTTTTAAACTATATAATTTTCAATTCGGAACGACAAAAAAGCAAAGAATTCAATAAAACATTTACATTATTAATACACTTCAATATACAGATCAACTTATGTTAAATATTTCATCCGATAGTTCCCAACTATGTTCTATTAATTTACTATCGTTTTTAATTATTCTAATTGCATTTAAAATTATTAATTACTTAATGGGGAAACATTTTTATCACTTATGTTTTTAAATGGCTTCAGAATATAAATAACTAGTGTGTTTATCCGGCGTTGTAGTGAAGTCATTTTCGTTTTTGATTTTTATTGGTTTGCACATTTTTATTGGTTTGCACAGTTTTATTGGTTTGACCATTTTTACACTTAGAAAACTCCTACTGTATTCTTCGATTAAAAATGTTGTCTCCCCTTGCTCATTTTTTTTAATGTTCAGGTTGATATCTAACAATCTTCAATATCAGCGGTTATCTGGGTATTTTTATAAACTAAATTGTCGCTATATTAAAAATAAAGTAGTCGAGGCTCCGTTATCATTGTCTTCTACACTGATGTGTAGAAGAAAGCGCCGTTCTGTTCCCAGAATTACCCCATTTACCCTTGATCCTCACATTAGCAAGTGGATCTTGTATCATTCTTTTAGTTTTCGATATGACTCTATCATAGATCGAACTTAAATCTCACAGCCCATTAGCGAAAACTCTAACCATTATTCTAAAAGGCCGGTCAAATATAAAATACAAATTGTAGCTAAGTACGTTATTATAATAACAATAGCAAATGAAAAGTTGTTAGTCAGAAAAATAGTTGGATTTGTTAGCTTAAATGTAATTTGGATCTCTTTTTTTAAATCTGACAAGATAAGTTTATATATTAGATATTCCTTTTAGTCAACCTCAAAGTGAAATCGCCCCAGACAAAAACTCTTGTCATTAGCATCGGTTGACCGACATTTCTAGCGACAGACACACACAAGCATACGCATGTTAACTGTCCGCTTATTCGATTCGTTTATTTTCTTCCTTTTTTAATTTACGATAGAAGATCCCGTCTGACAACTGATGTCATGACAAACAAGCATATAATAATAGTGCCTCTATACGTCCACCGTTTTATTTTCTTCTAGTAAGAAATACAACCAGATTAAGATAAACACAACATTCATATAATAAGTATGCATGTCCATCTCAGAGTAAGCACGATCGTATTGCTGCCAATACACTTAATCAGAGGGATGCAATTCATTCAAACTCGCAGTTGTAGAAGTATTAATACAGTGTTCATCGTATATGAAGAACAACAACATCAAATGATTTTTATTTAAGTTGATTTAATCATAGAAGTTCTCGCTAAGAAAGTTATTCAAAACTAAGAAAAATGTGTAAACACAACAATAATTGAACACAGCTCTACAAATTCAACAAATTTAGTTTTTATTAAGTGGAATGTTTTATATTGGAAAATATGATTTCAAATTACTTTATTCAAAATGAAGATGAAATCTAATATTTTGTTTGGGCATCTGTCGGTCACATTTTAAAAGTCTTCAATTTTGTTCGCCTTAAACAAGGCATATTGACACTGAAGCGTAAGGGGCTATTGTGATAGAGACCAGATTTACAGGGTGCAACTTAGTTGGGGAATTGGTCAGCAAGTCAGACCCAAATAGCCTTCCAACTGAGAAAAATATCACTAGCAAATGTATATTTGTTATAGTTGTAGCGTGATAATCACACAATTATAACGTACTTCGCTACAAGTTATTTCTAAAAAAAAATACTTAGGTCGGCCCTGGAAACCTGATAACAAGATAAATATTTAGCTGATCGTCGAAATCTAAAAAGCGGCAAAGGCAATAGCTCTTTTTTTATTAAAAGAGGCGTCCCTCTTACAAATAATATTTTGTGTTTGCATAAGTGTGTAACCTCACACAAATGACAACAGAAAGTTACTTCCTATCATCCCTGGTAACGACTTGTATTACACCCTCTTTTTTGATCGGATATGTATAAAATGAATAATTAAATAAAAGATTTTAGGCGAAATAGATAAAATATTCCAACGGTCAATTGAATTTTATTTTGAAGAATTGTTGGCCTTCCAACGGACGCCCGGGCAACTCCGAGTAGGGACAGCTAGTTTAAGATATAATTCAACTATTACCTGAAATTCTTACATCGCATCGTATTTGGACGACCTTTCACAAATGTAATTTTAATGAGGAAAGCAGCTGTTTAATTACCAAGTTGTCCTGCTTCTAATAACGAAAGCGAATCTATGAATATTTTAATAGAAAACGAACATTGATGTCTCTTTATTTTTATTGATGTCTTACAGCCAGATCTATTCCGTTTCAGAGTGATGGAATTTGTCAGCCTCAACTCTGTGTTATTTCGAATCTATCGCTTACAGACTAGTTATTTACGAAACAATATATCCGCAAAAACTATTTATAAGCCATAGTGTCGAAAACATACGTGCGGTTTCGGTTTAAAACTAACTAAAATATCCCAAGCTTCTAATCACCTAAGCCGCTTGACAAACTTCTCGTACATCCGGCTACACTGGCCTTAGGGTCAAAACCTGCCCATCAAACTCGGAAACCCTGTACGCTTTAACCCAAAACATATTCTCTAGCATAACATGGAACATAAACACCGTTTATATCGATACACTTAAATCAGCAACACTTCTTTTATTTAGCGCATTAAATTAATAGCATTCTGTCAGGACTTCATAATAAAGTAAAGTGAGCGTTTCCCTTTATTTTATTGACCGTTATAGCTTTCTATCCAAACGCTGTATTTGGGAATCTTCTTCGGTGGCCATTTAACTCAATTATTGATGTGTGTTTTCGGAAAATATGCGTTCGTTTCGTTCGTTTTCAATAGCATTCCACGATTTTACATTTTTACGGTTTTACAGTTTCTCCAGGGTGTCGAAGGATTTTCCACCCTCACTCTTATATCAACTACTACTGCCACCCATGTACATCGGGAAAAGTCTTCATGGAACAACTATTTCTTTGTATCATTGTTATTATTTCATTTTTCCGATCTGAATATTGTCTGTTAGCTAATCTATATTTTCATCCTAACTACGTAACGAACCCTTCACCTACACTGATTATTCATTGACAGTCGCTACCATTATTTATACTTTGTAAACTTTCTTTACATTTGATGCATTCCATATTGAATTTTTTCGAACTATACGATTTTCGTTAAACTAATAAATGCGCCCGGTTCTCATTTACATTTTCCTATTTCAGTACCGATTTTCAGAGGCTTACAAATACCTTGTTGAAAAGTACAACGCCATTTATTTTACAAGACATAGCTGTTTAATTCCCATAATGAGATTTTCGAAAAAGTAAGCGGACGTTTCAGTTAAAAACACAATTGATAACCAATTTTCGCTTACAAACGTTCGTAATTTCACTTTCTTTTTAATTATAATAAATAATTTACGCTAAATATAAATTCTGTAACAAACTTTTGACTCCGACATACGTTACATTTCACTAATTGTTTTACGCAAAATATAAATTCTGTAACAAACTTTTGACTCCTACATACGCTACATTTAACTAATTATTTTACGCAAAATATAAATTCTGTAACAAACTTTTGACTCCTACGTACGCTACATTTAAATAATTATTATACGCTATATTTAACTAATTATTATACGCTACATTTAACTAATTATTTTACTTTTTCTATCTTTATAAACTAGTGAATCTCAAATGGGTTCAAGGCTTCGCCTTGTAACGTGTGATTGCGCAATGAAAGGCGACACAATTATCGGCTTAAAGGAATTTATTCTCTAATTTGTTTATTAAACTGATATTCCATCTTTCTGGGAAGACGTAGTAGCCACTACTGGAAGCAGTAGGACCAACGTCCGGGCTTGGTGATGTCATTCGCGTGGAGTGAAATGAATGTTTATGGTTCTGAGTGAAAAAAAGTCGAAAGGTGGGGGTGCGCAGGGATAATGTGGATGGCAGTGAGTGAAAAAGTGGAGGGGTAGGGGTGAGCGGGAATAATGTGGATGGCAGTGAGTTAAGAAGTGGAGTGGAGAGTGGCTACTACGTCTTCCCATCAACCCATCATGTCAACCCAATATGTTCACGTACTTGCATGACATTTTTCTTTATATTATCATCCTGAATAAGTCTTACAAATAAAGACGAAACGTTGATGAACACATAAAAAACATTCTTTTTGGTTTTTCCTTTTTCATTTCCCATTACGTCGGATTACCTTCATCCTTCCTTTCCCATATATATATATATATATATATATATATATATATATATATATATATATATATATATATATATATATATATATATATATATAAGAGACAGTAAGAGACGGATAGACAGACAGACAGACAGACAGAGAGAGACTGACAGACAGAGGCGGAATATTCACACTTATTTGCAGTATAGAAATGGTCGCGGTTCGTAATGACTACGAAGTGGAAACCGATTGCAGTAGACTGATTATTAAAATTACATTCACAGTCTTCGACACAGTTTGTTTTATTAAAGTAACATAGATTCTGTTTTGAATTTTCCATTCGGCGCATTATGTACTCTATTTTGGATCCATATCATTTTCACTATGCATGTTTGCAACATCCACGTGGCCCCCCTGTGAGTACCCAGTTCTCTAAATAATACCAACATAATCAAGAGGTGTAACTCGCTGATTCATACGAATTATCGTTTATTTACTCATCTCTTACCTTGTACTCACCGCGTTTTAATTGAAAAATGATATAACTTCACCTTATTCTCGAAAGCTTAGAACATAGAAAATAGATACGTAAAAAACGCAAACGACATGTGTTATCGATTACTTTCAAGAGTTTTAGACATAAATTAATTTATACATATATATATATATATATATATATATATATATATATATATATATATATGTGTGTGTGTATATGTGTGTGTGTGTGCGTGCATGTGTGTTAACGAATAATCGATTTTAAATACAACATAAGTTATTAAAAATCCGCTAATCATATACATGTACATATATATCTGTTCTGGGATTATTGAGAATTATGTTTCATGCCCAGAATGTAACTTTCTTTGTTGACTTTCTATTTAGTGTAAGATCGTAAAGAAGTAGTTACGTCATGTATATGGCTCGTCAAAATCGTTACCGATATCGACAAATGATAGAGTAAGCGGTAAATGTGAGAAGGTTACCATTTTTTCTGATAAGTAAGGTTGGTGTTTTCAAATAAGTCGTGTCTGAAGACAATTCCGTATCAGCGTATCAGGAAGATACGTTATTTGAAGTAATTAATTGTAGACACCGATTATGAATAAAGTGTTATAGGAGGCTTTTCAAGTTTGTTAAAAAGAATTCCAAATAGCTTGACATCTCAGTTTCTATATCCCTAAAAGTATAACATTTTTATATGTTATTTAGTAGTAGTAAAATACTTTCTTTTATTACTACGAAATAACAGGCAAACACGTCATACTTTTTAGAGCTTATTATTAGTAGTATTTACTATTAGTACTTTAACTTGATTCTGAACAAAGAGACCAGCAATACAAATGTATATGTGTTGCTGATAACACATATCGCTTTCCTCTGGAAAATATAAAGGATAAAGTATATTTGCAATCGAATGAAACGGTACTGTCCTTAACAATATGGAAAGCTAAACAGAAGAAAATAGCTATGCATTATGAAGTATTGATATCGTAAGAAGGTTGCTATCGATAACGAAAGGGAGAAATATCCCGGCTTAACTTATATATATATTATCTGTATTCTTTAAAAGTCTACGTGCATATATATTTAGATGTATATGTACATATATGTTTAGACGTGCATGCGTGCATGCGTATGTTAACACGCATAATCATGTATGTATGCGTGTTTAGATTTTATGGGTTCTTTGTCAAGACAACGTGCGTATGCAATTGTAGAGAAAGAGATTTTTAAAAAGATCATTAACGTCTTTAAAATAATTATTTCTTCATTGAACAATTAATATTAAATAACTTTGAAAAAATTCATTTTATAGAGCCCACCCCCTCCGCTTCCAAAATCTGAGAAAACATCTGCGTCCCAACAAAGATGGCCGCTACGAACTTTTTAAAATGATTCTACTTCTTTTCAAATTATATTCGTTATTATTATTGCCACATTTTTTTTTCTTTTTTGCTTCTTCTTATTTAAGAACATTTTTATTTTGCTTTTTTATTTTGCTTTTTCTTTCCCTCTCCTCTTTTTATTGTGTTCTGTACTTTCTTCTATCTGCTTTTCCCCATCTAATTCTTCTAATTCTTCTTTTTCTTCTTCCTATCAATATTTCTTACGCGCAAGGAATTCTCACACGAGCCATTTTCAGTGATCGCTTACTCGTAAAATCAGGTAGTATTTTCTGGCGTTGGTGTAATGAAAGCTCTCCCCATATTTCTTGTACTCTCCACTTCCGTTGATAACCATTGCGACTCGCTTTGCGTTCACGTATCACTTGTGTTCCATTCCGATCACGTATCACTTGTGTTCCGGCCGATCATTTTTTTCAAAAAACTAGAGTACCAATAAGCTATCTCAGGACACCATTCAGTTATAACGAATACATAATGTGATGTAAACAAAACTATATCAAAGTATTAATTACGAAATTACAATAATTTTCGCAATTTTCGAGCATTTCTGTTGTCAATTTTTCTTTCATGGATTGTATTGCTCTACTTGCAAATAATTTGCATTTTTATTTATTATCCTTTACTGACCAAGGGTTTTGCACTGGAGTCACGTTTGCTGATTGCTCACTTCGTCTCTTTTAATAACTGCTGCAAATTGTGTTGCGTTATAGCAACACCGTTACCATCGATTTCTCGATGCTAACAACAGTTTGAGTGGAAATTACCCCCCTCCCTCAAGATACAAATATTCCTTTGAACACTTTTAGTAGGGGTCTTTCAATCCTCTTTAACACATAACGGGAATGTTGTGTTGTACCGTCCTAGGTCAGGGTCAGATTGTGGAGTTTCTGGTAGTTTCAGTTCCTTTGCATTTGTGTGATTTCTTTCGATATTATTTCTCCTATTTCAGTTTTCCGGTGTTACATGGTTATGTGGGTTGGTTAACACGTCAAGATGTTTTTTTATTATTAGGATTATTATTATTATTATTATTATTATTATTATTATTATTATTATTATTATTATTATTATTATTATTATTATTATTATTATTATTATTATTATTATCATTATTATCATTATTATTATTATTATTATTATTATTATTATTATTATTATTATTATTATTATTATTATTTCCATCATCAGGAAGAAAAAGAAAAATAAGAATAGACTGATATATTTAATACGATTGTAATGCATTGTTACTTTTCTAATTTTCATTTCTTCTTTTCTTTTTTCGACTGTTTTTTTTCATCGTCTTAATAGAAATGCTTCCATGCAAGGACAAATGCTATTTAGTAATAGATGATATATAATAATTTTGGAATGCGCTGGATAGATTTCGAGACAATGTCTTGTGATGGATCAATAGTGATGCTGAAAGCACAAAACACTTTCTTGACAAGAAAGAATTGGCGCAAGTATGGAAAGATGAGATGTACGAGATTCTTGTTTCCAAATATTAATGCGGATGTCTTTCTGGCCAAACAATATATTCGAATACAAACGCGAATGCATACCCCCCACCCCACCCACACACATGTATATATATATATATATATATATATATATATATACATACATATATATATGTATGTGTATATGTATGCATTGTATATATATATATTTATATATATATTTATGCATATATATATATATGTATACGCACATATATATATATGTTCATATATATACGTACTAATACGTACATAGATATATATACATATATATATATATATATATATAAATATATAAACATATATACACATATACGTATATACACATATATATATATACATATATACACACACATATATATATATATATACATATATACATATACGCATATACATATATATATATATATATAAATACATATATACATGTGCCTATATGCACATATACATATACATATATATATATATATATATATATATATATATATATATAGGTATATACATACACGTATAGACACACATATATATATATATATTTATATATATATGCATACACGTATATAGATATATACATATACATACATACATATACATATATATGAATATATATGTGTGTGTATATGCATATATATACATGTACTTATATACATATATATACATATATACATGTACATATATATGTACACATATATATATATATACATGCACGTATATATACATATATATATATACATATACACATGCACGTATATACGTATATATACACATGCACGTATATATATATATATATGTACGTATATACATATATATACACATATATAAGTATATACATATATATACATATATACATATGTATGTATATACATACACATATACATACAGATATATATACATGTATACCTATACATATATATTCATATATACATGTACGTATATACATATATATACATATGCATATATATACATATGTATGGACGTATACATGTATATACATATACATATGTATGAAGCTATATACATACATATATACATATAAATATGTACATATATATGTGCCCATATATAGATATGTATATACATATATATACATATATATATGCATATATATTTATATGCATATACATATATATATATATACATGTAGGCATATATTTACATCGATACATATATATGTGAAATCTATATCTATATATATATATACATATTGATATACATATGTATATATATATACCTATATATACATATACAGATTTATATACAAATACATATATATATATATATATATACAAACACATACATATATACATATACATATACATATAAACACATAAATGCTATTGATATACATATATATATATACATATTGATGTACATATGTATCTATATTGATATACATATATGTATATATACATATATATACATATATATACATAGTGATATACATATATGTATATATACATATATATACATATATATACATAGTGATATACATATATGTATATATATACATATTGATATATGTATATATAAATATTTACATGCATATACATATATGTATATACGTATATTTATCTAATTATATTCATATTCATATATATATATACATATATATATATATATATATATGTATGTACAACTATATATACATTAATATACATATATATATACACGTATATATATATATACATATATACACACGTATATATACATATATACACGTATATTTATACATATGTATACATCTATATATACATATATATATACATATATACATATGTATACGTATATATACATAATGTATATGTATATATATATATATATATATATATATAGATGTATATACAAATATATACATATGTATACGTATATATATACATATATATATACATATATACATATTTTGGCAAACATTATTAAATAACACGGAGTGGTTTTGTTTGATGCGACTTTTTTTATTTTTTCAATTTTCCGAATTGTCCATCTAGTGTGTCGGTCAAATTGATATAAATATGATCCATGGCTTTCTTGTTCCATTCTTATTTCGTTTTTTGCAAGTACTTTCGATTTGAATCGTCAAATCATCTTCAGGCGGTATTGTTTGCCTAACTGAGCTGATGCGAATTTGCAATGTTATGAAATCAAGGTTAAACCCATGTCAACTGAGGAACGAACAGTTGCTTGTTGGGTGAGTAATTATTGTCGCTAGATAGAATGAGTTTGTAAAAGTAGTAACGCGACAGCAGAAACGTCGGCGTGTGTCAGAAGGAAAGGCTCACCAATAGACGTATATTGGCGACTTTGACGACTCCAATGTATAAATAGGGTGGGATACGCCTGTTTTCTGCGTTTTCCTTTCCTTAAACGTGGGGAGCGTATCTGTATATAAAACTCAAATAAAAACTATATACTATTGAAAATAAAATGATTTCACTCGTTTAAAATAGTATTTGTAGACAAAAAACGAACGACGATGAAAGTTCCAGAGTTAAAATAAACTAAATATCTAAAGGTATGGAACCAACAACTAAAAATAAGAAGTGAATGCAAGCGCACTCATATTAGATTCTTAAATGAGACGGATAATCCAACAACAGAGCCACACAAGAAGGATACAGGATTTGATATCAGATGCCATCGTAAAATATTGCTGCATCTACTTATATTACAAACGAGTCCGGAGCATGATTCATGGTTATGGTACTAAACTACATCCGATACTTAGGACCGAATTTGGGTGTTTTGTGGAGTCACATCTTTGTTACTACAAATCTTAAGTTTACTCTAACTTGAAATAGTAGCCACTATCTGTTAATTAGAATGTGACCGGAGTATGACAACATTGCTCGCTCTTGATTCCCCAATTTGAAGGCTTTGGTGGAGTGTTAGAACTGTCTTGCTCGTTTTTTATTCAGCTACATTCTGAGCCCGAAAGAGTAATACTTGTACACGTCCCATATATTAGTTTTATATAATCTGTCCTGGCTATGATATCGAACAGTCTAGACTAATAGACACACACATTTCCACCATAAGTCACTTTTCAAAGACTTGAAGTCGTAGACGTTTTCTACCAATATTCGAAGATTTGACATGACGTCACACGAAACAATCCAATACAGACACATGCGATGTGAATTATCAGCATACAAAGCAGGACATTGCATCAATCAAATGAGAAATATAAAGAATGTTAGACTCTCTTTTGCCAGTTATATTAAAAATCTATTAATTTGAATCCGAATCTGTTTATGTCTGTGTAACCCTAGCATTCATTAAACAACCTTATATAAGTAACTATCTTCCAAGGCGAACTGTATCCGCATTTACAGTTATTTACCAATTTGGTTACAGAAATTAACTGGTCGATATTTAACTTTTGTTGGCCGATCGGTTTCTCCGACGATTGTGTAGTTCGCATGAAATATATGAAACAACTGTAACGTCTAGAAGCCAGTCGAAGTATAGACGAAGATGTGAACGTAAAGTGGCGATAAATATGATAAACTTACATTGGGTGTATATGTATAGGCCATGATTACTGCTGATTTTGTATTATTAGACTGTGCCAGTATTCGTAGAGATTAATAAACATGTAAAACTGTAGTTTATTCAGACATTTTGTAACAAAAAATAAGTTCAGAAATAATCATTTTTAGGGTAATGGATGAATCAGATTATGACAAAAGGAATGTAAGTATCGCTTTGTGATTCCAGATAAACTTAATATTAAAATACCAATCACAGATTATGCACTTAGAACAGATAAAATGTAAAAGTATTGTTATATGTCGGTTTTTTTCCTGTAATAATATTTGGCTACAGGTGTAAAAAGATGGTAAACTGTCGTAACTTTTCACGTAAGGTAAAACATTATGTATAGTAGAATTTTCCAATTAGAATTCGAGTAAGGCAAAATACCCAGCAGTATCGTTACACAGAGAGAATAAACAGGTGATAGCTTCATCTTTCGACTTAACCAGTTCATAGAGAGCGAGCAGTGTTAGGGTTAGCTAGCTGCCGTAGAACGGGGTTTAGTGTTTTATGTGTACACATGTATGTTATGAAGAGAGAATAAACCCCCCAAACGATGTTTTAAACCAACTTTGATTGGTCGCTGTTTCTTTATTAATAACTAGCAGTACCCGTGTCCTGGCGTTTTCCAGGGAAAATATAACAGACTAATTTTGATTTTTAAATTAAATAAATAGATTCAGAAAAGAAACTATTTCACTGTAAGAAATTTAGGTAGTTAAAATAGGATTTGACATGGACCCGGGTCCTGACGTTGTTGTGTTTGTTCCAACAGATCCCTCTTTTACATAGGTAAACGTTATTCGTACAAAGCTCTTGGATACACAATGTTTGATGTTTTACATTCTGGTGCCAATATGTATAGACATTGTGGAGAGCCTACCCTTACACATCCTACATAAAACTACCCATGGCTAAAGCAAGGTGAAGTCAAGTTTAGACCAACCACTGCCAATGATTGTCCTTGGGACTTATTAATTGTCATGGCAAAACACAATTTAACTGGGAATTGAAGTCTTTTAAATTCAATTGCAGAATCCGACGGAATAATGGGTATTCTGGGAAGGAATATCAGTTTGCCCTTTGTCACACCAGTTAGTATTACAGCTTCTATCACATGAGGTTGTATGCGTTTAACACACAGTCTCGTTTCATTGCATAGCATTGGAGCATCATGATTCCGGAGTAACATAATTAGGCATCCGAATTTTAGCTTTAATTTGTGTGCTGGCATACCAGGCAATTCTAATGAATTTAAAAATGCTGTACAGCCGGTCGCCATCGAGAATAAAATCCACAAAAGTAAAAGTTTCTTTCTCACCTTGAATTTCATGAAGCAGTTGTTTATTGATGACGTGTACCATGCCATTTTTATAAGCTAGAATTGCTCTCTCCGTTAGCCATTCAGGTGGCACATTGTTTTTGGCTATATTTGGATAAACTTTGCTACTCAGTTCTGTGAGTGATTGAACAATCGATCCAATAAATAGAGTAATAACAATCTGGTCATTGTTGGTTGTTGTAAACTTGCCATCACCTATTTTTAGAAGTAGGGAAGTAAACCCACCAGCATCTAGGTCACTATTGAAGTGTACATGCAGGTTTGTAAATAACGTAACAGTTCTGATGTACTTTAAAAATATGTCAATTTAATGCAAGCTTTCAGCTCGTCAGTGGGACTTCCACGTGGAACAATAGGAAGCGTTTGTCGTAAGTCACCGGATTATAAAAGTGTTATGCCCCCCATCACAACATTACGTCTCTTGAGATAACGCAATGTTTTATCTAGAGCTTCGAACGCTTTTTTATGTGCCATTGTACATTCACCCCATACAATCAAGGAATAAATCTGTAAAACTTTAGATGAATCTGATCCTCTTTCTATTTGTCCAATTGGATCAGCATCTTTTGTTAAGAATAATGGCAACTTAAATGTGGAGTGAGCTGTCCTACAATCAGGATGAAGGGTGGCTGCAATACCCGATGATGCCACAGCCACCGCTATTTTGTCTCTGACCTTATTTTAGCTAGAATTAACTAAGTAACACATGTTTTTCCTGTACCTCCGAAAGCACCAGGAAATATAAGCCCATCTTGATGAGCTTCGACAGTATTAACTACAGAACGAAAACCATGAATCTGCTAATCATTTAGTTGTGCGATACCATCTCAAACAATTGATGCTTTCACGCAGCCATGCAGTAATGAGCGGATGTGTATTAGATCGATCAGGTGATGTAAGACCCAATTTTGTCAGTGTGTTACCATTCATCTTATAAGTCATATCTTTGATATGCACCAAAGCCATATTGAAGATGTCGTCTGAAAATGTTATATCAACTTAAGGCTGTTGATTGCGTTCCTTAAGAAGGAAATCTTTACTAAATACTTCTCAAAGTCGTTTTCGATGAAACACTGCACATGAAGTCAACATGATGGCAAACAAATTTCTCAAATTGTCTGCAGATTCAGATATAAATGCTTCCTGTATCAGTGGTTATCATCCTCAAGAATTCCATGTGCACTACATGAACTCCTGAATGTAGTCATAACTTGACCATTGACCATTAAAGTTCTGTGGACCTCTAAAATGGTGTAGAAGCAATCTTAAACAGAAGAATTCAAACTTATTTGGATGCACGGTGTATACCATGCCCAAACCTTCTGTTTTCTTAACGTATGGATAGCCTGGAACCGACTGACCCTGTAATCGTCGCTTCAATACCTTATGTTGAGTCTCCCAGGTATAATAACGTGCAACTTCAGAGTACAAAAGTGTATGTGCCAAAAAAATCTGTTTGACACAATTTGAAAAAAAGCCATGTATTACTTGTTTTAAATTAACATATTCTTATTATGTTATGTTTAATGTAACAATGAAACATGTATTACTTGGTTTTAATTAAAATATTCTTATTATGTCATGTTTATGCTTAATGTAACAATGACACATGTATTACTTGTTTTAAATTAACATATTCTTATTATGTTATGTTTATTTTTAATTTTATATAATTAAGAAGTGTACTTACTAATCGTGAAAGTGGTTTTGATATTGTGTTTGTTTTAATGTAGTCCGTTATTCCATAACATAATAATGTTATGAATACGGAATAACGGAATTTTAATCGCGTAATCTGTATTCGGATGTGTTTCAGTTTATCTGTCTTTGTAATCTTTGTAATGTTTATTGGCTGTGAAAATGTAAAAATGTTGTTTTTTTTCGAAACGTTTTACGTTCGCCCCCTCCCCCAATAATAAATAAAAAAGATGAATACCTTACGCGAAAAGGAAAACACAAATGTTGGATTACCTGAAGCAACCGAAGAGTGATGAGTGAAATGGGTAAAGTCGATTAGCTGAAGAGATTGTAGCAGCCATTTTGAATCAGGGAAAGTATAAGTTAATATGTTCGTTAAAGTTATTCCGCAGAAAACGGATTGAGAATAACTCTCTTCGTAATAGGCAGAAATAACGTAATCCGATATTCTCGACAAGCGTCTATTAAATTTGTACGGAGCGTACTTTATTATGTATTCCATTAATGGCATATGGGCAGCTAATAAAAACGTTTACGATTTTTTAAATGTATCCGTTGTTTATTTGTTCCCACTGTAGATGGGGAGGGTGGTAGTAGTGATATATTAGAGGGAAAGTAGTTCCTACCACCTATATGAAGTGTGTTATGGGGAGAGTCTACGATGGTGGGCCAAATGTAATATTTTGTGTTAGATGGAGAAAATAATCATAGTTTACTAATAACCTGCTCAAGTGAATAGGCGAGTTTAGTAGCCTATGGTGCAAGTGGTCATTTTCCTATTCATCAAAACAGTACAGGGGGAAATCGTGTTAACTTTATATATCAAATGTTTAGGAAAGCTGTTATTGAGGAGAAGAAGACAACGACAGAGAGAAGGTAAGACGGGGACGTGACCCGACTGCGACTACAGAGATTCGACGAAGTGGACGCACTGTGGAGATTGAAATCATCCCAGCTAGGCGACATTTGTGTTTTGCTTTTTTTTGTCTGCATATGTATTTATTTTGCACGGCAGGCAAATAGGCACAAATATGAGGTGGGTGTAAGCTAAATGAATTCAATTGATAAGGACGCAATTAATTGCGCCGGAAGAGAACACCAATCTTGGATTGAAAACTATTGAATCAAATTATCTGGTAGAAGTAAATAAGGGTAAAATTTCCAAATAAGATAATTAGGGTAGTTTAGTGTTTTGCTAACATGTTCGAAAAAACAACAACAACACAACAACACGAACTACGTGTAGGCTTTCTCAATTGAACACAAACAGATCTAACAGAGACTGTTTGTTTTCTCAGTCAAAATAAAAGTCTAATTTAAAATGGAGCGTGACAGAACGACGGACAGCCCGACATTCTTTTCTACAGGTGCGACAACGCGTCTAAAAACCGTCTGAGTTTGATGACTAAATTCTTCTCGAGTAGTGAGGCGGCTACAGTAACCTACTTTCACTCGATAATTATTGAATGCTAACACACCTGAGACAACGTCGATCTGCATTTTAATTCATTCTTAGTTTTCTCGTATAATATACGGCGAAATAAAATTTACAATTTATCAAAAAGCGAAAGACTGTTGAAATATTCATTAGAAAGTGATCAAATTTTATGTTTTCTCGCCTGTTCATATCGAAACACAATGCTTATTATTGAGAAGTAATTATCGAGAGATTAATTGACCACAAGTTGAACACAGGTTGAATTATAGTTTCATAGGCCGTTGCTGGTTCATTGTCCAACTGTTTTACTTCGGACTTGAGTACAATAAATCCGATAAAATAACAACGAGGCTTAGCCAATTAAATGCGCGACAGGATTCATAAAGTCAAACATATTTGCACAAAGGTCATTTTCCAGAAAAAAAACTTTGTCCCTTGTAAAGAAAGGACAAGGGGCACCTGCTCGTAAAATTGCATTGATGGGGCGCTGCTATACTAGGACTTTTTAAAGACGACTTTTATCCATCAGTATTTATTTTTGTGAGTGTGCAATGATTAACATATGTATGTATTTACTTTCGATAAGACTTTTAAATATTTAATATGGATGCAAAAATGACGCTAGCTGGTTTCAAGTTATAACTGAAACATGTCTACAAATGTGTATCCAAAAGTGTTTATATAAATATAAAAGTGGTATACCAAAAACACATGTTTATTATTGCACACTTTTAGTAAGGAGTCACTGGATTATATGTCGTGGAATAAAATTACATGGATTATATATATATATATATATATATATATATATATATATATGTATATGCATATATATTTTATATATATATATATGCGTGCGTGTGTGTAATAATTAAAAGGGGGTTATCTTAACATTTTATTGCAGATGCAATGTAGAATGGATCCTCACAACCGTCTGATACGCCTTTATGAACTTGAATACAAGTCTAAGTAAGCTATCTCAGAACAACATATATACGAGCTGAACCTACACGGCGTTGACAGGGAGTTTTTAATTAAATATTTGTTCCGCCCATTTAGGTCCTCCTTCTGTATAAATGAAATATTTCCACTTTTGTAATGATAATTAATGAACGAGTCCATGTAAAATAAAATGTTTTGTGGCACACTATTTGTCTAATAATAAACAATAAATAAACAAGACAGTTGGATGTTTTGCCTTGTTTATATGAAATATTTTTCATTTTAAAAATGGCCGCCAATAATGTTAAATCTAATCTGTTGTTGATAAGCGACTAGTCACTGCCGGTTTCATTTAGTATTTGTAATTCATCAAACCACTTGTATTCGTTTGCACGCGTGATATTGAAAGGCAATTTTACTCTAAGTGTACATAAAGTTAACAATGAAATGCTGTTAAATACTTTAATGTTTACATCTAAAGTTTATTCGTTTCTATGTGGGTGAAAGTAAAGTATAATATATTAGTTGTTAAATACATCCGTAAGTTGCTTTAGTGTGTTTTAATGTAGTAAACTTCATGAAAATGATTTTTATGAAGAGCTTTGTAGTATTTTAATTTTTCAAACAACGTTTATTTGTTTCTACGCGTGTGATTGAAAACAAGATTTTGTTGCTTAATAATATATATATATAAAATATATATACATATTAAATATATATGTATATATTTAATATATATATATTAAATATATAAATACATATATTTATATATTTACGATATATAAATATATTTATATATCAAATATATGTATATTTAATCTATATATATATATATATATATATATTAATTATATATTTTATATATATATAATATGTATACATATTTTATATATATATATAATAAAAATTATTTATATTTATATATTTAATATATATATATATATATATATTTAATAAATACATATATATATATATAATATAATATATATTTCTATATTATATAATATATATATATAATGGAATATATATGTATATATATTTGATATATATATATATAATTAAATATATATATATAATTCATATATACATATATATTTTATATATATATATAATTATATAATTAATATATTCATATATAGTTAATATATATATATATGATTAAAATATATAGATATTTAATATAAATATATATATATTATGTATATATGTTTAATATATAAATACATATATATATATATATAATATACATATATATATATATGCATATATATATATTTCAAATATATATTTATATATTTAATATATATATATATATATGTATATATATATATATATATATATTTCAAATATATATTTTTCAAAATCCTATCATCAGAGGAATCACATAGATTGATAAGTTAGCAGTGGAAAAGCCAAAATTCAAATTTAAGAAACAAGATAAAGTAATTGAAAGTAAGAGTGGGCGTGTAAAAGGTTATTAAAATATGGAGTTTATCTAGTTGGTTAATGTCCGTTGATACGATATCCAGTTACGAAAGATTTAAAGATGGTAAAAGGGATTTCGTGGAGACAGGGTTAAAAATGTTCCAAATGAAGTAAATCTAATAGAAAGAAGTTTAGTTCCAGCGTTGATGGGAAACACTTATTCGGATGTAATTTTGAGAATTAGGGCTATTTCAAAATACTTCTGTGGACCGAGAATGAAAATATTTTTTAGGAGTTGAGTTTTAAATGTGTATATTTTACACAGGGAATTACAGTATTAACTTCGATCAAATCTTAGAAATGAGAGATAGATTATTGGTCGGAGACAAAGCCAGAAAAAGAAGTAGAGAAGGGAGTGAGAAATAAGTGAGAGATAAGGGGAGTGGATGAGGGTTTTTGATTTAGTGGATTGTTGATGCTTGTAGTAAAGTAGGGAAGGGTTTGTTTTGTTACAGCTCATCGCTAGTAAGCAACAATAAAATGCCAGGCCTGGGCTAGCTACAGATAGGAGTTGGGGTGGGCTTTCAACAAGCTGAAGACAGTCAAATAGTAGCGTTTCAGGTCAGTAAGTAAACAGTTCATGAGGGGGTGGCCTCGTATTTAAAGGGATTTTATACCAAAATTATATACAATTCAGAAAGTTTAAAAGGGTTCAATCTGGAAAATTAGGCTTCAACCGATTAGGAAATCAGAATATATATATTTAAGATGTTATAATCTGAACAATAATAGTACTTCAAAGTTTAATGTTTAAATACTTTATAGATTTTCCAGTTAGTTAAATATTAAATGCATGTCTAAATAAGAAACTTTAATAGATAACTGAAGTTATGATAGGGACTAGCGTAAATATGTTTACAACAATTGAGTTCTAGTATAATGATTATAGGGTAGGATTGGGTTGACTTATGTAACCGAAGTGATAACATCGATTATTGAAATTACAGATAGATTTTAAGGGGCAAATAGGCTATTATAAAGTAATCTAGGAGCGTAGTTGAAAGGTGAGAGCAACGGAATCTAAGAGAAACAAATAATCCGTAGAGCGAAGCGTCCACAGAGTCGATGGATTGTATGCAAAAGGGAGAAAATAGATTCAATGGATAGGTATGTAAGGGGGTTGGCTAGTAATGAAAAAAGGGAATAGGAATTTGAGTGTGTGAGTAGAGGCGATTAAAGATTAGTGGAGTGGAGAATAATAATTTTAGTTCTCAATTTACATTAAGTGTTATGGGTTAATAGAGTTATTAGGTGTTCAGAGGAGGATACGCTATGTTATTGAGATGATTATTTTAAAGGTTGGTAAAGTTTAGAGTTAAAAAATTAACAAATTATGGAGTTTAAGAATTAGTCTAATGTTAAAGAGAGGTTGTTGGTTGGGAGGAGGGGTGTCAAAGAGAGTGATGAAGTTTATGTATTTAAATTTTCGCTTTTGCCTGCAATTTTAGATGAGTTCGTTTTTAGAGTAAATAATATTTTTTTTTCTTAACTATGTATGGGGGAGGGAAATCATTTTTTTTAGGGGAGGGACCATTTTTTTTTATTAAACTAAAAATATTCTTATGTATGTAAAAAAAAAATTTTCGAGAGGGGGTAAAAAATTTTTTTTTTCCTTTTTTAACTGAAAATATTAATATGTATGGGGGACGGTACACAATAATTGGGGGTGAGGTGGGGGAAATTTCTTTTGTTTTTTTCTTTTTTTACCTGAAAATATTAATATCACTGTTTATCTAAGCTATTCAGACGTGGCAGTGGGGTTCTAGATGTGGCGATTTGAGTTCTAACATACTCAGAGCCAGTGGTTTCGAATCACGCGACGAGTAGTTAATAGTTATATCTCTATGCTCACTAGTCTCGATTAAAAGACGAAACGTATACGTACATAGATAATAAACAAAACAAATATTTATAATATATATATATATATATATAGATTTAGATTTTTCACTTATAAAATAGATCATTCAGTGAAGACCGGGGTTGTTCCAATAAAAACAAGCTCGATGATACTCGATTACAGAGTACAGAGCATTTATATGTGATTTTATGAAGGCTTACCAAAGCATTCCTTTCAGGACACCAATGATCACCATTAAAGATATTTTTTCTTACAAATATTAT
>OY744536.1:66683217-67025717 GCA_963556195.1 Sepiola atlantica | reverse complement strand
GGGGGGGTTAGTCTGGTCTGTTTTGCAACATATCCTTCTTTTTTTTGTGAATACCGCAACAAAATAAAAAGCTGCCATTTATTGTTGGCACACTCTAAGTATTATAAAGATGAATTGCTATATTCCACTCTAGCTGAGAGATTAGGAAATACGCGTTCATGCTTTTCCCAAGTGTACCAGTGCTTAAACGACCAGAATAGATCATATTGGATTTTAACTCGGCATGCCGATTTCGTAGACTGCGAATAATCCATTATGCCAATCAGGCGCCCCACCTTCCTAGCAAAGCTGGTTTTACACATATAGACATACGGCGAATTTTATCGTCGTTCTTTTTTGGGTTTTTTTGCATATTTTTTATTACTTAGATTAAGTCGTTTTATTTTCAGTTCTTTTATACGACAGGTGCGCGTGGTAAAAAAACTGTGTTTCTTTTGATTCAGGAGCAAAAATGAACCATAATACTTGGCTTTTGTCATTAAACTTCAGTTCAAACGGGCAATTACTTCCCGATCGACAATTTAAATGCTTTAAAATTACTTTAGAATTGTTAAGGATCACGAAACAAATACACGACGGCCACTTCTTAAAAACTAGTAATAACGGATTTCAAAGTGCTGACTTGTTTACTATATCGTGAACCATCGAAATTCAGAAGCATTTAAACCAGCTTTTCACCTGTTGGCTTGGAGCAAAGTGTAGTATTTTTTCTGATGCTACGCTTCATTTGTTCTGTTCTTCGCCAGTGAAGGAGAATTCCCTCAAGATTGAGGCAATTTTCATTTTTGTCCCAATCCAGAGTTCCCTTTTTGATGATATAAATTCCCTGCACATTAAAAATCAACCTTGTGTCTTATTTTTTTCTTTCGTGGAAAAGCGTAGCATTTATATAGGGACACTAAATCTAAAGTAATTTCTTATTAAAATTTACAGAAAAAAGTCAAGTATTATGGTGTATTTGTGTTCCTAAACAAACTGAAATCATTGCTTATTTATGCTTTTTAATACTTTCACTTTTATCTTGACTAATTGTAACCTTAAGCCATGATACATATAGTTTATCTGCAGACCAAACAAAAACATAGGTAAAAGAAATAAAACAAGCAGATTCACTTACCTTTGTGTGTATATAAGTCCGTAAAAGCTCGTTTGCTGGTATGTATATCTCGCGTTCCCTTATGTACGTATATTGATAAATATGAATCGATGTAAAACTTTCTTCCTGTCTGATTTCTAAACGTAAAAATGGGCTTTTATATTTTAATATTTATTCTTAAAATATACCGTAGCTTTTATTGTTATTCGTCGCTGTCGGAATGTTCATTATAATAATTCTTTAATCCAATTTTAGGTGCGTTTAATTCTGTTTTTAATTTTTATTAATTTTCTTGCAACAATTTCACCTTTGTCAAAACAATTTCTGCGCTATCAGAAAGTATACAGTTGTTGGTAAAACAAGAAGTTCAAATCAGCCACATGTGTCGCGTGTGGAGCGCGCGTTACCATATTATCCACTGGTTGATAATCTATTGCTGGTGTTAGTTGTGTCCGTCAGACGGCTTTAAATACCGGGCTGACTTCCTTATACAGTGGTAAAGAAAGAAAGCAAGAATAGCTCACAACGAACGACTGGTGCTTCTTAACAATTAATTCCAATAAGTCAGACTATAAACGGACCTCGAATGATGTGTCACTCTCTTTGTTTGCTTTCCCCTTTCTTTCTTTTACCCTACTTTAGCGTTACGAACGAAACACTACTCATAGACTACGTACGTATATAGACGCGATGTACACATGCGTATGAATCTCAAGTGCTACCAATGATATATGGAAATGACGACGTTTTTTTCGTTCAATTCCTATGCGGGCTTATAGTGACACTTTAACCACAATATCAAAGACTGTTTTTGTTATTCCTCTGGTTTTTTTTTTCGCCAACCCGACTATCGCTGTAAGATCCAACGCGTGCGCTAGGCAATCCTTTTTTCTTTCTTTTTTATTTTTTATACGAACGCTTCCTGACTGTTTATAACAGCATACTTATATAAACACCTATATAAAGGTGTACACGGACACTGAATATAGTTGGTAATTAATTGCTGTATATGGGTTTCATGTTTACAAACACTGGACTGAACAAATGACCATACATAAAGATTTTTTTTTAAATTCATATAGAAGTATATAAAAGCTGACAAGTTTGGACAGCTATATCTTGGGTGCTTTTATTTCCAACGTATAACGACTTACGGTGATATAGACAGATAGATACATAGATAACTGGGTGGATCATAGGCAGAATTTGAAAGTATATTCTTATTTACCTATCTATGTTCGTGTATAAATCGCACTGATATGTTATGTTTTTAAGCCGTGCATGTGTGCGTTCTTCTTCTTCTTCTTCTTCTTCTTCTTCTTCTTCTTCTACTTTTGCCTGCCCAGGAGCGTGAAAGAATGAAATGGGGTTTTAAAAAATCAATTTCTGGTGGGTGCGTGTTTATAAAAACCCAAAACACATTGAATATTAGCACGAACAAATAAATTAATTATTCTTGTTATTAAATAAAATAATCAAATATAACACAGATATGTTTGTATATAGTTACATTAATTATGAAATAAATAAAATGATAAATAGAGAATAACGGAGATATATTTCAGTGTCCTACGTTTTTTAGTGTATTTGTTTTTGTTGTTCTTTTTTTGTGGGTGCTCGTGTATGCGCGCATGCGTGTGTGTTTAAAAAATTAAAATCTCATGTGCGCGCGTGCGTGATGGCAATTCATGATGTTGATGATGTTGATTGATGATGATGATGATGATGATGATGATGATGATGATGATGTGGTGATGATGATGATGATGATGGTGCTGACAATACTGCCACTAGCTACCCGCGAGCGTCTCTGTACGGAGCATCACCGATCTTATTGAGAGAGGAGCGGCTGCCATTTTCAGGCCCGCGTCTGTGGGTCCCCAGTGTGAAAAATCAACAGAGAGAGGTAACAAGCATTATAGGTAGGTCATCGACAGTTGTAGTGGCAGTAGTAGTAATATTATGTAGTAGTATCAGTATTAATCCCAGGGCTGGTCGCCAAAGCGGTAGTAGTAATAGTATTAGTAGTAGTAGCAATACATTATAATATATAGTCACAGTAGTTTTACATTCAGCTAGATTAATAGTAGCAGTACTTTCTTTCGTTGTCTTTTATTTTTTCACTATTTTGGGGCAGGTAAGGGGGTAGCAGATGCGCGTGTGTTTGTTGTAGTGGGAGTTTCAGTAGTGAATGAATTGGCGCCGTGTAGTGGTTACATCCGCGGACGGTGGGCCCGGCACGTCGGTTTCAAATTCTGTCAGGACTACTGCACCACTTTAACTAATACCCTTGGAAAGGTATAAATCAGTATACCCCCTCCAGCTATTGATTAAATAGTAGGGTAGAGTCTCAAGCAACACTTGTGCAACTAGTCTAGAAGAAGGAAAACTCTGAAATAACACCATTTTTTCAACTGTTAATAATCGATTAAAATGGCTGACTTGTTCGCTATATTGTGAACCATCAAAATTGTGAAGCATTTAAGCTTATTTTCGCTTAAAAAGTAATTGTTCATTTAAATTGAAGTTTTAAAAGCAAAAGTCACGCATTATTTGCGACCGAATCCACCGGAGTCCATGCCTTCATTTACGTTTTCAATGCCTGCATTTTTGATTTACTACGTGTATTCTTTAGCTATGAAATAAATCAATGATTTGTAAAAAAAAAAAAAAAAAAAGAAAAAAGGTACTTATATAGGAGAGGACTTATACGGCCTGAATATTTCCGATTGCGATTTACGGAACAACCCGGAACTGTTCGAAGCAGTTTACGATTTGAAAATCTCGAAAAAAATGTAAAAATGCAGTGGACATAAGATTTTGGTGAGGTTATGGTTTGTGTAAGGGTTAAAAATATTTTAGCCCTCAAAAAAAAAAAAATAAAGTTAAAAAAACTTCCTGAAACTTTTTTTTGATTCACTTAATGATTCAAAGAACATTATTAAACGCATTTTGAACAACGAATTTACGCTAACCTTAATCAGGAAAAAAGTGTAAAAAAATGTTGTTTAATTTAATTTCGGTACTAACTGACTATTCGGCGACGATTGCCAATTTCCGGTCTGTTCCGTAAATTGCAAAGATGGGGCGGTCGCGTAGAATGTAGCTAAATGTAACGAGACAAATGATTTCTTTGTCTGTCTGTCTCTCGTTTTCTCTCTCTCTCACACACACACACACACGTGTACACTAGTGGGCTGTCGCTCTGAGGTTTAGATAAAGCTTTCTCATAAACTAACATCAGCGTCCGAGTGATTTATCTATAGGCTATCAAACATCTAGATTCATAACGGCGGTACGGGTGTATAAAGGATTTATACACCTTATCGGTAAGTGAAAATATAACACATTATTACAGGTTACTCGAACATAACATGAAAACCGACCTTCAAAATCGCCATGGGCAAAAATGCGTACTTACATTATAGACGGCTTTCAAAAAAAAGACCTTATATTTCCCTATATGTGCTTATGTGTCGAACTTGCTCATAGCACCGCATTCATCGTTGCCTTCTATCGTCCTCAAAATGATATCTTATTTACCCTATTCTGTATGTTTACTCTTCAGCCAGTATCTATGTACCTGTTGACTTTAATGTTCACAATGTTTAATGGCTAATTTCGATGATGTAGGGAGTTTTTTTATGATTTTCCTTTGCTTATGATCTAGCGCAGATTGTTGACAACCGTATTTGCGTAGCCGATGCTTGATCTTTTCCTGACAACTTGTCATGAACAATGTTCATCCATTGATCGGTCCCTGCTGGGATCTTCCGATCACTCAGTTGTCTCAAAAGAGCGAAATTCAAGTTTCAAAAGCAAGTTTAACTAAGATCAAAACCAAGTTTAGTAACACCTCTGATGCCCCTTTCCATCGCAGAGTGTATAGATGCTCGATCTATCATGTTGAGAATTTCTCTACATTCCATTTTCAAAAAGTATGTGTCACGTATAACATCCGAATTAACTGATTGGCTCATCGCTGGCATTGAGAGCTTCATAGTCCCTGGAAATTTTCAACAGAACCGAAAGAGCCGGTCATAGTACACCCCTGAATGTACCGCTGCTATTGTTCACAGAAATCACTATTTCAATTGCTTTCATCGAAATACTCTGAAACCGACGCCGCCTTTAAAACTACTCGCAACCACTAAAAAAGGATTATAAAAAAAGCGAAATAGTCATTTGACCAATCGGCTAAATCAAGAGTGGTTGAGCAGAGGCTTGGTTCTCACGAGTTTTGGCGAATAACAAATAGAGCCATTAAAAGATGTAAGCCCTCTATTCCAACCATCATCCTTTTATACATAAAAAACCAAGCTTCTCTCCTTTCACCACAAACGCTTGGATCATTAGTTTGCCCCAGTTCTCTCTTTGAGGAGCCTCCCTACTTTGATAAGCTTCTAAGACTGACTTTTACTTCAGACCTGACGTGGAAGACGTACATCAGATCTGTTACTAAGGTCGCTGGAAAAATGGTTGGATCATTCTTCCTCTCCAGAAAGTATCTCACACTTGACGCAATCCCCTACCTATATTAGAGTCAGATATGTCCTAGGATGGAGTACTGTTGCCACATCTGAGGAGATGCCGCTCAGAGGAGTCTTTTCTGGATTAAAAGTACAAAATCGGCTTCGAAATCTAGTGGGGGATCTCCTTTTCTCTTTTCTGCAACCGCTTTCTCACGGAAGACACGTTGCTAGTCTTTCCTTACTCTAATCTTATTTCCATGGGAGGTGCTCAACAAAGCTTAAATATTTAGTTCCCTCCGTAAATAGTCACAGCAACAAACCACTGTAAATAATAGTCATTTATTTCTTTGCGTATGTGAAACTAAACAGAACTTCCATGAGCAGAGTTTATTTCCTGAACTTCCATGAGCAGAGTTTATTTCCTGAACTTCCATGAGCAGAGTTTATTTCCTGAACTTCCATGAGCAGAGTTTATTTCCTGAACTTCCATGAGCAGAGTTTATTTCCTGAACTTCCCGTGTGTGGAACACAATTCCATAAAGTTGCCATTTAACTGACTACACGAATGGTCGTTCTCAAGTCTAGTATTTCAAATTCTATGTCAGATAAGCACATTCTCCTCAGTTCCAACTATCATCTCCAACGTGGTTTGTCCGACTGTCCACCTGACCAACTCATTAACCCTTACACTCGAGTGGCCTTTCGGCTTTGATAAGTGGTAACTCATTAGTACCAAAGAGATTCCACCACCATTCGATTAGTAAGGAATACGCATAGAGTTACTTGTCGAATCAGTCGATGCGGTTGGGAAGTTGGTGGTGAATGCTGTTACCCATATTGAAATCTAAATAAAACCCTACGCTACACACTTTCTTTTAATATTCATTTCTTATGAAATTACATTTCAGTAACAAATCACTTGCACTTTATAATAGGGAGTTTTTTTCACACATGGAAATAAAATTGCCCGAAACTCGGTGTTTATCATATCCATGGGAAATTCAGAAGGCGATTATTCTGGAGTTATAGTGCGGGCATACATAGATAACATGTTTTCTTTGAGCTAGGAGCAAAGTTCTGATATTACACTTGAACTTTTTTGTGCTCGGTCAGAGAAATCCCTCTAGACTGAAGCAATTGAAATTTTTGTTCCAATCCAGAGTGCCCCATTCTGGGGAGCTGGATTTTCCCCACATTAAAAACCGACTTTGTATCTTTTACCTCGTTGGGAAGCAAGTAAATAGGACATATTTTCTTTATTATATAGATATATTTACTATATTTGCTATTATATATATATATTAATTATATATTTTACTGTATCTGCATTTACTTGACTATATTTGCATAGTCATATATACACTTCAAACATAATCCATTTCCTTCCTAAACTATTTAAGTTCATCAAAAGAATATCCTTTGTCATTATCCAGTTTACTTGTTGCAGATACTTGATTTTAATAAAATATGCTGTGATTATGACGTCATTATTTATCGGTCATGTCAAACTATATTTTTAGAAAAAAGGACGGATTGTTAATAATGAGTATTGTTCTTTTGAATATTGCAACTCATGAACTATCGCAGAAAAAATGTTTGAACAAGTTTCAGTGGATATTAAACAGTATTCTTTTGGTGTGCTTTTACGGGCTAGAAGATGGAGTGCGGTTGGCGATTCATGTACATTTTTCTCTCAGACTTTATTTATTTTGGTTTGGTGCCTCTTTGAGAATTTGCCTATAACACCCTGGTTTTAACTCAATATATAATCGAGAAAAACATTCCCTCAAACACGGGACTTGTCTAACCAACTTAAAACTTCGCCGATAAGGTCACGTGACTAAAACAATTTTTTACTTGCGTTCTCTCTGTTTTCACCGACCTCTTGAACCCGCGTCAGCTAGATTTTAAAACTATCTGCACGGATTGATCCAAAGTCATCGAATATATTACACAATAGCAATGCTATATTTATATACAGATCAACCGATATCTCATCTGATAGTTCGTTGCATAAGAAAACGAATATCGAAACCATCACAAACAACTTTAAATCTTCAAATTCTTATACATGTGCTACTTTAGTCTATGGTTTGAATTAATACTTAATTCAGAGCTATAAAATGTAAATCTTTAAAGTATCTAGTTAACTGTTGCTGTCATATAAGAATATATACACGTTAAAAATACTATGCGTTTTTTCAAGCCTCCTTCTGAGTCTCGTCTTTTTAATTTCTTCAGTAAATTCTAATTATTTTTTAAAGAAATGCAATATTAATACAATATAAATATAACATGGGTATGAGTAATATCATTTTGCACTTCTCTTAACAAATTGAGCAAACTAGTTACATTATATTGGTCATAAAAATATCAAAATTAAATAAAAGTTAAGTCATGAAATGACTGCAGTATGTTCAGATATCCCCCAAATTATTATGATTTGGTATTAGTATTAAGATTTATCTGTAAATAATTCTTTTTTGAAAAGTTGATGATATTTATATGTATATATATATACATATATATATATATATATATATATATATATATATATATTGGGGCTAAAGTGGAACATAATTCGTAATTGGAGTCAACATTTTGAGAAACTTTTAAATGTATCTATGTAGTAATTTGGAAAAAAATTGTCCAGTTATTTCTCAAGATTTTTAGAAACGCTAATTCCCCAGATGTTATCAAACGTGTTTTAAGGTTCTCATCGGACTATTGTTGTTATCAACATCATTTTTCTTCAGATTATTGTGAGTGAGTGGAAAGAGGGACAACACACTCGGAATTGACCGAGAATAAGAACTTCAATGAGTTTTGGTATGGTGTTGTATACTAGGGAGCACAAAAAGAAACACCATATTACATTTGGTAAGTAATATATGTTAATCCGAAATGCTCAATATCCTAGAGAGATCAGGTGTGTTTAACGCTGTTTCCTCGGGATTAAAAGATTCAATGTGTTTTGTTATTGTGTCGTATAGACAAGATACTCGGCATTGTCTGGGGAAATAATAGTAATAATACAGTATTACAGTTGGTATGTGGTATGTATTGATCTAAAAGTGACCAATACCCATGATAGAGTAAGTGTGTTTAAACGTTGTATTGCCCGGGAGCAAACACTTCAAGGTGCTTCGTTAAAGTTTTGTATTATAGACAATAAATTCGGTGTTGCCTGGGAACAATAATCGTAATAATAAGTATCACATTTGGTACGTCGTGTATGTAAATCCACAATTGCTCAATACCCAAGGTAGGAAAGCTATGTTTGAACACCGCATTGCCCTTTAATGTGTTTCGTTATTGTGTTGTATACTAGAGAAGAAACTCAGGAGCAATATAAGTAATAATGCATTATTACATTTGTTAAGTTATATATGTTAATGCAAAAGTGCTCAATAACCTAAATAGGATAAGTGTGTTAAAACATTGCATTGCGCTGAAGCAAGCACCTCAATATATATTAAAAACGAAACGCTTCCCAGAAACAATAATACTACTACTACTACTACTACTACTACTACTACTACTACTACTACTACTACTACTAATAATAATAATAATAATAATAATAATAATAATAATAATAATAATAATAATAAAATAATAATAATAATAAATATAATAATACTAATAATAATACTAATAATAATAATGCAGTATAACATCTGCTGAGTAGTATATATTCATTTATTTGAACGCCGCATTTGCCTTTAATGTGTTCGTATATCTTTTTTTACTATACAAAGAAACTCGGTGGCGTCCGGGGTCAATAACATTAATAATACAGTATTACATGTTGTAAGTGCTATACATCGATCCAAAAGTGCTCAATACCCTATATCAAGAAAGAATGTTTTACAGTGTTGCCCGTGAGCAACAACTTTAATGTCTTTCAGAAAAGTAAATGTTGCTCAGAAGCAATGATAGTAATAATACAGTATTGCATTTCGTAAGTGTTATATGTTAATCCAAACCTCCCCAATACCGTAAATGGAGCAAATGTGTTTAAATGCCGCATTACCTTGCAATGTGTTTTGTTATGGTGTTGTATCGTATACAGGAAACGGGAGTAATAATAGTAATAATACATTATTACATTTGTAAGTGATATATTTTAAGCCAAAAGAGCTCAACATTCTCGATAGAGAAAGTGTGTTTTAACGTCGCATTGCTCGGAGGCAAGAATCTCAAATCAAGTTTATAACATTCGATGATTTAATGAAAATTTCAAAACAAAATTACTTTCACACATGTTTCTGGAAAGGTCGCATACATTCATGGCTAATCGAGTTTGTTTTCATAAGCAGATTTGAATATTTTGTTACAGAATTTCCCTTGTGTTTCATCTTGTTCCTAACGATCTGTGATCATTTATCTGCCATTTTGTTATAGTTTTGTCTTAGATTTTCTTGGAGTAGCTAAGATTTTCGTCTCTCCGTCTTTTTAATCGAAGGTACGGAGTCAGGTATCACAGCTTAGAATACCGGTGATTACTCCAGACTTCTCAAAAACACATGCAAAAGTTATCTTGTTCCGAACTTGTCATTAAATCATAGAATGATATAACGTAAATTTAATAAATTATCTATTTAATAACAATTAATAATTATTTAATAGCTCTGTTGAAATTTGAAAAATAGTATTTTAAATATTAAATATTGAACTTCGTCTTTGCTTTTGGAAAGTGATTACTATTCTAATCGATTTAAACTATGAAAATTGTTTTTATATTATACCTTTATATATATATATATATATATATATATATATATATATATAATTTTTTTATAAGACTTTTTTATTTTGTCAACCTTTTGAATAGTCTATTTAGTATTTGAGCCAAATTGGTGTAAATATGTTCGTGAGTTTCTTTGCTCCATTTTTCTTTCTTATTTCGCGACTAATTTAGATTTGAGTCATCAAGTTAGGGTCAAGCGGGGCTAGACTTGGTGTGTTTATAACTATGTATTTACTGTTGATTTTTTAACGACTCATGATTTACGACTTGAAAGTGATCGTTCGTAGTAATGAGAAGTTGCATTCGAACGTCATTACGAACGTCATTACGTGAAAAATGGGTGGAAGATTCAAAAGGATGATTGTTTAACGACTAAGAATGTGGTATTGCCTATTATCACGCTGAACACTTTTAAAATATATTTTTGTTTATCTATGTGTGTGCTGACTGTTTGTGCTGTAATAGTTACCGTTTCGAATTATAGGTTCAATCTGCCGTGTTCATGTCCAACTGATAGATTGCATGACTTTGACTTCGATTGAGAAAAATGAATCTATTCTCCCTCTCTAGCTTTGGTTCAAATAATACTTTATCAGACTAGACTCTTTAGGAACACCTGCAACTGTACAACTAAGTAAATCCCTGACACGTTGCACCCTGTGACTTGGACATAATTACATTCGAAGTGCTCACAATGCGTCGTCCACTTATCTCATAATTCATCTGCAATGGTCTGCTGAAAATTTCGAACTGCAATCATTACATATACGAATGGTGTTTGTATATATATATATATATAATATATATATATATATATATATATATATATATATATATATATTATATATATAAACATGGATAGATCGATATCTCAATAGATACACACTCCATATGTGTGTGTGTGCGTGTGTGTGAGTATGTACGTATACAGACACACCCATCAATGTAAGTACCATGCTCCCCATTAACACTAATTACTTTATGGCATAAATTGAAAAGACCATAAGCACAGGTACACAGAAGTAAACCACATGGAAGGAACACTGCACACCTCTAACCTCAGTATTCAGCGAGGTATCATCCAAAAATATAGCTTGTCACTCGTCTCTTCTGCCTTACAATGCATATATTCAGCAAGTTCCTTAACAACTGCACTGCTTATTACAACCTTAGTAAAGGCAGAAAAAATAAAATAAAAGAGTCACCCATCTCCCCTTTGTACAGAGACAGAACACATCTTCTCTCCCTGATATAAACTGTGAAAATGCATCAAGTTTGAATTTGACAAGTGCCCTAAATGCACCATAAAAAGGGGCAAAAAGCAACAGAGGAACATCTTCAGATAAATAACAGCCCTATTGAAGACCTGACAGAGGATTCCACACACAAATACATCGACACAGAGGAACATGTAATGCTGGAACATGAAAGGATGAGAAATAAGATGGAAAACGATGGATCCTCAAGTAAGAATTAAGCCCCAAAACAAAATAGCTGTCATTAACCAGCTTGCAATTTCTGTCATCTCGTATGGTTTCGGCATTATTGACTGGCTGCAACGCAATATCAATAGCCTCAATACTAACACCAGGAAATTGTTTACCTTGCATCAGATAATATACCGAAACCAATGCATGGACAGGATATATTTACCACGAAATGAAGGAGGTCTAGGTGTCACTGAAATAAACCGTGCATATCGAGTCACGGTAGTAAGCATGTCCCAGTACACGTAAAGCTCAACAGATATGCGAATGATAAGGTATCATCATGAATACTTATCTAAAAAAACTTCAATTACAAAGCTTGCTGAACACTTTGGGGGAGTCATACTGTACAATACTGCCGATGTCTAAGACTAACCAGCAACCTGGATTGCAAGAGAGAAAAGAAAGAAAGAAACAGAGAAAGAAAAGAAAACAAGAATGAAAAGTGCATGATAGCAGGGAAATTCCTGGATGAGCTTAACCAGGATATATAGACAGGAAGGCTTCACTTCAATGGCTAAAGAATTGCAGACTTCATTTGATGAGGAAATACTTATTACAAATGGATTAAAACAATGATTGGCCTACAAACAAATGGACAATATCGGTTTTGCCTAACCTAATATATAGATGCCAGATCGTATTGGCAGATGACCTTTACACTGTTTGCCACAAAAAAGTATGTAAATACCTCCATTGGAAGGTATGCGGTAAGATGCAGCTTGACAGATCGCCGGACATCTGCGAGGATGAACCCTCACCGATGACATAAACGGACAGATGACAGTCTACTATGAGAAAAACATGCAGGTGGGTAGATACATAAAAGGCAAAGCCATCAAACCTGACATTGTTATATGGAACACACCTTAAAGGACTGTGTTCATTATTGACGTAACTGTTTTAAATAAAAAAAATACCAGGACCTCATAAATGATGTAACAATAACATGGTCTCTAAAAGAAACAAATATTATACAGGTTGTAGTAAGAGCAACTGACCTAATGAAAAAAAAACTGTAGAAATACTTAGAAACAATCCCTGGAAGAGCGAGCTGTAGTGAAATACAGATAGTAGTCATAAAACGGACAACGATGATCCCCAAAAAAGCCCTTAGATATCAATCCAGGAGGGAACGCTTTGATTTCCCCGAACTATCTGAAGTAAAAAATTTTAAAAGTAAACACAGGCTTACACACATCAAAACATCACAAGCACTCTCTCTCTATCTCTCTCTCTCTCTCTATCACTCTCTCTCTCTCTCTGTCTCTCTCACACACATACACACGCACACATGACTGAGCACATATGGAGGATGATAAATACACATATGCACATAGAATAGACGCATGCACATACGCACACCAAGACCATCTCGAAGAAGGGCCAACACGGGCACAAAAATACACAGAGTAGAAACAGAAGAACAAACTTTATTAGATAAAACATCCTCTGTCTTCAAAGAAAGCAATAATGTGTTTAATGAAAAAATGGAAATAAGTACACACAGACGTAGGAGAATTACAAAGAAGCACACACACAGACACAGACACATACGGGACTTTTAATAAAAGAAAGTACTTAGTATTCTCAAACCAGTAAATGCCTGAAGATGGCAAGCATGCCAAAAATGTAGCTTTGAAACATCAGATTTAAACATCAAATACGAAGAATGTAAACAATTAAATTATAAAAATGTTGGTAGCCAGTATATATATATATATATATATATATATATATATATATATATATATATATATATATATATATATATATATATATATATATTCTGGTAAGAGCGCTAGTCTACGAATATTAACATCGAAGATTCGATCCCTGCCCGGTAAGTCATGCTGATGACGGCGTATAGTCAGAAACGCGCGTCAATGTCTGACCTTTCTGCATGCAAAAATTAATGTGTAAATTAATTATGAAAATATTTATACAATAAATTAGTTTATAAATTAATCAATTAATTAAAAAAATCTGTCTCTTTCTTTCTCTCTCTTTCTCTGTCTCTGTCTCTGTCTTTGTCTCTCTTTCTATATATATATACAAATATATATATATATATATATTTATATATATATTATCGGATTGACATCATCTATTTTATCAACACACGGCGTAAACATATAAACAGAAACCATCCGAATTCACTTCAACAACAAAAGCTAAAACCGAGGCCATAAAAACTAGTTCCCAGAGACAGTCGGACAAAAAGTCACAAAAAGCCGAAAATGTTTATCCCGTGACGTGCTCTGTACTACGTCCGCCAAACCATTGTGAAAACATATAACAGCAGACCTCGCACCACAATCTGCCTCTTTTCCCTCTTTT
Source organism: Sepiola atlantica (assembly GCA_963556195.1). Lineage (NCBI taxonomy): Eukaryota > Metazoa > Mollusca > Cephalopoda > Sepiida > Sepiolidae > Sepiola > Sepiola atlantica. Next base: position 67,011,569 of record OY744536.1, on the reverse strand, counting down.
TTCGACCCCTCGCGTTTGGGCGAGATGCTAGAGGTGGTGTCATGCGCGTCGGCTGACTAATAAACACACACACACACAAAGGCTTACACTCGTATCATACTTCAACGCATACAACCACACACTACTGACAAAGACACAACCACATACAAATGCCTAAACGAATTATCAACTCTCACCCATACACATTCGTACAACCACGAACAAAAGGCGACACGCACATTCACGCACTTCGACGTACTATTCCAAGCCTCACATGGTTTCACCCCCCCATAAAAAAATGGTGGCACACTCGGAACTGACTTCAAACGAACATTGCAAACTAACATTTTACCATGTAAGATTTGTAAATATATAAATATTTTGGTGTTTCCTTAAAAAAAAAATAATAACATACGAACTTTTTATTCTAACTACCAAACAAACGAAAACTCAGAAAAATTTCACTTTAAAACAATTTCAAAGCAAAGTATTCTCGCCTATTTGAAATGCAATATTTTTATATATTGGATACGTAACTTTACGCTTTAGTACACTTCAGCAACAAGATTCTATGAAATGCCGACCCTGCCGATAACAACAACATGAGAACAAATTTTTGTACCGCACACAAATTGAATCTTTTTATCCAGCTAAAAAAAGGTTATTTGTTTTCGCGAAGCTACATACACTCTTTAATCTCTAAAAAGATAGACAGCTACGCGAACAAAGCTCCTAACTCTGAAACTCAACTCAAACAAAACAAAAATAAAAGCCAAAGTTTTACACTGGAATACAAATAAATTATCTACCGGTTAATGGAATTCACTTGAACGTACAGACTCACTTGTACCTTCAAATCTCTGGCCCAACTCACAAATCTCTCACACCCTCCATGCACCGGCATCTGATAATCATTTCACCAGCAAAACGAAGCCATAACGTATATCGCCTTCGAGGCAGACGCAATTATTTCCAAACTTGATGCAGACCCAATTGGATCCAAACAACGCACTAACTCACTGGCGCTCAATCATTCAACCGCAGACTTACTTGCGCTCAATCATTCAACATAAAAAGATTCGAATCACTTATTCAAAAACGTCGCCAGGTGGAAAAGCTACAGAAACAAGTATCGTGCACGCGACTTTTTCTAATTTTCAACAGCAAACAGACACACACACAAAGAATGTTTCTCATTTACAACTTGACATATTGATAAATATTTTCAATATTTTTTAATCTGAGTTTTTTTTCATCAGATTGACATCCTCTATTTTATCCACAAACGGCGTAAACACAAAAACAGAAACCAAACCGAATTCACTTCAACAACAAAAGTTAAATCTGAGGCCATAAAAATGAGCTCCCAGAGAGAGTCGGACAAAAAAAGCCGAAAATGGTGATCACGTGACGTGCTCTGTACTACGTTCGCCTAACCATTGTGAACACATACAAAAGCAGACCCCGCAACACAATCTGCCTCTTTCCTCTACCCCTCGCCTTTGGGCGAGAGGCTAGAGGTGGTGCCATGCGCATCGGCTGACTACTAAACACACACACACACATACACACACAAAAGCTTACACTCCTATCATTATTCAACGCATACAACCACACACTGTTGACAAAGACACAAACACATACAAATGCCTAAACGAATTATCCACTCTCACGCATACACATTCGTACAACCACAAAAGGCGACACGCACATTCACACACTTCGACGTACTAACGCCAAGCCTCACATGGCTACACACACACATATAAACATGGTCGCACACACGTGCTTACTACTATTCTCGGAACTGACTTAAACGAACATTTCAAACTAACATTTTACCATGTAAGATTTGTAAATACATAAATATTTTGTGTTACTTTTAAATTACGTTTTATTCTTACTTCAACTTCTGCATGCTATTATCTTTCATTCAACTTTCATACATGTTTTTCCAAGTTTATCCGTTTTCTCTGGGTTACAAACATATTTACCAATTAAATGGTGCCTACAATATATTAATTCATAGATAAACATAGTTATTTGTTTATTTTCTGAATATGTTCGACTAAGTATATATACAAGTAAGCTGACGGTAATTTTAATCGTATATAATTGCGATGTACATGTTCTGTCTCCCAAGCCAGTCTTCCCGGGCATCGCAACCTCCTTTCGGAGTTAAGATCTATTTATAGCTTATCAACTTTGGTACTCTTATTCGTGTTTTATTTGGCTCCAGTTTATATTCCCTTTTTTGTGGAGTTAGACTCTCCTAATGAGGAGGAACTTAAAAAAAAAAGGCGGGGAGATCGTTAACTCCTTAAAAGAATAATTCTTTACAAATATTGAATCACCATAACTAAAAACATTAGCCTCTTGTTTCGTTAAATTTAACACTGAATCCTGGACTATCCGGGCGTATGAATCGCGTGCTTATCCGAAACCAGAGACGAGGGAGGAGGAGCTCTATTGAAGAAGAGACACAAATCACGAACGGAAGAACAGAGCGAGGCAGGCCGTACGCGGATGAATATGCTATAATCCAGTGCGCGTATGACGACGCACTACGGCGCACTAATTTACTTTTAACGCTTTACGTGGGGTGGAAGGGGGGGGGTAGTTTATGACCGTGTGTCTCCCTCTCACCTCCTCTTTCTCTGCCCTTCTCTTTCTCGTCCGTTCTTTTTCTCTTCCGCTGAAGCACACATAGACGCATGTGCATTTTCATGTCAAACGATTCACTCCGTAAACGGTCGCCAGAGATCGAGCCGAGGCCACGCCAAACCGACTATTTGAATAACTGATTTTCAGGACAATTATGTTCGCAGTACGAACGAAAAAACGGCAGTAATGCTACTAAACTAGCCGACGTATTCGTTACAGGTTATAGGTATATAGTATAAAACAATGCAAAAAAAGCGACGTCCCTATTTATAAAGATTTATATAAGTAAACTGCGCTGGGTATTAACTTTTTTCTTCAGTTTTATTATATAATAACTGTACTTAACCACGAGCAACTTACCAACCAAGGCCTGTTAACGAAGTCTAGTTTTTCTGGTGACGTAATTGATAGTGGTTAGTAAGAACCGCTTTCAATAAGTACCGAAAATGCTAACACGGATGCGTCCATCTGTTTTCAGCAAATAATCAGAGCGAGCAGACTCACATCCATAGGATTATTCATTTACTTGGAAATCATTGTTAACTTGTTCCTGCTATTGTGACTTTATTCCCCTGTCAAGAACACAGCTACCCTCCTAAGAATTATTCATTCACTTGGAAATCATTGTCTACTTGTTCTTTTTTCAAGTGTATTCCTTTTTATAGATGTCAAGCGCGAAAAAAATAAGAACATTACAACATAGCCGCTAACGATTGCATTACAATTTAGATTTCAAGTCTTAAAAAAATAAATTAGAATTTTATTTCGGGTTAAAAATACAATTTCCGACTAATTTATAAGTTTCATCAAAGATGTGTGCGAAAATCGAACAAAATAAACGAGATATTCAAATAATAATATATTGTAAATGAACTGTCCGTTTGCCCCCCCCCCCGAAAACATGGCTGTTTTAATTTTTTACACATTTTTACTATATTGTAAATAAACTGTTTGTTTTGTAAAAATAACACACATTTTAGTTTATTTCAATAAATGTTCTATTAAGTAATTATTTTGAAATATTGATTTTGTGTTACTTTACTGAATTCGTAATATTTCATGTTGGATTTACTTTTCATGTTTGATTTACTTTTAAGTTAACAAAATCAAGAACCATCATGTACTTTTTTCAGAAATGAGAGAAACTCTAATAAATTTATTCAGCCAAAGCTAATGGTAATGAAATGTTCATATGAAAAAACTGCGCAAGAATAGAGAAGGGTGTTTATAAACCAAGAGATATTTCCAGGCAGCATAACTGATACTAGTGGTTTCATTTGATGTAGACCAGGTTGTCATAGCAATCAATTCAAACATTAAAAATAATCTAGAAAGTATAAACTTTTTTAAAGAATGAATATTAAATCAGACAAATTATTTCTCTGAGAAATATTTTAATGTTTACAAAATGAAAAAAATTATGACATATCAATTTTCTTATTACGTATTAATTCAATGGTTTAAAATAAAGTAATGGCTTAATTATATTCCGTTATCGTTAATTAATAAATATTGAAAATTCCATTAAAATTGGTTGACTTCCTGAATTTTGTATGAATTATTAAGTGAAGAGAGGAGTCAAAATGCTCATAGTCTGACTGTTCGACAGATCTCGTTTCTTACGTTAGAGCATGACGTCATTTTCCAGTGCTCTGGCCAGCTTATATCACATTGGATATAACTTTGCTCTACTTTTATTTTAATGAGCCTTTTTTTTAACTATTGTGTTTTTTCCCACTTTTTTACCATTTTTATTTAGATTTGAATTTAATTATTACGGTATATTTTGTTCTTGAATTATCAATTGAACCAAATTGTTATATAACTGTAGCAAATTGTGTTAAAGTAATATTGTTTTCATCTCTATCTATAAAATTATTAGATGTAAATAGCTTAAAAACACTTTTAATTTTTTCAGACACGATAATTTGCTAAGAATATTAAAGCCACTAATGTTTTCGTATTCGGCAGTTTAAATTCTACTACAAATTAAAAAAAATCACAAAATAATTTGATTTAACTATTAAGAAACATTTAAATAGCTGACTTGTTTACGAAGAAACGGAAATGCATGGTGGTGAATTTAATTTCGTAATTACATTTTTTTATTACTTGAAATTTTAGGAATTCGATTTAGTTTCCAATATTGCATTTTGATTTCGATTATTTTTTGGTAAAACACAAATAATAATAATGGGTGAGTTACCTATAGGCTAAAGATACAAACATACAATTTAGAGGTATGTTATTTGAAAATAATTTAGAAGAATTTAAACTGTGAAATAGGAAGACATTTTTTTACTTTTATATTCTTAGCAAATCTTTAATGCAGTTTTCGTAATAAAATCCTATTTTCTCGTCTGCAAGTTTTCAAAACAATAGAACACCTTTTTTAAAGCATGCCACTTTTGTAAAGAGCGGAAATGAACCCTAGTACTCAACACCGGTCAATATAAACTTTAATTATAGCCGTAACTTACTTTCGAATTGACAGTTTAAAGGATTCAAAATCACATTTGATCCGATCATAGTAAACATCACTGTGTCTAATGTGTTCATGATTATCTCTGTATCAATAAAACTATAATCTGTGTTTCTCGTCTATACATAAGTTTGATAAATGCATATCAAATAATTTTATATGGTATTAATCGAATATTTATTGAACTAAAAATAAAATAAGGTAAAACTAAAACAAATTTTTTAAAGTAAATAAAGGATTTATTTTAAAACACACATATCTGCGTTGTCCAGGTTTTCTAAATATTTAAAAAAAATATTCTCCTTATTAATGCCATTTCAGCAAGTTTCAATGTGTGACTTTTCAAACCATTTAAAAAATTGTAGATGTGACTATATTTTGAATTAAATTTAAAGTCGCGACAGTATTTCTCCACTTCGGGCACTGATGGTAAAAAAAACCCAGATAATTTAATATTATCCGACTCTTAAGTAATTATTAAAAAATGCTTTAACAATGTCTTTAAAATTGATTTTAATCGAAATGAGTACTCTACGTCGAATTTGTATTTTTGTAAATAGTCACTACAAAAAAGTCGTTCACATTGAAACATAGTAAAAGAATGAAAGACATATATGCATATATATACATATTTTTTATATAAACATTTAAATCGCCTTACGCAAATAAAATTACGTTTCAGTACCCTAGTACTTCGTCAGAGCCGAGAGATGATAATGAACAAGAAAGTGTACAATGGACACAAAAGAAACAGCACCGAAAAATAGATATACAGAAATCAAAGCCGCCCTTAAAGCTGCCCGCAACTTTAGTAAAACACTTGGAGAAAATGCAAAAGAGTCCTATGCCTAATCTGGTAGATCTTAGTGTTATGAGTTTCGGAGGATAATAAACAAGATATTGAAAATATGTAAGGATAATAAACAAGATATTGAAAATATGTAAGTATAAGATAATGAAGAGTGGCAAAAATGAATCGTGGGCGAGTCCATTGTGGGTGGGACGTCGAGAAAGAAATAAAGGCGACTTGATAACTGTTAAAAAGGAAAAGGTTCCGCAGTGCAAGTGGGACTTGAAAAACGGTGGTTTCAAAAACGCGAAGAGCTGAAACGCTTGGTGATCGGAGTATCAATGTACCGGAAGAATGCGAGTTTACCGATATTTATGGCACCGATGAAGCTTTATTGGCTATGGTACCCAAGCCCGTGTTGCTGTTAGACTTTTGTGTCCGCTGACTAAAAACGCGGCTGATAAGCAAGTTATTACTATTAAGGAACCCCCTGACTTGTACTTCACCAAAGTGCTTGTAGAACAATTGCTTCAGTTCACGCTCGGATAGACAATGCAGAGCAAATTGCTTTCCAATCGGATAGATATACGAACGAGTTTCTAGCGGAAACCAAGTCTGTAAACCTCAACAACAAAAAGACTTTCCTGAGACAAAAGTATGTCAAAAGATTGTTTAATATGTGTGCGTAGCCGGCGTAAACCATCCGGTAATGGCAAATAAAGAAAACACAAAGTGTTTGCATATCCGTTCTGTTCTGTGTCATTCTTGTTGAACCTTACCGGGTACCCTGAAAGAACGGGTAATGCAACATAAGGATAATAAACAAGATATTGAAAATATGTAAGGATAATAAACAAGATATTGAACATATGTAAGGATACTAAACAAGATATTGAAAATATGTAAGGATAATAAACAAGATATTGAAAATATGTAAGGATACTAAACAAGATATTGAAAATATGTAAGGATACTAAACAAGATATTGAAAATATGTAAGGATAATAAACAAGATATTGAAAATATGTAAGGATAATAAACAAGATATTGAAAATATGTAAGGATAATAAACAAGATATTGAAAATATGTAAGGATAATAAACAAGATATTGAAAATATGTAAGGATAATAAACAAGATATTGAAAATATGTAAGGATAATAAACAAGATATTGAAAATATGTAAGGATAATAAACAAGATATTGAAAATATGTAAGGATAATAAACAAGATATTGAAAATATGTAAGGATAATAAACAAGATATTGAAAATATGTAAGGATAATAAACAAGATATTGAAAATATGTAAGGATAATAAACAAGATATTGAAAATATGTAAGGATAATAAACAAGATATTGAAAATATGTAAGGATAATAAACAAGATATTGAAAATATGTAAGATATGTATTCCAAATTTCATTAACGGACCAGAGGTGATGTCGTCCCCATCAGACAAAGTCCAACTGTTTGCAAATAACTTGTTTTTATCAAATTCCACCCATTGCTATCAGAATTTCCCTCCCAAACTGAAAATATTCTTACTGATTTCCTCATATGTGTCTGGGATGTCTCCATATTTATCAAGAATCTAGATGCAAGGAAAGCAACTTGTCCTGAAAATATGTCAGTCATTGTTCTAAAGAAACGGAGTGCAGAACTAGCTCCCATCCTCACAAAGCCGGTCAATCGTTGCCTGAAAGAAAAATGCTTCCGATCTCATTAGAACACTTCATCAGTCTGACCAATATTTAAAATACTATTGATCAGTCTTCTGCATATCAGTACCAACCAATACATCTCCTGTCCGTGATGATGAGTATGTTGTTTGAATCTACGATAAAACAAGCAGGTGTCAATCACCTCAACATAAGCAATTTGCTTAGTGACAAGCAATATAAATTTCGTTCGGCAAAGTTAAACACTGCTGTACTTATTGTAATACCACACAGAATCAGTGAATCTATCGTTTCTAGAGTGATAGCCTTTGATATATCAACAGCTTTGATAGAGTCTAGTACACAGTTTTGCTTCATACGCTATTTAGCTATGCAATGTCTGTAAATGTATTTGCAACTATAAAGACCTTTCTTTCTGCTATGTCTATGAAAGTAGTTATTCATATGCTGAATTCCACGATGGCGTGCCTCAAGCATCCATTCTGGGCCCAAGCCTCTTCCTGGTCTTCATCAACGATCTTCCCAATCATATTATGAGATCTATGTTGACACTACAGCAGCACCTCGAAGAGAACTGATGATCAACTCCTTGCCGATAATTTCTCCTCTCATCTAGAGCCAGTGTTGAAACCTTTATCAACATCAGAACCGAACTTCTCTCTTTTCACTACCAACGCCCGAATTCTCGTTTTGTCTCAGCTGAAATGAACGTGTTTCTCCTTGAAGAACACCATGGTTTTAACAAGCTCCTAAAACTGCCTTTCACCCTAGACCTGAAATAGAAGACATCTCCACTAAATCTGTTCATAAATTCGGTAGAAAAATAGTTGAATCATTCTACCGCTCCAGAAAGTACCTGACTCGTTATGTAATCATCTACTTGTAGAAGAGTCAGATTCGATCCAAGATGGAGTATTGCTACCACATCTAGGGAATTGCCATTCAGACAACTCTTACTTGCCTTGAGAGAGTTCAAAATCGACCTCATAAGCTAGAGGGAGATGATTTCTTATCTGCCTTGCCGCTCATTTCTAAAATAATTGATGTTGCTAGTATTTCTCTACTCTATCGTTATTTCCATGGTATGTGCTCGACTGAATATTAAGATATGCCCCCCCCCCCGTTCGTAAGACATACTCAGCAAAAAACTTTAGCTTCCAACTTAGAGAAAAACCTTCTTCCTTTGTGTAATCAAACGGAACTTCCATGAAGAAAGATTCTTTCCAAGAACTTGCCACTTGTAGAACACGTTAAGACGGGAATGCTATCGTACAGGCTACCATATGGAAGTTTTCAAGTCCAGCGTCAACAAATATCTATCGAGTCGTTTTGTGAATTAAACAAAGTTCTCAATAATCTTATTGTACTCTTCCATCACCCAACTGAAAACTCATTTATCCTTATCCCGATTAGCTTTTGGCCTTGATAAGTAGTGAACTATTAATATATATATATATATATATATATATATATATATATATATATATATATATATATATATATATATATATATATATATATATATATATATATATATATATATATATATATATATATGTGCCTCTCGCTATCTACCTGCTTCTGCCCAGTATGGAGTCGTATAGAAGAAAGAACTGGAGAGGAACATCTTCTGAGAGAGTAGTGCTGGCAATAGCGTTGTGTTGGTTGTTTGTTCCTCCTACTCTCGCGTTGTTTCAGTAAGAAAAACTGAATGCGAATCATAAGAAAAGGCTAGATTAACTATTGTTGCCATCATAAAATATTAAAATACAAACACACACTTGTGTCTAAAAATAAATCCAACAATCCCTTATAATTTATGGATATAATTGTAACTAATGTTAATTTGAATAAAATATGAATTATTATTATTATTATTATTATTATTATTATTATTATTATTATTATTATTATTATTATTATTATTATTATTATTATAATCATAATTTATATCATTATTACTATGATTATTATTATTCAAATTTTGAAGGTTTAATTAAAACGCTATTCATTTTTCTAAGGGTCATGAAGTTACACAGTTTTTAGTCAAGTATTGAAGATTAATGATGCTGAATTGTTTAAGAATAAGCCAAAATGCATTCTGGTAGTTTCAGATGCCAAAGGAAATAATTATTTAATAATGAAAATTAAGTAATATAAGTCATGTAAATACATCTTTATTTATATTTATTAAAGTGACTGATATGTTTCTAAAAAGTAATGGTTGTAAATTGTATTTTAATCGGCGAACCACTATATGTCTAAATTATTTATTTACGATAAAAGTAATTCCCAGACGTATAACAAGTTTACATGAAATACAATATTCGTTTTTGTAATTTATAGGAATTACTAATATCTATTTTAATGGTAACTTTTCATACTGGCTCGTATTTTTGTATCTAATGAAATCAAACACTTTATAAACATCATCATTATTTAAATTTAGGACTAATAATACTTTATTAACCAACATTTCCAAATTTTTATCGAGGTTTTGTCCAGTTTTGACTTTAATCAAAACGTAAGGATCTCAGCTCGTCTGACTTGGTTCCAAGATGGCCGCCTTAGAATCGGGTTACGCTATGTCAGTTATTTGGGGAGTATTTTCCTATGATTGTCATCTTTTAAAGTATTTGTGTTTTTGAATTTCCGTTCTTCGAACCTTTATTGAGAAGTTTCTTCCTGTTTAGTGTTGGAATAACGTGTTTGTATTTTCAATTGTTGATTGATCGTCGCTGAAGAGCAGCCGGTAGACAAGCAACTAATTCTTTCTTACCGAGTTGCGAAAAACGCGTGAGATAGAACGGAAACAATGTAGGCATTCGCCGAAATAAAGTGATAAAAAATAAATTAAAAATTATGATTGTGGACTGATTTCTTTCTTTCTTTTGGTTATATATATATATATATATATATATATATATATGCAAACATTGTTAAAAATAACAGAATTCGTCTGTTTAATTATACCTTTTTCATTTTTTAAATTTTTCTGATGTTTTTTTTGTATTAAAATCATACAAATTAATAAATGTTCCATAGGTTTCACGAACGTTTTCGATTGGTCGTCAAATCATCTTCAGGTGTCAAAAGCAAATGAATAAAAGAGCTGGAGAAAGAAGCGAATTTTTTAAAAGACGGTGGAGAAACGCGCAGAGAACGTTTTTCGCATTGTTCCAGGAAGTCATTGACGATTTAAATTCAGCAACAATGGATGGCATCACAGAACAACATCACATTACGTTGGTTTCATATGTGATGTTGTTAATGGTACGTTGTTATCGCTTTATGTAGATAGTTTCCAGTACCTCTTTATTTTATTAGGTTTCTAAATGTATAATTTTAGTGTTATTAACTAGAATTTGTCTTAAATCAGAGAGAGAGAGAGAGAGAGAGAGAGAGAGAGAGAGAGCAGTTATGTTTTTGTAGATTTTGGTAAATTGAGCTAGAGTTTACAAGATGCATGGTGAGCAGCGAGATAGAGTAGTGCTTGTAAAACCAATGCAGCTATTAGTTTTATTATTATTATGGAAGTTACATCCTCCCAAAGAGTATTTAAACTTATAAATAACATTGGTTCTTTCTAGTGGGTTTTGAGTTGGGGAGAAATTGTTTTTTACTACATTATTTTGGGTTTTTTACATTTTTGTATAATCAATAATGTGTCTAATTTGATTGTTATTGTAAATTGGGGATATATATCTGTGTATAATATTTTTCATGGCTTTTTCTTCTAATCTGAAGTTTGGTTGCATTAGATTACAATAGTATATGTTAAAATTGTTTGAGTTGTGATGTTGAATATTATTTTTATTAGTACTGGTGTGTTTTAAGTTTCGAATCATTACTTTTATTTGTCCGTCAACGATATAATTAGTAAATTCGTTGTTAATAAGTACTTGTTTGTATTTTTTGATTCAATGAATATATATTTTTTAGAGGAGGATATTAATTTGGCAAAGTTTAATAGACTTTTAACAATATATATTTTGTAGCGATAGGGACACTCGCTCTTGGAATTTAAAGGACTAGAATTTAAGTTTGTTGTTGTTTTATGAGTGGAAGCGTTAAACGATTTATTAGAGGCGTCAATAAAACATCTAGGAATGGAATTTTATTATTTAAGTTCAATTCTATGCTCAATTTAAGAACATAGTTTTTTTGGATACTACAACAAATAACACGGTTCCCGCCCCATAAAATCACTAAACATTTTAAAATACATGTTCGTTTCTCGATACTCACCCCTGAAGATGGCTCCGGCAAGAACCGAAAGTAGTGTGGCACGTTCATAAAATAAACCGAAAAAATCGAAATGTAGCTGTCCATCTTGATTACGATATATTTCGGAAATTAAGAAAAACTTGGGTTTTAATTTTGTGGAAATTGATCTTATTGTTTAGTTTTAAATGTATTTTTAAATAAAGAAATTATTTTAATTATATGGGAAATTGTTTTGATATCTTCAAAATGGATTTTTATTTTTTTTTAATGTTATAATATAATTTCAAAACTATGTTATCAGACTCTAGTTTGCATCGAAGGATGCGTTTCCACAGCATTTAGTTATTTATAGACGAGAAAAACTGCCATCAATATCAGAAAGTAAACAGAAGAAAGGGGAGATAGTTATGCGCATACATTTTAGAAATTCGGAGAGAAATACATCATTTATTGCATCTGGTTAGCAGCAATGTAGGCATACAATAATTCTACATTTCTTTCTACAATGGCGTTGAGTAAAAATTGCTGCCGACATAGATGTTTCGAAAACAGTGGTTATGCCAGGGTTCAACATAAATTTGGCATCCTGCCACCTCATATATCGATCCATTGGACTACTAGATAGTGAGCGTTGTTGAAAAGGAGATGATTGAGCATATTCATAACCCTAAAGAATCCCTAAAGTCTTCCATAATTGCCATAATGCCAGTATAAACAACACAATTGTTACATGTTTGCGATTAATACCTCAGATAGAAGCCGTTAACTGAGCTGAAAGAGACTTTATTGAATGAAATAATACATGTATATGTTTGATTTTAACTTCACAACGTTTATCGAAAAAAAATGGCATTATTAACTGATTCTAAAAAAGCATTTTTGTGTAAGTATATATTTGTTCACAAAAATCTTACGCAACCTTATCTCATAAGGTAAAGTTCATTTCTCTCCGGGTCTGTAGATCGATTATTAAACTCCATTCAAATGTATGTTTCGTTAATAAACATGTGACGTACAATTTAGTGTTTTTATCTCAATAAATATACTTATCCGGACTATTAATTCAAATCAGACCATTTTTCTTACTGATACAAATAGAGAGTAGCAGCAATGACCAAGCCATACAAACTATACTACCAGCGTTACTCTTTCAGAATAAGTTCGTTTCAAGACCATGGGTATATTATACGCCATATGGGTAAGAGCGAGAGGAGGAGAACTGCAAAGAAAGATGACATAAGGACCAGAGGAATTACACCTACACTATTTGTGGATTCTCATATTACTACGACAATAAGGCTGCTAATGGCTGTTTGGCTTATTTACAATTTACGTACATCCGTATTAAAAATATAAAACAAGATCTCGTTTCGCGTTGCTTGCCCAGATGTATTTTTAAACCGTGACGCCAGCGTTTAATTCTTTTTTTCACATTTTCAATATTCAAAATAAGTTAACTACAATTTTTATACTAGTTATTAAACTTGTAATGACACCGTGTTTGTTTAGTTGCGTATTTTCTATTTTGCACAGACTGAATTCTTTCCAAAAGGTTGAACCTTGAATAAAAAAGAAACATACAATCTTCTGTAAATGGCTTAATGTTTTTTTTTAAACAAATATGATAAATACAACAGTGAGAATAAAACATCTCGCGTTTCTTTCCTCCTCCCTTGTGTTAAAAAATTGCGTATTTTCCAGTCAACGAACTCCCCTCCCCACTTATGTGCAGCGATACAATAATTTGAACTTGACAACTTAAAACCACCAAATGCTTTTGCCTCCCAAAATCCAACATCGGATGTATGTCCTTGGGGTAAAGATGTAGAATCGCTGAGGATTCTCGAATAGGATGTGACTTCATGCACTATGTTTACTGTGCGCATGACCTTGAAAGTTGTAGTCCTTGTTTGTTTATCCGTGAATCCATATACGGGGTTTAAAGGTAGACCTTCATAACCATTGTAGAACTACATTACGCAACTTATAAATTTATATCATTTTGATCAAATAGGGAACAACAATATCATTAGGTCTGCGTTCGCACTGAACATCCATGAGAAGAACTCTGACGTTTTTCTTTTTTAAAATATTTTATAACTTTAAAATTATACAAATTACAATCTGTCTGAACCACCCTCTCGATAAAATATGTGGGTCCCTGTCCTCCTCTTTGTCCGCTGTCGCTTTGCTTCAAAGCATCTGTTTCGATACTACATATCATCTTTCTGTCCTCGGGGAAATCTTTGATTGAGGCAATTTTATTTTTGTTTCAATCTCTAGTGCTTCTGTCTGAAGCTGGATTTCCCACATATTAAAAAACTACCGCATGTCTAACTCTGCCCTCATCAAGAGGGAAATAAATAGAAATAATAGGAAACAACAACCGTGAATGTCCAACGAACTTACCATCTCGGAGAACTTGTCTGCAACAGACATATATCACTTTTAATGGGTTTTAATGGGTTTTTTCAAATTTAATTTTGTTTTCTTTCGAAATTTTAAGTCTTTTTAAAGAAGATTCTAGCTTATTATAAACCGTTACATCAACGTGTTCCACCTAAAGGAAAGCAAGTCTCTTTCAATCTGTCTGTCTATCTATCTATCTATCTATCTATCTATCTATCTATCTATCTATCTATCTATCTATCTATCTGCATATATATATATATATATATATATATATATATATATATATATATATATATATATATATATATATACAAACATATATATATATATATATATAATATTTATAAATGAATATTAAATTATATTTACCTACAAACGAATTCGTTTCGAGCGTTTGCTCTCATCAGTGTAGAGAAGTTATAATTTCAGACGGTCATAAAACGCGAACAGGTTCACAGAGCCACCATTGACTCTGCACGCGTTCACTCTATCCTCACGTCTATAAGCAGTTATCACGTTATACGGAGAATTCAAGTTAAAGTTATGCCAATTAGAGCATAAACATCAATGCAACGAACTTAATCGGAGTGTTGCTTTGTAGCTGAGTGGTAATCTATTTTAAATATCGCCGAATAGTGCTCAACTTTAATGTTCTTAAAGGGGCTTTTATAATAGTATTTATGAAAAAATATTTAATTGTATTTAACTACAGACGACGTCGTTTCGAGCTTTTTACATACACAAATATGTGGTCTATGCATGCACCGTAACTAAATTACCCCAACGCACAACTAACCAAAACAATACCACCGAACTTACATCACCCCGTACCACAACCCCACCTAACTCTAGAAACCCAAACCCGAACCAGCCTAGCAACACCATGATGCCCACAATCAGAAGCAACCACGTAACTGACAGGATAGCTAACTCTAGGATAGAGACATACATAGGATCTACATCGCAATTTATAAAATCCAGAATCTCCACCCATACTTACTCATTCAATAACAATACCAATAACAACACCTCTCTAACTAAATTAATCAAAGAATTTAAATCAAATAACACTCAATTTTCCCTAAAATTGTCTATACTGAAAAAATCAAAATCCTACACACCGGGCTCAAAGAATTGCCACCTATGCACATCAGAAGCTCTAATGATACTCACAACTGCAATAGAGAAAAACGTTATAAACTCAAGAAACGAGATAATGTCCAGATGCCAACATAAGAGGAGCTTTAAATACGCCCAGCTTGTAACCCCAATAGACACCCCCGCCCCAGAACACATACATGCACATATCTAGACCATACTCACTCCTATATCAGATTTATTTTTAACCCAATAGCAACACATATAGTTAATTACACTACCACACGGCCTCTTTCGCATCGATCTTCCACTACGGATAGACCCCACTGCCCACCCACCTCTCTCAACAAATATCGACCTAATACTAAAAGACTAACAGTTCAGTAATACTCCCTGGCGACAAGATAATTCAATATGATGTAATATAAGTTAATATAATATTAATCTAGATTGATACACTGAATTTCACGTTTTAACCCTACTAGAATCAGCTAACATAATTTAATATAATATTGGGCTACTCAAAATTATAACCTGCCTTGCCTTCAGAATAAAACACTCACAATTTTAATACATCTGCTCTGAAAATAATATTCCTCCTTTTGATAATAATAATAATAATAATAATAATAATAATAATAATAATAATAATAATAATAATAATAATAATAATTATAATAATAATAATAACAACAACAACAACGACAATAATAACAACAACAATAAGAATATCAATTACGGCTACATATTAATCCCGCTCACATATCTCCCTATCTGATAGCTTCATCGCACTTAGAAACCTCCTTTAACCTCAAAATATAAGCAACAGAATTCCCCCACCCCACAGGCACACCTTAGCTGACCACGGTGGATCCGGTTCTATTCTCTTTAGTCGGCAAAGCTCCCTACCCTAAGCAGAATATTTAAGATGATATATAAAACTTTTGAAACATTTCTCTGCCAAGGTAGCCAGGAATTGAAGGCAGATATGAACTTTTCCACATAACGCCTTTCAACAGACAATCTTAACCTCGGATTTGCCGAATTGGATATTGAAAATACCATAACAGGATTTTTACTTGTAACTCCACGGTAATATACTATAACGGAGCACGAATCCATACGAACCAAGTGAGATATTTTGAACCCTCCACTTTTTATTTGTTAAAAAAACTTTCTTCAATTCTACAAACTGTTACTTTTACTATTAACTATCTACACCATAACGTCCCTTTCGTCTTCAAAAATCACTTCGCAATACTGCTAATTTTTTACTTCCCGGCCTTTTACTTCTTCATCCCCAACCTTTTTTGTTTTTTTATTCTTCAATGTTTCAAAGTGAAATGGAACTAGGTAATATTTAATTGTTATAAATATCATAATACCAGATTTTATCCTCTGACGAGAAGAGTCTTTATCTTTGAAAAACAATGGTGTAAGGATTAATGTAACTCCTTGCATCTGAACTTTCAATGTAATAAATTTGTATTAAGTTATGTAACTTTATGTCATTTTGTACAATTTTTTATCTTCATCTTTCTTTCTTTAAAATATATATATATACATATATATAAAGAGAGAAGGATATAGAAATAGAGAGAGAGAGAGAGAGACTTTATACAAGACTAATAACTAGAAATAAACAGTGTTGTAAGAAGGAAAACTGAATACTGAATGCCAAAGCGAGTTTATATATATATATATATATATATATATATATATATATATATATATATATATATATATATATATATATATAACATAAAATATAATAACACGAAATCACATAATTGTCGATGCAATAATTTATTTCAACCGTGCGGTTTTTTCAAGCATCACTCAGACAATTACATTTTTGAGACTGATAGAAAATTGAATTCCCCTACGACAATTCAAACACAACCAGAGAGAGTGGTGGTAGCAACCAATTTGATACATCTTTTATAGAGAGGGGGAAATTTAAAACTTATATTTAACTATGGCGGTCTAAGGGGAGGGATCTTTAAGTTAATCAACTAAAAACTGCCGTATCAAAATTATGACACATACGATTTGACGATATCATACATATAGACAACTTTACTCACGCGCATACACAAAACTAAATACGCACACATCCTATGCGCACGCACATACATAATCTCACTCGCACATTACCATAATTAAGCATAATCACATACACAACTTTTATTCATACATCTCTAGCCGAGACGAAATGCGTCCGGCGAAACTCGTGTTCTCAAACTCGGTAGGAGAAAAGAAAGAAAGAAACAAGAGAAGAAATAGACAAACCGCGTGTCATAGATTCCCAGTCCGTCTGGATTCCAAGAAAGAGAATCTATTTGAAATAAAATTATACGCACATACATATATGTATACATACAAATCCATACGCACACACACATACATATATACACACACACCTACATATATGCATACATATACATATACATATATATATATATATATATATATATATATTTATACATACACATATACATATATATATATCCCTGAATCTATTTGAAATATTGACCAAATGACAACGCATGTAGTTACTCACACATGTAAACATATACATATATATACATACACACACATACATATACATATACGCATATATACACATATATACATACACACACATACATATATATCCACACACCTACACACAATATTTACATAACACTCTATATTCTTACTGATACAATATGAGTTCTAAAAATTAGTCTTACCTTATTTATATTTTAGATTAATTTGATAATCTATAGTTAAACCCTAATTCAAGTCTAATAATGTCTAGTGGTAATATTTGACATTTATACTTATATTAATTCAATAACTAGTGTATTACCTGCAAAAAAAACTTTCTTACCACTATCTTATTTTAAGTAAATAATCTGAATATTATTGAAAGAGTAACCCAGAACTCAAGAACAAAACGGAGTTAGCTAAACAATGGTGGCATCTGAAAAATGAGAACAGGTCCCCGGTGGTTTCGTGGTCAATCTTATGTTTTTCGGATATTCCAGATGGATTAAGGCAAAGATGCAACTTATGTCTAGAGGAAAAAATAAGAATCCTAAAATATGATCGAAATAATCTCTTAAATAAACGAGATGAAATTATCGCCAAGTGCAAACATAAATATAAATTTAAAATAACCAATGACTAGTAATCCGATGGACCTCTAGACTTATAACGGTGAAGATACCAAATTGAATAACATTATTTACGGTACCCCCCCCCTTAAATATTTATAATAATATCTGTTATAGACACAGAATTACCGACTTGGTGATATATAATATTTGTGTGTATGCGTCTATAATGGTATTTTGAAATATTTATTCATTCAGATTATTTACTTAAAATAAGATAGTGATAAGAAAATTTTTCTGCAGGTAATACACTAGTTATTGAATTAATATAAGTATAAATGTCAAATATTACCACTAGAAATTATTAGACTTGAATTAGGGTTTAACTATAGATTATCAAATTAATCTAAAATATAAATAAGGTAAGACTAATTTTTAGAACTCATATTGTATCAGTAAGAATATAGAGTGTTATGTAAATATTGTGTGTAGGTGTGTATATATATATGTATGTGTGTGTATGTATATATGTGTATATATGCGTATATGTATATGTATGTGTGTGTATGTATATGTATGTATATGTTTACATGTGTGAGTAACTACATGCATTGTCATTTGGTCAATATTTCAAATAGATTCAGGGATATATATATGTATATGTGTATGTATATATGTATATATATATATATATATATATATATATATGTATATATATGCATATATGTAGGTGTGTGTGTATATATGTATGTGTATGTGCGTATGGATTTGTATGTATACATATATGTATGTGCGTATAATTTTATTTCAATTAGATTCTCTTTCTTGGAATCCAGACGGACTGGGAATCTATGACACGCAGTTTGTCTATTTCTTCTCTTGTTTCTTTCTTTCTTTTCTCCTACCGAGTTTGAGAACACGAGTTTCGCCGGACGCATTTCGTCTCGGCTAGAGATGTATGAATAAAAGTTGTGTATGTGATTATGCTTAGTTATGGTAATGTGCGAGTGAGATTATGTATGTGCGGGCGCATAGGATGTGTGCGTATTTAGTTTTGTGTATGCGCGTGAGTAAAGTTGTCTATATGTATGATATCGTCAAGTCGTATGTGTCATAATTTTGACACGGCAGTTTTTAGTTGATTAACTTAAAGATCCCTCCCCTTAGACCGCCATAGTTAAATATAAGTTTTAAATTTCCCCCTCTCTATAAAAGATGTATCAAATTGGTTGCTACCACCACTCTCTCTGGTTGTGTTTGAATTGTCGTAGGGAAATTCAATTTTCTATCAGTCTCAAAAATGTAATTGTCTGAGTGATGCTTGAAAAAACCGCACGGTTGAAATAAATTATTGCATCGACAATTATGTGATTTCGTGTTATTATATTTTATGTTATTCTTGCTCTGTTTACTACATTGAGCTCTCTTATCCAGATGTCCTCCTGGAATTATCCCATTATAACACAAATATATATATATATATATATATATATATATATATATATATATATATATATATATATATATATATATATATATATATATATACCCGCCCTAAGAAGAAGAAAATTAATTCAGGTTAGCACCACATTTACAAAGATAAAACGCTACTTAACGTTATGTATATAATCTTTATTCGGATTTTGATCAATACCTATTATATGATATTCATTCTAGAAAATGTCTAAAATCTTATGCTTAGGCTTATGGGTTTTTAAAGAGAAACTGAAATTCAAGGAATCATGCTTAATATGTGTCGAATGGCTATGGATAAGGTTTAATGCTAATCTTTAATATTTAATGTTTTAAATAGGAGTCGTGCCCATATTATGCCCCCGAAATGATTGTAAAATACCATAAAGACATTGACATTTGGGGAATATTTATTAATTGACCCATTGTTAACATTTTACAAAAATCGGAGGTATCTGAATTTTGTATAAAACTAAATTAAATGATATACAGTCCGTAATTCCAAACTTGATAATGGTATGTTAATTAGTTTGGGAGTGAGTCCTGCATATACAAATATGTATACATTTGAACATATTTAAGTTTATATAGATAGAAGTTCAATTTTCTTTGTTTCCAGAATTCACTAGATCATTGGAGTTGTAAGAGTGAAGCTGTAATATGAAAAAAATGTAGTGTTATCATCCCTTACTCAAGTGGGTGTCTTTCTTCTTTTACACAAGTTCTACTTTACCCCTGAATATATATATATATATATATATATATATATATATATATATATATATATATATAATAATAATAATAATAATAATAATAATAATAATAAGTAATACTACACGTCTACACAGTATTAGTATTAATGCTGCCAAATTTATACTTGAATTGCCGACACGGACATTGGCGTAACTGGTAAACGTATTGTTTAACAATCACTTCTTTGGAGTTGGAAATTACAACAAAAACTGGACCGGGAACGAAAATTAAACTTAAATCCACTGATGAATTAATGATAATGTTTCCGCCTGTAAAAATTGCTATTTATTCTTCCGTAAAACTTATTTATATGTTGGTTTCATTACATTATTTGGGATTAATACCGAAACGCTGGCTATTATTTCATTATATTTTTTCCAACATATACATTATTTCTGATTAATGCCTAAAACAAATTAACTTTACGTGTCTTGCTTATATACAATTAATTCTTATTTCATAGAGCTGCAGTCTTGAAGAAAATATCTGTATTGCAATACGTAAAAATGTTTAAGGAGTAGATAGGCCCTTTGCACTTGTCCTTTATCTATTAGCCATACGCAGAGGTACTAGCGCAGTGACACCTCAATGACACCCAGTGCTTGGTCTTGTTTCCTAAGACAATGAACGCTGTCTCTCTCTGGGCAACTTGGGGAAAATTTTTAGTCTCTCAGTCTCACATGACTAGTCTGGGTGTCTCTTGTTCCGACAGGTTGAAGGTTCGAGTTAGGCAGCTTATCTGGCTGCTGTTTCTGACTGGTAGTGGAGCAGTCAAAACTTATAGGTATCGCTAAGAACGGCTGCCCCATCAACAGTTGTATAATATCGTGGGTAACAGTACGTGTCATGTCGCACATGTAAAGGGACCTTACAGTTATCCTCGATGGGATTTTCCCGAGCCACAACCCAAATGAATCAAGTCTCGACTAATGGTCAGGATGTTTGAACTTATTGGCAAAAAAACAAGGACCCACTTTGCCCTCCCACTCTATCTGAAACGAAAATCACAATACAAAGAAAAAGAAGCAAAACCTAAACCAGACACCCAATAAAAACATCTTCACTTCCGCCCCTGAGGCCAGCATTCAAAAATATCCGGGGGTTTAGAACAAACATTAACGACGTCGAAAACTTTCTCCTAGTAAACTCCCCGGATATCCTAGCACTAGGTGAAACAAACTTACAATCCTTAATCTGCTCACACCATTTTAACATGACTAAATACCCCTACTCTATCGTAAATACTCTGAAAAACATAGGAGTTTATGTTCTAGGAACAAGCAAACATAGGCTAGAATCAGATGACCAAACCTACCTTACAGCATGGCGTTAGTTACTTATATTTCTTATACTGTTTTCCTTCGATCAAGGACTGTATCCTGCTTACCTCTGTCTCTGAAAGCATAGATACAGCACTCTCACCTGACTCGAATGCCCAAATACATGTATTTTGAGTATTTTAATGCAAACAAACGTGACTGCCTTGGATTCTCCAGCTATACAGACGCAGCTGGTAAATGCACGTATAGTTTCTTTATAACGCACTCCCTCTAACAGACTGCCAATTTCCCGACCCGCTTCTTTGATCGTGTTGACCAACAAGCCTCACTTCTCACAGTCTGAGGCTTTGGTGACGAATACCCATGGCTCTGCTCGGCGAACGCTGATCATCCTGTAGTCCATTTTTTCTTAATAAATATTTTTATTCACTTCCTATCATACAATTTTTCCTTCATTTTTTCATAAAACTTTTCATTCATCTCTCATTAATATTTTTTCATTCATTTTTTTATTTATTTGCTTTATTACATTTTTACATTCATTTTTACATTCATTATTACATTCATTTTTGCATTCATTTTTTCCCATTTATTTTTCTACTTTTCTTGACCTATTTTCATTAATTGTTCATTCTCTTTCCTTTCATTTAATATTTTAATTCCTTTTTCATTTATATTTATTCAATTGTTTCCCTTCATTTTTTCATCTTTTATCTTTCATCTTTCTTTCATTTAATTTTTTCATTTATTTTTGATCACTTTTTTATTTATTTTTCATTCATTTTTCTTTATCTAATTTTTTCATTCACTTTTCAATAATTTTTTCTAATTAAATTTTTTATTTCATTCTGGGTAGCATTCTTTTTCTTTTAATCATTTTTTGTCATTTATTTTTTCATTTAGTTTTTTACATTCAGTTTTTGTTTCATCAATTTTTTTATTTAATTTTTTCATTCAGTTTTTTCATTTAGTTTTTCTTTCATCTTTCATTATTTAAAAAAAATCATTAACCGTTTTCTTCTAACTCATTTTGTTCTCATTCTGGTGGTCTTTCTTTCTTTCATTTAGTTTTAAAAATCAATTGCTTTCGTTAATTTTTTCATTCATTTATTCATTCAGTTTTTTATTATTCACTTTTATTAATTTATTTTTCATTCATTTTTTGTATTCAATTTTGTAATTCATTTTGTTATTCCTCTTTCTCATTCATTCTTTTCAGTTTCTTTTAATTCATTTTTTAATTCGTTGTTTTATTCAATTTTTTTCCCGTAATCTTCTTTATTCATATTACAGTATAACACTATGTAGTGTCTGGGATAAGAAATATAAGTTTACAGTATTTCTATTGGCAACTGGTTTATATAAATTATATTTAGACCATCAGACGATGGTCTAAATCAACATCATTTACGTTCATATTATTGTGACATGGAGAGAGGACAACAAATTAGGAATTTACCGTAAACATTTGTTCAACACGACATTGCCCGGGACTAAAATTGTAATATTACAGTAGTACTTTCGGTAAGGTATATATAGTAAATCTCTTCGGACTATTGAATTCATCAACATCATGTATCATCTTCATATGTTGAAGTGGAGGGGCTTACAAAATTAAAAATTGTCCATTCTTCTCTGCGTTGATTTATTTTCTTCTTTTTAAGGCTCAAGGCAACGCCGGCTAGCCACGCTAGCTTATATATATATATATATATATATATATATATATATATATATATATATATATATATATATATATATATATAAATGATAGTAAAAAGCCTTTAAAAGCATGTTCGGATACACTATTTATTACTAAAATAAAATTAGAATATATTTATTCATTTTATACTTTGATCTTTTGACTAATAATTTCGCGAGATACCTCACATCTTCAGAGTATGAATAGAAGTTGTAATAGTTCCAATAGTTACGTATGTTGGTCGAAGTTTTTAAGTTGGAATATATATATATATATATATTTATGTGTGTGTGTCTTTTTAATTCTTTTTCTCCATCCCATAAAAACCACTCTCCGTCGAGATGCGGCTTCATTACAGCGCCATTTATTCAACGCAAATATTTATTGCTTGCCTATTGTCACTGGAAACCGACAGCGGGGTACAAATTGAGAGGACAAATGTTGCATTCGTGACAAGACGAGCCGATTAAGTGAACTCGTGTGTGTTGGAGGATACGTTTTGTTATAAGTGATTAGGAAAATAAACGTAGCAAGTGTATCCACGTAAGTTTAGAATGATATATTAGTGTTGGGACGATTAATCGAAATTGGAATCGGAATCTAAAAATTAGAACTTCTGGCGGTATCGGAATTGAAAAAATTGAACCTTGTTTCAGATTCCAAAAAAGATTCTTTTAATTATTTAAAAACTTTATTTTCCATTGTTGGTACAAATGACTAAACGATAAATATTTATTGTGTTTAAACTACCAGTAAAACTAAAATGTATTGATCATAATAACATCAAAATACGATGTAAATTTAATTTACTTGCGTAAAAAAGAAACTTTGCATGATTTAATTTAGTAACCATTTAAATGATTTCCGAAAAATGTATGAAATTAAATAAAATATTTTAGTAAAGAAAAATACTGACAAACATCATTGATTATTAAATTAAGAGTAAAATATAAAAAATGGTTTTCACTTTTATTTCATATGATAGGGTTTTGTCCGGTAGGATTTTGTCTGGGTCATCAGCATTAGTAAACCACCTTACAAGAGGTGGACAAAAAGTGTACCGAAAACAAATTTTGAACTTTGAATATGCAAGGCTTTGTGTGAAGTTGAATTAGATATAGAGTAATTCGTGAATTTAAAGATTTTCTACGGCTTCGTACGAGAGCACACTTTGGCGTCAGTTTTTTTAAATTTAGATTTTCCATGTCCGTGCGTTTGGAAAACTACGACTACTAATAAAACTATTCATGGTTATTAATATTATTTCAACCGTTAGGCACTTCACTTGTTACATTTTGCTTCAAGTGACTAGACACAATTACCTTCGTTTAGACTATGTGACAGACAGTGAAAATTTGCTAACATAAAAATGATTGCATATATATATATATATAGTACAAAAATGAAAATAAATATATAAAATATCTCTTTAAAATATAACACATCAAGAGGAGTTTATGCTCAAAATACGAGATACAGCAATAATATTAATAAGTTAGTGATGATGAGAATAAAAAATGTATAGAATATAATATCTATTAAATCATCAATTGTTCAAAACAAGGGATTTATATGAGAAAACTATTTGATTATTCCTTCCTTGAACCATGGCTTTTCTAAAGATGTAACTTTATCGTCAGCGGAGATTAAAACGAATAAGTTAATTAAATAAAATTTACCACGTGTATGCTACAACTATTGTCGTATTAGTATATATAAATTATCGTAAACAATTTAATAGAATTAATTCCGGTAATTCTAACTGTTCAAGTAATTACTCTAATCAGGTTAGTTCATATAAATTGAGGCTACTTTCACTTTCACGGGTCTTGCTACCTACCGTCCTATCTTCTACCCCTACAAATATATACAGTATTACCTTGAGGCTAAAATCCTCTTTTTAACAGATTTTAAACACATCTCTTTGAATTGTGGCGCTCTTTTGGATTTGCCCAACATTTTTACAGTTTTGTAACTGTATTAGATTATGCTAGACTTATTCTGACATACACACGCATTTTTATTTAGCTAATTTCCACACTAATCGTATAACTAGTACAATCGTTAACTGATAGCCCCTCCCCGTACGACCCCCTTAATTCATTTATTTACTTAAACATTACGCTAATGTGACTAA
Source organism: Sepiola atlantica (assembly GCA_963556195.1). Lineage (NCBI taxonomy): Eukaryota > Metazoa > Mollusca > Cephalopoda > Sepiida > Sepiolidae > Sepiola > Sepiola atlantica. The sequence goes on along the minus strand of OY744536.1, from coordinate 66,985,792 downwards.
AATCAATTTAATTACTACCTAATTTTATATACCTTAAACTTCAACAGTGTTTATCTATTTAAGACCTTTAATTTAGTTTCCCTTATACATTGCAAACACATACGTACTTATAACAGATCACTTCCTAATCTAGTTTGATCTTGGCCTCCATTAGCTTGCTACAGATTCATTTAAAATTAAATCTAATATATTTTATTTCTGGCTTCCTCTATACTTTTTCAAAAAGACACCTGATAATTCCCTGATTTTGGCAATTCCCCATATCATGGTAATTCCCTCTGCACCACATTCTTGTCCTAATATCATATTTTCAAATATTAATTCTACGTCTTAAGACCAAGTTGACTGTGTATATCTCGTTTATTCCGCCCCTCCTTTCTGGCCACTCCTGTCCAACTCAAAAGCCTAACACAACCCCTTTACCCCTCCTGCTACTCCCCGTTACACTTTCCCTTACATGTGGCTGCTCCAATTTTATAGAATCATCTCCTCCCTTGTCTGTCTATACACAAACTCATTCTTGGAGTAGCTTTTTCAACACTGACTGATCGTTACTTTTGATTGAAGTAATCAAATTACTCTCAACTCTTGACTGGTTTAATCTCTTATACTCAAGAATGATGTTTTAATGATGGTTTTTGACATGCAAATATTTAAAACTTCTAAATTGTCACAATTTTCATAAGAGACAAATTTCTTCGTGCCATCTTTCTAGAGTCTTCTCTCTTCTGCAAACGGAATTCTGTTTCATATAGGATATGTTTTACCCTTACCTCTAAGTATAGGATTTCTCTTCAATAATGCCCACCTAACCTTAATTTATACACGGAACCTGGATCCCAACATACACCAAAAGCTTTCAATCTGATCTTACGAACTCTTCATGCATTTTCAACGGTGAATATTTGCCTATTTCCTCTACATTCTCTTTTATATTGTTGACATTATAGTAAATTTATCTTATCCACTTATTTGTTCGAATCTTTTCTGAGGATAGGATTACATCTTCGAAAAGACATAGTCTAAGGAATAAACAATGAAATAATTTTCTTATATGAATCACTTGTTTTGAACAATTGAGTATTTAATAGATATTGTATTCTACAGAATTTTTATTCTCATAATTAAATTAAATTATATATATATATATATATATATATATATATATATATATATATATATATATTTAACCCAACACTGAATTCTAAAATAATTGTTTTTTCTTCTTCCCATCATATTTTTAAGGGTGTTTACATAAACCCTCCTCCCCAAAGTAGAATCTCATTTTGGTGATTTACTTAACAGTGTGATCTTATTTAATTGTCTCGACACGAGGGCAGGGTTAGAGATAATGTCGGTGAGAAATTTAGCTCCCCCAAAAAGATAAAGTGTTGTATCAGAACAGATACTACACTTTGAATTATTTTGCTTATAAACTGTACCCATACTTTGACAAATTAGGCACAACGATGTTTTATTTTTAAACAAAGGAAATTCTTGCCAATAATAAAAATGAAAGGGAATGTTCTTTCTATTGAGAACATATATAACTAGACCTAAATAATTATACAATTAAACCATCATAAATAAACTTAAATGTGTCCTATAAGTAAAATGTATATTTTGTTGGCTTTATTTGAATCTAGATTCATCTGTAATTTTTTCTCTATACTTCCGATACCATGATTGTCATTCCTGTAAATGATACGTACAATGTAGGTAAATCGTAAACAAAAACAAACCCGTTTATTTATGTTTAGTTGACTAAACAAATTTGTATTTTTTTTCAAATAATATTATAACATTACAGTGTTACATAGTCACCGCGGCAGTTGTCTTGAACCACTTCAACAACTGGTTACGCTCCCCAAAAGGTATTTGTTACATAGCCCTTAAAAAATGGCGCGGCACCAAAGGGGGATTTGTTCCATAACACTTGTGAATTAAATCTTCTCGTAACCGAAATACGAAAGTTTATGAGAAGATTATTAAGCGGTTTCAATCTTTTTTTAACACTTTCCGTAAAGCACTTTCAAGCGACATTTTCTTGATGCGATTTTAAGCTATTAAACTGTAAACCTTTTACACATTAATTCTCGTTAAAACAACTGTTCTTTAAACATTTCAAATTACGAATTTTAAAAATTGTTCTCTTTTAAATTCTTCTCTCATTAAACATAGTTTATTAAACAGTGTATCGATAGGCATATCTTTCGATTTTAGTTCTTTCCGTTCTACAGATTAGGACCCGAAATGTTATGCACACAAAATTACTTTACATTTTCTTTCGTCGTCTGGTCGTGATCGCCGTTGGTACCGTCGGTTTCGTTGTGTCTCCTTTGCTGTGATCGGTGTTGATGATATTCGATCTGTGGATAAATTTTATAGACAGGCAGAAGAGAAACGCGGAGACAATTTTTCCTCAGAGAGATTCAATACTTTTATTCGATGTGGGGGTTTGCTTCCATTCATTCCGTGATCATTATTCATTCATTCTTCCTGCTTAAGAAATGCGACGGGAATTGCTACTGGATCTCCCAGAGATCAAGCCCTTATGACGAGCAATTACATTCTCAATTCCCCGCTCCCACTTCCTGAGCACTTCAGATAGGTCGACCGTTCAGCTTGCTCCCAAACTAGTAACTCATTTTCAAACCTAACTTTCTCATAAAGGAGGAGTGACGTCACATATGTACCCGTGGGACAGTCACAAAAACATATTCGTTCACTCATGTTTTCTGACCTTTTCTGACCCGATGTTGTCTGTGCCGGCGTCGACTTTTGGAACCTTGTTATGGTTTCTTAAAACATGATATGACTCACAGTGGTTCCCTTCGGTGCGTGTCAGAAGACCTGCACCGAGCTCAACAAAGTTTACCCCTTCTCATAATATAAATAAAAATAAATAAATATATAAATGAAAAATCAATATATAAATAAAAATCAAAAATCAATATATAATTAAAATATCAATATATAAATGAAAAAATCAATATATAAATAAAAAATCAATATATAAATAAAAATTCATATATAAATAAAAAAATAAAAAAATTAATATATAAATAAAATAAAAAAAATCATATATAAATAAATTCGATATATAAATAAAATCAATATATAAATAAAAAATAATAATATATAAATAAAAAATAAAAAATTAAAATGTAAATAAAAATATAAATAAAAATATGAATGAAAAATAAAAAATCAATATATAAATAACTAAATATATAAATAAAAAATCAATATATAAATAAAAAATCAATATATAAATAAAAAATATAAATAAAAATTCATATATAAATAAAAATGAAAAAAATATATATATATACACACGTACATATACACATATACATACACACATATATATGTATATATATATATATATATATATATACATATATATATACACACGTATGCATGTATAAATAAAAAAATCAATATATAATAAAAAATCAATATATAAATAATAATCAATATATAAATAAATAAAAATTCGAAAAAATAAAATTTAAAAATTTAAAATTTAAAGAAGAAAGAGAGAAAAATGGAGAAAAGGAAAAAGAACTGTGATCAGGTTCGTAGAACGAGAAGTCGGCAGTAGAAGTATATAAGTGTCTGAAAAATGTATGTAGGGCTCTAGGAAGGCTTAAGTCACTCGATCCATCCAATAAATAAGGAGTGCTTGTTTACGATGTATACAGTCCTTAAAAACCTCATCGCGTACATTTAAACATCTGGTGTTTGGATTCATGATGGCCTTAAAAATATGGAACTTCTCAGCATTACACAAATGGCAAACATTAGATATAGGTTAATAAATGGGTTTTCTCTCTATGATTTTCCAATTTATAGAAAAGGGAGTTCATTCTTCTTTTACTTCCCAAATTCGTTTAGCCAAAGATGTGTTGGCGCGATCTTTGTATCTAAAGGAATATAGGTGTGAATAATACCTTTGTTTAAAGGAATCTTGTGTCATGCTGTAGTATACATCTGTACTGTTATCAGTTTGACTCGTAACCACAGCTTTGTATACAACTGAGTCAACTTTACAATTTCCCTCGAGGGGACAAGCATTTTTATTTTGGCATGAGCATCCGGTGTTGACTGCCGTGCATTGTTCTCTGGTGATGTAACTCCTTATAGGCCGCATGGTTGAGTAGCTGACCTTGATGGTGTTTTTATTGAAAAACTTATGTAAACTGTTTGTTGGAGGGAAATGTTTGTTTAATAATGAGAGAAAAATATGTCCTACTCTTGATTTTGTTCTGCTGGAGAAGGGCGGCGAAAACCAGATAATCGATCTCCTCCTTTTGCGGCTGTTGTTCTGTGGAATATTCTGGTTTGGGATGTATGAGATTTCATCGTGAAATCCGCTGTCGCGGAGGGCTTTATTATAATATGGAGCGGCCTGTGTGAAAACTTCATAATTGGAGGAGAGGTTTGAAATTCTTAGGCTTATATTTTTAGTAAGGTTTTTGAGGATTGATGGTGGATGGCATGAGTTTTTGTGGATAAATTAGAATTGATTCATTCGGTTTATGGTAGGGTTTGTGAGTATTATTTTTGAGGTTAAGAGTAGAATCGAGGAAATCTATTTGGTTTAAATTAGTAGTGATAGTGATTTTAAAGCCTTAACTTTTGAAGGTTTTAATGAGGTCTTTCCTAAATTTATCTAGAATGTGTCCGTTTTTATTGTGTGAAAGGCAGACCCCGTCATCTCGGTATAATCCGATGAAGTGGTCGGGAAACTTAATTTTGAGTGTGTGTAAGATATAAAGTCCTACCAGGTCGCATATATCCGCACTATCGTGGGCGCCCATTGCAACGTCAAAAGGGTCCTCAGGATCTGATTTCTTTACCCAGGCCATTCCCTCGAAGAAAAGAAGGGTTTGTCTGGCATTTAGGATGGTATCTCGTTCTAACTGACTTATATCTGTGTAATCTAGTGCGTAGTTAAGAGCTTTATCGAGGATATATATATATATATATATATATAATATAAGTCGCGCAGACAAGACGGTTTTTTTCAATTTACATAATTCATTTCTTTTAAACTTTTTATAAATTCATATTTACAAATATACACTTATAACTGTTATTATCCAATTTACATATGTATTTACAATATTTTCCGATAAAGTGATATTAATAAAAATTATTCATATAATTAATGAAACACATTTCATTCAGAAACAAGACTGTTTTAAACCGTACTTGGCAAATTCTGTTAAAATTGCCAAGTCATCCTTCCGGAAGTCAGAGGATTTTTTCAGATTATTATTCTTTATTTTCATTAGGTTATTAAGACAAGGTGTTTTGTTGTAAATTGAAGTAAAGCAAGGCATATCATGGCCATTACTAAATGGGTGACCCTTTTGGTAGAATAAATTGCTTACTCATCCTTCTGGAAGTGACGTCATTGTGAGAGAGTTTTTTCACATTATACTTCTTTATTTTCATTACGTTGTTAAGACAAGGTGTTTTGTTGTAAATTTAAGTTAAGCAAAACATATAAAGGCCATTACTAAATGCGTGACCATTTTGGAAAAATAACAAAACTGGTTATTTGATATGACGTAGGCGCCTTCAATAGCATATTTAAACATGAGTATAAAAAACTGGGTCTTTGATATGACCGAGGCGTCTCCAATATGTTTTTCTTCGGGGGTGGGGTAGGGAGGCTAGGGGTTGAGTCAATTTTTTTTTTAACTAAAAATATTTCTATGTATGGGGAGGGTAAATGTTTTTTGGGGTAGGGGGGTCAAATTTTTTTTTTATTCAAAATATTTTTATGTATAGGGGAGAATAAAAAAAGGTTTTATGAGCTTTTTTACGCTAAACTTGGCCAAGAAGTGGGTGGTCGATTTACGTTAGATTTATATAGAAAGTGATCCCCCTTCTAAAATCTAAAATAATGATAAAAAAATAATTTTTTTATAATTCCTTATGGTTCCAAGAGTCCTCGGCTGAAAACTTTTTCCAAAAATATTAAATTTTGAAAATGCTATTAGTTTTTAACCCTAAAGTAAAGGGTCACCAAAAATAAATTAAGGGGGGGGGGGGTGATGAAAAATAATTTTTGAACGGTTAATGAGAATTTATTTTTTATATTGCAATTTTAGATTAAAGCACTCACTGAAAATTTTAATTATTGTGTTTTCACTTTTCAACAGATTCAATTTTGCGGTTAAATTTGGGTCACGTGACCCTCTCTAGACATCTCGGCGTTTCACGTGTACGCTGAAACTTTCAAAAACTAACAGGCTTAAAATAAAAATAAGTTTAAGATATTTAACTCGAATTAATTTACGTGACTGAAATTGGAATTATTTTAGTCACGTGAAATATTACAGAAACTTCAGCAAAAGTCAATTTGGTTCTGTTGAAATAGCTCAGCCGTCTTATTACAATATGTGTGTAAGTAAACATTATATTGATTTCTTCGTTAAAAAAATAGAAATTTCTTTCATTCAATTTGACGAAATGTATTCGAGTTTTCTTTTATTTTATTTGAGATACAAGCTTACTTCATTTTATACTTATTGGCGTTTGCTAAGAATAAAAATTCTGAGAAAAAAAATCATTTTTTTTATTAAAAATAAACATAGAATAGTCATTTTATTTTCCCCTTCCCCAATACAATATTTTTCTTTTCTGTTTAATTTTTTAAAAAATCAACGTTAATTCGCTAGATAGAAAAAAATCACAATAAAACATTAACACTAGATTTTAATTTCGAACCCGATCTAAAACGTGCAATTAAAATGTTCCAAATTTGAAAACATAAAAATTAACCGGAAGTCGATCGGATTTTACATCAATCAGAACGTTGTGAATACAACAAGCCAGATAAGAAAGTAGTCCGAATAACCCAAATTATCAATCCTCATCTAAAAAGTTTCAGAATAACTTTCTAACATTGAATGCTATAACGTAGACAGTTTTGACACCTTCTTTCATTGCAAATACAATTTATTTTTAACATTGACATAATAAAGTGCTTAGTGAAAATTACAATTTTTAAGAACTCATTATTTAAGGGATTCACATTTTTATCAATACGCGCGTACGAATGTAAACATGTACGCGAATACGACTTTTCATTAGATAGTGATAGGTTATTTCAGTATAATCCCCGTCGGCCTTTTGGCTAAGATAAAAGTGTAATATCTGTTTCGACGGATGCTCACTCTGTAAGCCGGTAATGTCTGGTCTTCGGGTCTTGCACAGGACAGTGCCTCAGACAGGCGGAAGCCTGTCTGAGGCACTGTCCTGTGCAGTTCTAGGAGGTCCACCCTCCCAGGTTTTGCCTTCCCACCCTTTGAGAATGAGTTAGTTTATTGCTAATCGCCCGAGGCGGTCCTACCGGGGAATGCCGACGGGGCTGAGAGAGAGATAGAAGGAGCTAATCCTTTTCACAATAGGTTCCATCTACTAAAAGTTTTCACTTTGGTTTATTTGATCCTATATATATGTATATATATATATATATATATATATATATATATATATATATATATAAATGCGCCGGGACATGAAAATACCCAGGTCAATGTCTAAAGCGCAGTTAAACCACTAGGAGTGATGCACTCTCAGTCTTTCTTAAGGCATGCATCTAAGAGATGGGGAAACTCTTATGTAAAACCTACGGTCTGTTGTGCATGCCGTCTGTAGAAAACTATTGCTACCAGCAGTTCTAAAAAAGTGTGGATTGTGCTACACAAGCCTTCATAACTATACTCAAAGCTTGTGTGAGTTTCTTGCATCTAAATTTGTTTCAATAACTTATATCTGTGTTATAAGTCCTACAAGCCTTCATAATTATACTCAAAGCTTGTGTGACTTTCTTGCATCTAAATTTGTTTCAATAACTTATAAGTTATAAGTTATAAGTGTTATAAGTCCTTCATGCAAAGCTAGTCCATTGGCGATGGTGTGAAGGTGAGAGGGGCAGGTAAAGGGTATCGCTGGGAGTCTCTAGCTGGATCACTGCACATTAGCAGGCCGATGGGTTATGCCCGTTCTCACACAAAACAAGAGGCAATTGTGCAGTTCGTGTCCTTCATTGGTAACAAAGCAGCTCTATTTAGCATCAGCACTTCTTTACCCTTAGCTTGGGAGGGGACGAGCAAAGGAGTCCTACACATTTCATGTTCACATCTACCTTGGCAGCAAACTGCGGTTGTTTGGGTATCCAATCACGCAGTCGAAACAATTCGAAATACAACATATTTGTCTTGGCATCTTGGAACGTGCACACTTCAAGATAACAACTTGAAATTAAGTCCTATTGTAACCTTGCTTGCATGTTGTTTTATGCGCGCCATTTTTCGTCATTCGAATAATACAGTATTTTTTCTAACAAGACTTCGGCTCATTCCTTTTTTTCTTGTTTGAACACGTGATATTTTCCATTCACGTAAGCTTTGCTGGCTATTGGAAGATAGGACAGTGTATTGTATATTAATATATTTTCCAGATTTCTTTCCTTACATCATTTCTTAAAAAAGAGAATATGTCCTTTTAATATTAGTGGTTTTGTGCTCCAATTCCAGTCTGACGGTAACAGGGAGGGTGCTGCTGTTAGATGAGAATAAAAAACAAATAAACAATAAGGCTTGAAATAATTGTCAGAGAAAGAAAGAGAGAGTCAACAGATGACGACTGAAAAAATATAACATCGACATAGCAACACTTAGCGAAACTCGTCTTAACGGAAGCGAAAGGCGGTTATGATTTTTATTGGAGTAAAATGGGTGAGTCCGAGCCATGGCATTCGGGTGTTGGCTTTGCTGCTAGGTCTGACTTGGCTCGTACTCTTCCATTGTTTCTTGAGGGCATATCTGACCGAATTATGACGCTGACTTCAGAGCTAGAGCACGACACTCGTGATGTTCTTGTTATGCACCAACTTTAGGTAGCTCTGATCAGGAAAAAGATCATTTCTATGATCATCTTCGAAATGTCATCTCGGGAATTCGATATAAAGATAAGATAATTTTTATGGGAGATTTTAATGCTCGAGTTGGCAGTGATTCCCAGTCGTATGAGGGAGTTAGGGACCATAATTTTTGGTCATCATGTTTTCGGAAGTATGAATTCAAACGAACGTAGATTTTTTTCTTTCTGCAAAGAATTAGACATGCGCATCACAAACACAGTTTTTCAACAGAAAAAACTGTTTTAGAACCACATGGATGCATCCACGCTCCAATGATTGATTACATGATAACAAAAAAAGACGGGATAGCAACGACTTTAAATTAACAATATATTTTCATACAGCATGCTACCTCTCAGATCTCGCTTTGCTCCGTAGTAAAACCCAAATTCGTATAGATAACAGAAGAGTGAAAATATATTCTGCTCCAAAGCGCATAAATACCTTGCCTTTAACATTTATTGATCAACAAGCAGAACTTGCTGAAGAGCTGGATTCAGCACTGGAAACAGTTGAAATCGGTAGTGACATTGAATCTTCCTGGAAAGTTTTGCGTGGGGTTACTCACTCAACATCGAGTGAGAGGCTTGGGTTACCAATTCGGAAGAACCAGGATTGGTTCGATGAAAACAATCAGGAAGTACAGTATCTAATACAAAGAATGCACAGTTCACACGAAGCTTGGATTGAAGATAAAACCTTGTCTGAAAAAAGAAGGCTTATACAACTTGCAAAACTTAGGTTCAAAATCACTACGTGCAATGAAAGATGTATGGTGGTCTGCGCAGGCTGATTTCCTTCAGTCGCAGTCGATAGGAAGGACGCAAGTGCCTTTTACGAAGGTATGAAGAAAGTGTTTGGTCCGCAGGCAAATGGTGTGTCCCCATTAATTCGGCAGATGGAGACCTCCTGACGGGCAAGGCTGACATTTTTAAAAGGTGGAATGAACATTTTGATACTGTCTTCAACAATACTTTTTGTACATACGAGAGTGTGATTGACTCAATCCCGAAACGTCCAGAAATTCAAGAGCTGTCATTTTTACCGGCCTTTCAAGAAGTTTTAGCAACTATTAAGCAAATCATGTCAGGAAAAGCACCAAGTGAAGATACAATTCCACCGGAAAATTTCAAGTACGGTGGAACGAGGCTTGTCAAGAAATTGCTTGGACTATTTATTCAAATTTGGAGACAAGGGACGGTCCTTCAAGATTGTAAGGATGCACTAATTAATCATTTATACACAAACTAAGGTAATAAAAATGTATGTGACAACCGACGTGGAATTTCTGTTCTGTCTATAGCTTGGCCAGATTGATTTTGAACCGTGTAATACAGTTGTAATATAGTTGATGATATGTAGTGTGTCGTTCGTGCAGACCGGGGCACCATGGATATGATTTTCTCGTAAGGGAGGTTGCTGATAAGGTTTGTGAAAAAAACAGCAAATGTATATGGTGTTTGTACACCTCATCAAGGCATGTGGAAGGTTTTGAGAAAACTCAGTATACCTGAGAATATGCTGCAAGTGATAGTTTCATCTCACGAGGGGGTGAAAGCGAATGTTGAGTCTAATGGAGACATCGCTGATTCATTCGGTGTTACGAATGGTACGAAGCAAGGATGTGTTATGGCATCGGTACTTTTGGCCCTCTCTGTTTACAGTAATGCTGAAACAAGCATTTGTTGAAACTAAAGTTGGTGTCAAGTTTCAATTTAGAACAAGTTGCGACCTTTTCAACCATCAGAGGTTCAAAGCCAAAACTCTAACTCGCACTGGTATGATCCGTGACTTACTTTTTGCTGACGATGCTGCACTTGTAGCTACGTATTTCAAAAAAGCTCAACAACTGATGGACAGATACTCTGCAGCTTGTAAACCATTTGGATTAACAATTAGTATCGCAAACACTGAAATAGTCCACCAGCCTGCGCCGGCGCAAAAGCAAATAATAAGAGTAAAACAGAATCCACCTGTTCACGTGTTTCCTGCTTTAGATCACAATTACCTAGGGCCGGTCACGGGGTACGCATGGAAGATAACAGAATTCTAAAAATGCTCCTTTATGGTCAACTGGACGGTGGTCATCGAAACGTGGGTCGACCGTTGCTGTGATACAAAAAAAAGCTAGAAAGTTACGTCATAGCCACGAATCTAAACAATGTTTCGTTTGAGAACACAGCGATTGATCGTGATGAATGGAGGAGTGCATGCTATAATGGCATCAGGAATAATGCAGCATCGAAAATTGTCAAACTTTGTGAAACTAGGGAAAGAAACAAAATATATGTTGCTGTTCCAGCCATATACTCAAACGATTTAAACTCTTGAACAATCGCTCGCAACAATGAAAGAGTCATTTGTGACTTAAACACAGGGTTCAATAAACAGTATTGACGGAACCTCATACGTCGAAACCGACGGGAGAGTCCATCATATATATATATATATATATATATATATATATATATATATATATATATATATATATATATAAATATATATGTTTATCTACATACGTATACGTTTCATCCTTATGGGACTCGTCAATGTAGAGATGATTACCGGTCGAAGGATGTTTTTAACACAAATATATAATCATTTTACTTCAGTGTAAAGTCTCAGGAATCAAGACGGTTTTTCATTTTCATGGAGTTACCACTTGATCTCTATATGAGATACATAAATATTCGAATATTCAACTAATGTTCCCCTTTACATCTTAAACGTTGAGTTTGTAAAGAAGTTAACAACATTAATTTTCTCTCCCCAATTGACCAGTTAACCATGTTATAATATATTTTACTTGTGCTTTATTGATATTACCGGAGTCCAGGACAATAATACATCTAGTCTGGTGGAGTATGTGGCATAGTGGTGTTACTAGAAGCAACACTACTTGGAGAAAGTGCCTAATTTCTTGCATTAACAAGTGTGTAGCCATGTCGGAGGACCTTCTTTTGGCTCCGAATATTATGTTATTTTGAATATTTGGCCACGGTTTACTTGGAGAGGGAAGTATTCTCACATCAGGTACAAACCCCTGCCCAGATACACCTTAGACACTTTAAGACAGCGTCTTGTATGTATTCAAATTCTCTCCTATATATATATATATATATATATATATGTGTTGCGTGTTTGTAAGCTGTACTTTTTAATCGGACCTATGTTCTTATATCATTTATCTCACATTTTTAAAAAATATATTTGTTTTTTCCATAATTACATGTTAACCTCCTGTTGTTTTGCGACCTACTACTAGTTGTTATGTTCAATTGTTGATCACCAGGCGGCTAGAACCGACACAACTGCCCCTTGATTATCTATGCGATGCTCTAACCACTCTTCACTATCTGACCAACTTGCTTTCCTCTTTTCCTGAGAAATTAAATGATCTATCAATTTAGTCAAATTTAGACATAAGCAGACACAGACGCATGCATATATACGCTTACGTATCTTACTAGATTTTTATAAAGGAATAGTCGTCAATAGTCAATATATGTTATAGGGCGTATGTAGATCAAGGTTTAAATAGTGTAAGTATATAATGAATGGAACTTGCTAACTTGCCTCTAAAGGCATTCATTGTAACTGACAGTCATCGTGCACGATTGATTCTTCAAGTCAACGCTTTTGATATTACTGGTTAACACAACTGATAACACCTGTTTATGAATACTATATTTATGGTGTTCTTTTACTCATCACCAAATATGGAAAGTGTTGTTGCAGAAATGAAGAATTTAATACAAGAAAGGGTTAGATTATAATTTATTTGTAGTAGAATGTCGACATTCCCTTCTTATATATGATGTCAACTCTCCAGCCTCCAGCACGTTCGCTCACTTCAACCGTCAGGTTTTGCTCTGATGTTTTCCCATATTCTCTATCAATCGGTGACGTAATTCTGAAAATTGTTTTTCATACATTTCTTAAATCTGCATACCTCCAAATAAAACAATAAACGCTTTACAATTTCAACTTTAATCTTAAACTGGATATGATTACAACAATGACTGTTGCATTCCAAACGCGTCGTCTACCTACAACTCTGACCCTAACCCTAACCCTAACCCAAACCCTAACCTTAAACGCGACGTCTACCTACAACTCTGAACTAAACCTCTTGTTATCTACTATCCATGATGTTTTTTTTTTGATCATCCCGGATAATCTCGTAACACTCTGATCGAGGATGAAATTGAAAACAGAGCTCTATGCAAAGATCAACACAACTCTTTCCGTATATATTTTTTGCGACGAATAGAGTGGTTGTATTAATTCTGCCCTACATAGATCTGTGTAGATTACGCAATATTTGAAATGAATCTACTAAAATACATTATTTTTTTGTTATAATTGCATTTTAAAATAGTTTACAATGAATCTCTTCTGCAAAATATAGTTTAACAATAAATTATGTAAAACCGAACGAATGCCGTCTGTGACAATATTAGTGTTCCTTCTATTTTCATTTACTTTTCGTCTTCTCTATCATCTTTTTATCACTTTCCTTCCTCCACTCACACTTCGCTTACTTAATACATTCAAGGCGTAACAACCATAGAAATCAATAAGGCTTCACGTTTCTGGAATAATAGAATGTATATTTTGAAAAACATCTTGGGGAAATTCATCTTCTTAACGACTATTTTCCTTGCTTGAACCGGCACCTTATACTTTAAGTTACTTTCAGAATTTCTAAAAAGAATATCTGAATCAACCGATGATAGTGTTCTATACAAGTACAATATATATATATATATATATATATATATATATATATATATATATATATATATATATAGATAGATAGATAGATAGATAGATATATGTTCCATGGGCTGATTCATTGATGCTATCTTCCAAGAATTTTGTCGGCATTAATTAACCCATCGAATAGATAGATAAGTGTGTGATAGATACGGAGACAAACACCATTTATAGGATCTATAGCGTTTATGTTCGTACTTGATAATTAGTACTTTAGGTAAAGGAATGATCCGTACTTTTACCCATCTATAGTAAAATATTAACTGATTGTACAAAGTAAATTGTTGACTCTATTTTAAATCCGAATCAAATAATCGTTTATTTTCTGTTTAACAGACAAAATGCTGCAACTACATTGTTAAGTTTGTCTGTACAAAGATCTCTTTACTATACACAAAAAGAGAGTAATAAAACCAGATCGTTTGTCTTGTTTATAAATTTTTATTATGAAAATTCAATATTTCCTATCACCTGCGTTCTTCGTCTGGGATGAATAGTGTGGTGAAAACAAACAAAAATGGAGCCGACCATGGGCGGGGTATTTATATGCTAAAAATTGAACGATCATATGTTTTTTAGGGGAGGAGGAATGCCACCTAATTGTTGTTTAAATGTGTTTAGAGGTTATTTATTAAGGGTGTGGTAATTTGATTATTTAAGTATAATAGTTGGCTATGCTACTGTTAGCTTGTTGTTTTGACTCGTTTCTGTTCACTTTTATCTTGTAAATGAAAACAATAACGGTGTTAGTTTGTATTTGTTCTATGTTAGGGTGATTCTGTGTGTATGCACCCACCAACAATAATTAACCATAGACCAAGCATCCCCAGAAACTCATCGACACTAATATGTAGACCCCACTAAGTGAACTAAACACATACATAGATGTATACGCTAAAAAAGCCGGACTACTCTATAACGAATTTATACACAACAATGAACACTTCAACAAATGCCGCACTATGTACCGAGAAGAACGAACATTCATTCACACCGTAAGAAGTAACCAAGACATCACAATCAAATTAGCTTACACACCACCATCATGGACACCACTAAATAGATTGAAGTAGCAGAAACGACTCTCATTAATATTGTAAAATTGCTAGTTATAACATACGTTCGTAATGTCGGAATCTCTTGAATGTCTTGCGTCGTAGAACTCTCGTCTGTTGATCCCGAAATGGGAGGATGTGTCGTTTCCATTCCCATTTCACAGCTGCAGGGAACTATTTGTACTAACCGTGGCTCTTTCTTCACTGTCATTGCCTCGCCGTTGTATGGACATTATTTGTACTAACCATGCGTCACTACTCTTCACCGCCATTGTTGTCGTCCGCCTTGGGTCGCTGCTGCTATCATCTGCCGCTTCGCCGAGCGTCAACTTCGCTCGCTTCTTCCATCATACCGGCGGTTTCTTCGTGGGCTGAAATCAAATCCCCCACGCACAATCTCAAAATCTCGTGATCGACGTACAGGTGTGCCCTAACATTGAACTAAAGTCTCGTCACCCGTCGCTGCGACCGTGAGAAAAAACATTGTACTAAACTTGCACGAGATGACTTCGTTACAAATCGCGCAAGTTAAGCGATCTCTTTGTACGTCCATCCACACATGCGTCCCATTATATAACAATACCAACTCTACTAATACTTTGCTATGACCTTACTAGAAGATACAAAGCAGAAATAAGAACTCCCACCCTAAGACTCAGCCTCACCCTTCTTTTATCCGTACTAATCCCAAACTAGCCATATTCTATATCACTTCCAAAGTTTAAAAGAACTCATAATATATACAATCTCCAACACTATTACTACATACACGCATCAAGCATAGGCACTCAATAATCCAGATAACATATACCATCTAGCTCAATCCCTTTTCATTTCACCTCCAGATAAATCCATAATCTTGGACATTGGTACACTAACTGACTCTATATCAGGATACAAAGACGGCATCATAACTCATCTTTTCTCGACTTCATAAAAGACACTACACACTTTAACAACACAATAAGACAGATGGACAAACTTTCCCACAAGTAAGCCTTGTTATTCTACAAATTTACCCTATTTTGTCCTGGACTTCTTGTCGCTGGGCTCAAACAGTATCGGTTCAGGAGAGGTGATGTGGAGATTGCATAACCCTTGCTTCTCTATAGATTCTCCGTGCAAGTGCATCTATAAGGGTTACTAATTGTCTTTCGAGCCAGAAAGGAGGTCGTTTTATATACTAAACTGATGTGAACATCTAAAATCATGGCTTTGGAATGCCGGGTAATGTACGATTTTTGGGTGCTCAATTTTTAGGTCATGCGTTACCATTTATATATATTAATAAATTGAGTTCGCTAAACCTGAACAACAAGACTCAAGTGGTGCTTAACAAAAGGCCGTACTTAAATTAATGAGATTTGATAATATCACCGTTACTTTGTAGAGTTGACAACTGTGAGGAATGTCAAAAAGAAAAACAAACGAATTATACGGTTACAGACCCCAGATTTATTTTCCCATTTCTTTTTCGTTGTTTCGCTGTATTTTGGGCCGGAGGAGAGGTTTGTTTATATATTTTTCTCGATCTTTATTGTTTTTACTTTTTTGTTTTTTACTTATTTAATTGTGTGTATTGTATTTTATTCTGTTGTTCGTTAAGCCCCCCCTCCAAAAAAATATCTTCGCATTTGTTTACTTTTAAAAGAATCATGTCTGCACTATCTATATATCTTCATACTATGACATATTACTCGTATCACATGCGAGGCTTAAACTTTTCATTATTGCTTATTTCTGTTTTAATAAAATTAATTAGACATCTATCCTGTCGTGTGTGTGTTGTTCTCGCCTATACGTAACTTTGATACGTACACATGGAATGCATCTTTACTGGTAATCGCATGAATCTTGCAATATAAAATAAAATAAATGAACAATAAATCAAGTTTTTTTAAAGAATCCTATTTTAAGAAAATTCTAAACGTCACGTGTTTCTTATCATGTAAAATTGAGCGCACGCGTTTTATTCGCTACAATTCTATTTTGAACGCTACTTTCAAGACCTACGTCCATAACCTTTGCATAGTTTAAACTATGAGACAATATATCGTGTGTCTATGTGTGTTTAACATCTATACCTCACTTTGATTAATACACATTGACTTTGCATTCACTATTAATCGAATATTTATTGAAATAAAAAATAAGGGAAACAAAAACCTAATTTAAAATGATATTAAAAAATTATAAATGTGACTACTTTTAATCATGTTACTCGATGAGCTCCACTTTGTGATGCTACGAAAAATTGGATTTGATAAAGACGAAAATATTAAATCTAAAATCTATTATTATACTAAAACTGAATTCATCAACATTTATTAAGGCGTTTTCTTCTATATTTTAATGACACAATATAGAAGTTTTATGGTAAAGAGAACATCATCTCTTTATAAGCCACCCACGAAAGATGGGAAGTATATGTAAATTTAATGTAAAAGAAATAATTCAACAAAATTAATAACCTTGCTTAGTCCACCAATCTCATCACATTATCAACACTTCAGGTGCGTTACTTCTTGCCAAGTATTTGTTATCGAATTCAATGATAACATTCCTGGCTAAAAGAATCAAATACATTTTAATTGGGGTGATGCTAGTAATTTTTTCATAACTGAAGAGCTTTGTTAAGGAATATTTGAGAAATGAACTAATAATAAGAATCAATATCGAATGCTGAGAATCTTAAACTAGACTTATGCTTTAGATTAGGGGGTCAATCAATTATTTTGTAGATAAAAGAAATTATAGTTCATCCAAGTTTAATTTTGGTAATAATTCTCTCTAAAATGTCCATTGTTAACTGAGCGAGAGAGTCATAGTAATATAGAAGGATTTTCATTACAACCGGATTTACAGTCTTTGAAAGTTATTCTGGGTGTTTTGGTAGTTAACATTTCAGTATATTTGTGTAGTTTTAATTTTGTTAATAAGGCTTTACCTTATAGATTAATGGTATCCAAATACTTACTGGTGTTACTTTGTAGGTCTTATTAAGTTTCTTATATAAAATGTTCGTATATACCTCGCAATTCATTCTATAAAAGTTTCTCACTTTATCAGCTTGACCTAAAAGATTGTTCTGTGCTATAAAATTTTGTGCGAATGTATTTATTTCCTTCAAATTAGGGTAAACGTTATTGCTTGGCTTTTTAAATTTTATTTTTTGTTGTTAGTTTAATCAGATCACTTCTGAACCTATTCGTGGAGGTTCGTATAAGTTCTCAACCCGTAATAACTGACCATTTCCCTTTCCGGTCTTTTTCTTCATTCAAAGAATTTCAATTGCTCATTTTGATTTACTACTCTCGAAAATTTATATCATCTCAAATTTCAAGGATCCCTATCTGATATTTTTTAGTAATGTGTTGACGCTTTTGAAAAATTGAAATGTCTCTTGCGAGAATCGGGGTGTTTTTCATAGAAAGTTAAAAAAAAACTCTTTCTGGGACATTTTGCAAGTGGGGGAAATATGCTCAAAAAGAAAGGAGTAATGAATAGATGCATTTTATAAAGATGCATACACTTTATTTTTAACTTGTTTAGAAAAATTTGCTTGGGTGTATCTATATGAATTTTATACAAATTTACAAAAGCAAGTGAAAGCTAAATATTTCTTATACGATGAAATTGAATTTTATATATAATAGTTTATAGATTTAAAATGATATTTAGATTATATTAATAAAATAATAATTACTATGATTTAATTAAGCAATAACTAGCGTAGCATAATTAGCAGTTGAAAGCGTACCGTATGCTTATGCATTTTTTTTAACACACTGTTGCTGGTATCTATGTTCTTATTGATAATTCACTCTACTATATTTTTTGAAACAATTGATAATGACGAAATAATGTATAAATATTCGTTTGATGTCCAAATTTAAGTAATGCAGGTTTATTTAAAATAAATATTTTTAATATGTTTAATACAATACTTACTCTAATAAAATAACTGCTAAAAGGGATATAATTAAATCCTATCGATTCGATCGAAGAATTTGTGTAAATAATTTATTTAAATTCTAAACAGTCTGGTAAATTGAATCTGATTCTAACTCTAAGAAAATCTTCGACCATAAATTAATTGTCAACGTTCTAATAAAATCAGAGTTATTTTCATTTAGCTGTAAATCTAAAAGTAAACCGAATAACCAATGCAGTTTCTCCCCTTGGATTAGAACACTTCACTACCGAAGCGACCGTATATCTAGATGGACGTTTTTGACGGTTATTTATTTTAAGGAAGGACTCTATGTCACTTGAACAACAAAGATGCTGATGCTTTTTGTTTTTTCTGCTTGTGTTCATTCTACATATGCAAGGTGCCGATGAAAACGAGGTTCGTTAACTGCATAAGTACCTTAATTTAAATTTAGGATTTTAAATTTTCATTGATATTGCTTTTCTGTTTTCCTACTTTTTTATTATATTTTGTCTTTTTCACTTTCGGTTTTTGGTGTTATTTCATCGTATTATGTTCAGATACAGTGGAAATAAAATACAAAAATTGCCTATTTAATAATATTACACTTGGAAAAGGATCAACATACACAACACATGTTTATTATTTTAATTAGTGAACTAATTATGAATAAATAAAATTATTATCATTATTTAAATGAACTTTCAAAGTGCAACATTTCTCGACATAGAAAATATAAGAAAAAAAGCGAAGGAGCGAAGAAGATAAAACAAAAATACATCTATCTATAATTCCAGTGCCCAAATCATTTGCATACATACGTGCTTTCCTGGTGTAACGTTATAAAGTAGGACAAACAAGAAAAAGTAGGATAACTAGTTTAATAGGCAATAGTGATGAAGAGAGGTAGGAATTTAACAACTTTTAAAAACAAATTATGACATATTATGCTTCACTGAAGTATAAAAATAATGTTTTCGGACTATTAAGTTAATTCGATTTTTAAAACATTTAAAAAGATTTTTTTTCAAATAGTCTGTTATTTTAACACTTTACTCAAATGATTTCTTTTAAATTTTGAATATCTCAATTAAAATGAATTAATTTTTAATTTTCTCCATATCTTTAATATTCTATTTCATTTATTACTGAAATGATTATTTTCTATTTGTTCCCTTTTGATTTTTCGGGTGTTTTTGTTTTAGGATTTTCCAGACACTGTAAATAAGACATTTAATATTGCAACATGTTTTATATTTAATGCTAAGGAAAAAGCAAAGAACGAACATATAATAAAACATGTTAATTATTTCAGTCGCGGAATAATTGAGAATTAAAAAGTTGACGTTGTTATTTATTTAAATATACAAAATGTCATTAAGAAAAGAATTAATGCTCATAAAAAGGTTAAATACATCAATGTTCTGCTTATTAACGCTTATCTAAGCAAAAATTCATATACCCTCATGTATATATCTTCAGGCATCTGAATATGTTTATTTCGACTCTATATTTTCACTCGTCAATAGGGGTAGATATGTTTATAAAATGTTGTCAACAAGTCTTTTAAAAATAATTTATTGTCGACGTCAGACGATTATTTTTAAGATTTGAGTTTTAAATTTTAAGTTTTAACTTGTATTTTTTCTTATTTTTCGTTAATTTTAATTTTCTATTTCTATTTCGTTTTTTGTATTTGGCATTTCTTTAATTTATGATTCGTGTTATTTTACGTTGCTTTTGGGACAGACAGAACCGGAATAAGAAATACGATAGTGCAGCAATTCAAAATTTAATGAGAAGAGAGGGAAAAAGAAAATACAAAAGAAATTTATTTTTCAGTTGGTTAATTAATTCCGGAAAAAATGACCGTTATTATTTGAATGCAATTTAAACAAGCGACACTTCTCAAGAACAGGGAAATACATTGACATTCAAAAAAGAATGTACACAAACAGATTTATTATTCTGAGCTATGTTATGATGTTAAAATGCATCCTTTGTTTATTCTTCTATCAAAAAAGAATGTACACACACATATTTATTATTCTGATCTATGTTATGATGTTAAAATGCATCCTTTGTTTATTCTTCTATCTTTGGGAATTTAAAGGGGAGGGGCCCAGTTGCAATTCGTTGAAGGTTCTGTAAGTTGCCGAAAGGAAACAAGCTTTTGTAACTGGACTCTCTTTCTCTGTCTGTTTTCTCTTTCACTTTCCGAACAAGAGACGAAGTGCCTCCCAACCAACACCAACCTGTTTTCTATCTACTCAATCACAGTCTCGAAAGAGAAACGGAAATCTCGTGCTTGAAGCAGCCTTGTTCTAGTCAATGGCGCATGCGCTGTTCCCTCGCAGGTTTGCCATGCCAACAAGCTTATGTGCAGACAATTCGCCTTCTCTTGCTTCGACGAGGTAAGTGTCCGCTCAAAGGCAAATCGAAAATGCCCATCTCTAGCATCTACGCTTGCAGGCTATTTCTTTACACAAGAATTTTAAGCAAGTGAAATGACGAAAATGATTGCATTTGACATTCAGTAAGCGGGAAAAAGATGATATGTTGTAAAACAAAACTACTAACGTATATATGATTTAATTTTTTTAGAAAAACATCAAAATGAAAAACAAAATGGCTGAAGCTAAAAACAATGGCAATGAATAAACTGGGGAATGAATCGTAAGACTGGAATGTAATAGGGACCCAAGCTAAATTAAATCCAATTTTTTATTGAATTAAGAAAATGCCACAATGTATACTTCGTAGATTTGCAATTTTAATAGTACACGGACCTATTTCCTTAAAGTGTGTTGAATATTGTGACGATGGTGATTGGATTGTGTTGCCCGTCGCATGAGGTTTCGCCAATTTAATCAATTAAGAATTTAACTACACCCCCCCCAAAAAAAACGTACCCAACTAATTGTTAAAGCCAAAATAATTATATAAAATATAATTATTATTTGATTGAATGTCATAGATACATTTCTCGGTTATTGAAGGTTTTGTAGGAAATATTTAGTCTCAAAAAAGAAAACTCATCTTTTGAAATTGCATCTTTCTGGAGTAACTGTAGTCTTTCTCAAACCAGGCAGTTATCTACCAGAAATACGTTTTACTAATTGCAAATCTCTTTCCAAAGCAAGTTGAGCGAATATTTTGTCCACCCACATGAGAGCGGCTTTATATGTGTGGCAAACCGTATTCATTATTAATGTATATCTTTATTGATTTATTCAAATCGTCTTTTTGTATTTGTAGTGGAAATATGTTCCTAGTAAATGCAGCCAGCTTAGATACTATATCTCTACAGAGCTTCATCCAGGGAAGAACATAATCCACACATTAGAGGTAAAAACTTTGTTTAAACACATAATAAAAAATGTTTATCTCCGTAGAAATGCATCCAGAGAGCAACATGATTCCAACATTAGAGGCACACATTTCGTTCAACAAGATAATAATATGGACGTATGTTGTTAAATTTTGAATAGTAATAAAGTTACTGCCCGAGCTAATACTTACACCAACTTCCCTTTTAACCTTCTGCTGATGATTTTGGAAACTCCAGTATCCCCTTGCAGTAGAGTCAAATGGTTTTCATACTTCATTTAACCAACTGAAGTTTCTACCTTTTAACTGTCTGGCCGTCGACCCGTTTTTAACACATTGATTGAGCTGTGACGGACCGAATTCCCGAGAGTAAACATCAACTACATAGAATACACACCCGCCTTCCGTGGCGACAGTTTAATTTGTTCGAATTGTTAGAGGAATTGTTAGAAGAATGTGATCAAATAGTCTGTCAAAATCTACTTTGAAAATTAGAGGATTTTTTTTAATTAAAGAGTTGATTTAAATTATGTGTTTCAAATTTCCTGCACATATTTCGCATTGTATTTTATTCTATTAATTGTTTATCATTAGTTACTATTTTCTTCTCTATTTATGTCTTGGCGTTGGTTTTATTTTTATCATTAACTTTGTTTACGTTTGTCTGAATTTGTCGTGTGACAGGCAGCAATCAGTACGTTTATACAGTTCTTTACATCGTTGTTCAAACTTTGTTTAACATCACCTTGTATATTTTTTAATATCATTACTCATTAGATTTTAAATAATTATTTATAAGTGGATGTATATAATATGTAGTTATTAAAAATATCTCATATTTTAATTGTTTAAAATAATGATATTATATAGTAAATAGCTTAAACAACTAATATATTCTTTATTTAATTTAGAAATATTGTTGAGATGAAAAATAGAATTGCCTCCATTATGACATAAAATCACGCTGTCAGCAGCGCATACATTCGTGTAAATTCTAAATAACTTCTTGAAAGTCTATCTCAAAACTGATATCACCACAACTGGCTCAGTAATCTTTTAAATATGTGATCTAAGAATTGTTTACATTTCAATGTGTAATCTACCCTCAACTACCAGAATATTTTATTTGTTGGAAAATAACACGATAAATACATATTTAAAAATATTTATTTTAAAATATTGGCTATAAAAAAAAAAACATGGTTCAATTCTATTTGAATCACTAAATTATTTACAGCTTCGTTGCTAAACTAGTTAAACACTGTTTTGGGTAGTTAATGAGTAGATCACATATTGGAATGGAAAGAACTCGGTAGATCACATATTAGATTAGAAACCATTCGGTAGATCACATATTAGATTAGAAACCATTCGGTAGATCACATATTAGATTAGAAACCATTCGGTAGATCACATATTAGATTAGAAACCATTCGGTAGATCACATATTAGATTAGAAACCATTCGGTAGATCACATATTGGAAAAACACCAATTTGTATAATATATTATTTTGGGTTATATTTTTTAAAATCATACTTGTTCTCTTTGGTTTAATAATTTCTATTTTGTTCTTTAGATGTCAATGACCATTGAAGGGTACGACTTAATCAATAACACATAACAGTTGTCTTCCTTTGTTATCTTACATATTCTTGCTACATTTTATTTTTCAACCCATTCATGCTTTTTACTTTTTACTTCTTAATTTTATTCATATATATTTATATATTATGCATTTCAATTTCATTAGATAATCATCTTATTACTTTTCATATTCTTTATCTTTTTTATAAACACCTAAGTGGTATATATACGTGTTAAACATATGTACTTGTCAAATTAATTCTAGATGGTAAAATTTAATAATTCCTTCAACTAAACCTTTTTTATTTAATAAAAATATTTCCTAGTTCATTTAATCGTAGTGTAATTTATTAGCTTTTCTATTTCCTATTTATTTATTTTTATTATGTATTTTATTATTACATTTAACTTTTCATTTCACAACCAAAGAGTTCCAAAGTATCAAGTAGCTACTATTTAAGCAAACGACTGCAGAGTGAACTACGGGTGATAATTGGCGAAATTAATCGTTCCCCCGATCAACTGCAACATGTTATTGTGTCTCCACGTGTCGCTTTTTAGAGCATATTCGCATGCAGTGAACATCTGTTTGAGACAGGTAATTTTCCAGCATGTTCTACAGTAAAATCATTGAAACATTAAGTTGGTTACATGCCCTCCATTGTCTTTATAAAGAAACCTATTTTTATACGCTATGTGTTTGTAGCTCTTATCATATGACAACGCTGTCTTTATTATACATATTTGTGTATGTATATCAATTTCAATCACGTGTGTGTTCGTGTTTATGTACACATTATTTTTTCAAAAGTGTTATGTTCCTGTTTCCGTTCAAACAAATTAATATATACATATATATATATATATATATATATATATATATATATATATATATACATATATATTATGTAATATATGAAAGCGAATATATACATACTTAAATATGTACATATATATGTATATATATATATATATATATATATATATATATATGTGTATATATTTCACTTATATATGCACCTTATATATATAAATATACGCATTACATATTTTACATAGTTACAGTATAAGAAGCAGTACTTATTAATGTGGCAACCGTCTTTATGTAGACAGAAAGGATATTCCCACAAGATTGGACTAAGGAAATGGTGTATTTGTGTGTATACATATATATTCAATATATGTATACATACACACACACACACACACACACATATATATATATATATATATATTTGAGGAAAGAGTTTACTATATATACAATACTACACGTGAGTTGCTCAATTGATACACATATATAACATAGAAGTGAACGTATTTATTGTTTTCTCTGTTATATTCTGTATTTTCTATGTAAATGGTTCTCATCATCCTATCTGTCGCAGCTGTTTAGTGCATCAAAATCCAGTTCCTTATTCCATCTCTTTCTCGTGTTTTGTTTGCACATGGAACGCTTTTCCAGATTTTAATTAGGCTTTTAATGCTTCTTCAAGCCGCCTTTCAGCAAATTGTTTTTATTTTACAAATCCCTAATTATTTTGCAACGTTGCCTTCCTGGGGACTCCTCCTGGGATTCCCAGCACTTGTGCACCCCTTTTCTACTCTGCTGTTTGATTTGAAAGAGAACTAAACACTCCTACGAAATTATGAGACAATATAAACAACGGCCGTGCTATTACGAATTGTATTTATTAATCTATATATTATACTTACTACATACTCCCCCCACACGTTTCCTGGTTTACTATAAAATCACTACAAATTAAAATATGTCATCATAATTGACGCCCTCGAAAGTACACCATGGCGCCTTTCATAGACCCTTCCAAACTGACGTTCGAAATATGTTTGATGACGTATCAACACAAAAAATATGCTTCTCCAATGTTTGTAAAAATATAAAATCATCGAATTACATTAGTAATTTCAATTTTCCTATATACACTACTATTTCTGATTACATTAAAAAAAACATACACTGTTGCCTTTTTATTTGGAGTTTTGATTTATTTCCTTATTCAATTTAGATGTGAGGGTTTTCTGACTTGCTATTGGCTTTTTCGTTTCCCTTCACCACTTGTATTTTTTTCATCTCTGAAAATGCACGTTTTTTACTCGCAAACGTTTGTGTGACAGGACGTATTTATATTTATTTATACACAAATAAATACACATTAGTTTTTATTATAGCGTGCAGTATTCAGATATAAATACACATTATTTTTTATTATAGCGTGTTACTCAGATATAGATATACTTTGATTTCGCTGGAGATAGATATAATTCATGTGATTTCGATAGAGATAGATATAATTCATGTGATTTCGATAGATACATATTTAGATCATTTGCAACTATCGTCTTGTGTAAATGTTGTATTGAAAACATTTTCACAGAAAATCAAGTCTTAATTGGTGGGGATAAATGCAGTTATCTCATCTTCTAAACAAGATATTAAACACTCAATTTAAATGTTAAAATATGCTTTGCAGACGTTCGATAATAAACTCTTTCTATAATTCCTGAATATGAAAATGAATTATCCGCACGTCAATCTAATAACAGTTTAAATTTATTTTTCATTTGTTACTGTAGAATATGCCAACATGTTATCATCTCCCTGATTAAACACACATTTAAAAACAGACGCCTCAAATCAATTGCGAAATTTCTCGCAGTTTTTTTATCGTTATTTGTTGGAAAATATTTGTTTCTGCGTTTATATTGTCTATTTATCTAATCGTAAAAATGTCATTCATTACTGTCAGTCGTTAGACAAACTTTTTGTAAGGTAATAGTAAATGTAGTAAGCGGTGGTCTACACCGGGTATAACTTCTCAATAGATGTTGCGTGGTGGCGCACCAGCCCCCCCCCCCAATTAGTGATTATTGGATAATTTCTTTCTATATATTAGCCATTTAAATCATTTGCTAATGGTCGACCGGTCGTAATTTCCAATTAATTTGAAAGCAGTTTAATTGTCGAATAAAAGTTAATTTCTGACTTTTAACGTTAACGCAAATACTCATGTATTAAATGATTTAAAAGTTGGAAGCTATTTACAAACAATAATTTTATAAATATTAATGGCCATAATTATAATAACAACATATTTCTTTTTTTTAGTAATATATAAAAGTAATGTTCTTATTATAAACTCTACGTATTCAAGACCAATAAAAAGGTTACATTTTCAGAGAAATCTACATAATTATTATAATGGAAAGACATTTCATATTCACACGTACCTAATCACCATTTGCACACGTATAAAAATGAGATTGTTCGATGACTAAAGATGGCATCATCAAGGTAGACAATTTCGACTTTACCAACTTACAAATGAATTATCGGCACTTCTGCAGTCTTTATGAAGCAACTGCCGATTAAGAAATCGAAATTGAAGAGTTCCGTTTTTTTTCTCCAAGTACCATTCATTCATAATTCACCGGAAGTTGAATTTACCGGGAGTTGAAGTAGAATTTAGTTTTTAGAAAATGGACTTAAATGAGCTGAATCTTCGCGACATTGGTAATTTAATGAATCAGACGCAAAAAACAATAGATTTTTTTACAGGCACATCGCCTGATTTCTTGCAGTCGGACATGTCCGTCATGTCAAAGACAGATGCAGATGGCAAGCCACAATGGAAGTGATGGATTTATTTGGAAATGCTCACGGATAACCAGCCGCAAAAAACAATAGATTTTTTACAGGCACACCGCCTGATTTCTTAATGTTAGGGTTAGGGTTAGGGTTTAGGGTTAGGGTTAGGGTTTAGGGTTAGGGTTTAGGGTTAGGGTTAGGGTTTAGGGTTAGGGTTAGGGTTAGGGTTTAGGGTTAGGGTTAGGGTTAGGGTTAGGGTTAAGGTTTAGGGTTAGGGTTTAGGGTTAGGGTTAGGGTTTAGGGTTTAGGGTTAGGGTTTAGGGTTAGGGTTAGGGTTTAGGGTTAGGGTTAGGGTTAGGGTTAAGGTTAGGGTTTAGGGTTAGGGTTAGGGTTAGGGTTTAGGGTTAGGGTTTAGGGTTAGGGTTAGGGTTAGGGTTTAGGGTTTAGGGTTAGGGTTTTTTATTTAAATTTTTTTTACTCTATATAATAAAAAAAAGAAATTGTTAATTGTTACCTAAAAACAAATCAGTCTTGCATTTTTTTTAGGTTGTAAATAAGTCACTTCCGGTTGAATTACTTCCCTTTATTTTCAGTAGAAGGACAGAAAATCCACTGCTTCATAAAGACTACAGAAGTGCCGAATTATCCCCAAATCAAATTATATCGCCCCGTCGAATAAAACAGTACAATTTTTAATAAATATATTTTAAAAAGTGACATTTCTTTTTAAAATATATTTAGCTGACAGTACTTTTAGACATACTATTTCAATTTTTAAATAGATCCACATTGCTACAATTTCGAACAAATAAAGATGTCGTAAATATTCTTTGAATGAATAAAACAAATATGTCTCATATTCGTTTTATTTGAAAGAATATTTATGAGTATTATTTTCCGGAAGAAAAAAGTCATCGTTAGTGTTGATCCTGACAGGCATTATTTCAAAAGGAATACACATTGATGAAGAAAGCAGAGTGGAATTTCCATGGAGTCATCCCGTTAATTATTAATAAATATTTTTTAGTTCGTTCAATGACACATCATGTTGTAAGTGTTAAAACTACAAGTTAATTTAGTTTCGTTATTGGTGAACAAAGGCATTTGAAAGAGTAACCTCCTCTATCTGACATGACTCGCCAATAGAGTCACTCTACACCCAACATCCCGAAGGTACGACTTTGTCAGCGAACCCATCACTCCAGAAATCTCCAAAGCCACTGGTTGAAAGAGAAATCTGTCACCTTACGGTGAGGATTTTTATCTCACAAAAGCTAATATAACAGATTGTTCTTTTCTGAAAAGCAAAATGGTAATTTCGTCTGGGTGTCTTCTACCCACGCAATCAAGAGTTTCTTGGGAAATCCTGTCAAAGCAAGATCGGGTTAGTCGGTTCATTTAAGGCGAAATATCTTGGAAAAGGATGAGAAAATAATCTCGGAAACATTTCATTAATACCTCGTTCAGTTACTTTTTTTCCGCTATTGTCACCCATGGCTGATTTCATTTGCAATGTTCACTATCGCCACTTAACTCTTATACGAATTTCTTGGTTTAATCCCCTTACGGTTGAAAAAAATTCTGAAGTAATTGTGCCCCTTGGAAATCTGGAATATAACAAAAGTATTAAAATGGGGATGAACCAGAATTCGAACACATGCCCTTCAGCAATATATCCCCCCATCAAAATCGCAATGGAATATTGCGAACATTGATAAATAAAAAAATTGTAAGAAAATATTTTTCAATTCATGAACACGTTATGGTTTAGTAAACTTTGAAGTCAAACACTACGATAAAATACGCAGATTTAACTTTTTCTTAACCTCTTCCCTAATTATCACGATCTTTCACGGGATAGAGAGTCGAACAATTATTTTACAATTCACATTATGTATGTTTTATCATTGAAACTAGATTTACTAGGCAATAATTTTCCGTTTTCTATTAGTCTTGAGAATTTTTAGTTATTTGTGCAGTTTGATAAGCCTAGCTCTGTTTTTTTCTTATATTTATTTCTTAATGTTAGTCACTATATTTTTTTAATCAGTTGTAGTGTGGTCTAGCTACTATTTTCCAAAATATAACAAATACTTTTCACTAGTTTATTCATGTATTAAGTTCAAAGATCCTAATTGAAACACTGAGAAAAACTTAACTTTGTTTTCTAATTAAATTGTCATGATTTTATGTAAAAGTAAAATTTCAATTTAAAAAAATTAATGCTGTGAGAAATGTAACTAAAACAGTTACAAATAAAATAAGTAAACTCAGGCGTGTCATTTATTTTCTCTTCACATTCTGCATATATTATGTGTGCGTGTGCGTGTGCGTGTGTGTGTCTATAGTTCCTATATAGAGAATACGCGGAATAAATTTCAAACGCATATAACTTCAAAAATATTGAAAGACAAATATTCTTAAATTCACTCAATCAAATATCAAAAGGATAATTAAGCAATAAAACAACCTGCCTGCCTTTGGACGGATAATCAAAAATAATATGAAAGAGAGGAGTTTAATTTCGCGTGACGAAATGTCAGTCATTATCCACTAAAGAGCCTTCAATAGAAACCCCATTTGTCTTATGACGTCATATACCGACTCAGTCTACAATGGCGACATTTAAAACTAATATGTCTAATGAGTGGTGACTGAATTGAGACCTTCAACATAATTAATCGGATTTCTTAATAGATAACACATGTTTTAATATTTCTCCTCGCACTGAGAATTTATTGGCAAAATCTTAAAAAATAACATCACTACACACGTAGATTATTTTTTGTAATGGGGTATTATGTTTATTTAAACAAATGTCCTAATAAGCTTAAATGCTTCTAATGTAAATCATTTTCAGAATAAAGTGAATAAATACAAAAATACGAGAAAAATGAATTCACAAGGAGCATTTGGGTTGACGCTGCTGAAATTCTCAGGAGTCATTATGTATTTTACGTTTTTTTTTAACAATTGACATGAACTTATTGATTAAGTGGAAGATGCGAGGGGACCCGATTCTGGCATGAAGAATCGTCAAGGAAAATTTCAATCTACCAATTTGATAAGCTTTTAACCCAACCGCCAAGTCGCGGTCTACGCGGCCACCCGCAAAAGATCATTATCACTTTGAATTCAATAGAAGAACGACAACGTTCTCTGTTCGTGTCTCCGCCTCGTGGAACCCTAACCCGCCAGATGAGGTCATGACGATGTTTATCCTACTCAGGTTTAAAGTGGCCTTTGATTGAAATACCGCCCATCTACAGAAAGTATCATTTGAATACATTATAACGAAAAATATACTAACACTTAAGTTTTTTCTACGTTGATTTGTGTTTCGGCTTAGGAAAGCCGGGCGTTTGTATTGCTCGTATATATGATGACTTTATGTTCACATCCTATTTACAGATAACTATTAATTATTTTCATATCATTGAATATTTGCATTAAAAAATCGTGTCCCTTATATTGTTGCCACCACATAAACCCACACAGATCGCTGTACATCATTCCACGATGCGTTGCTCAGTGGTGTCTATTCTGCAGACTAACCCTAATCCACCGTGTGTCTAGATATGAGTCGCACAACTAGGTCAAGGATGTGTGTACGCACAGTTCAAGACTGGCAGAGATAATCTTGGCAAATCTCATTTTCCATTAGTGATGGCATTCTTCTAAAACTTAATCTTCGCTTGGATTCTCCTACACATTCCGGAAAGTTAGGCTAACTTGGAATAATGGAATTATAATTACTGTACGAGCTTTCCTGATCTAACGAGCGAAATATAGGTCCGCTTCAGAGATGTGTTGGCGTCATTATTTTTACTAGTTTGTTTATATGCATTATTTCAACTAGTTATTTTAGATGCTTATTCAATACAGTAATTATTCCATATATACCCATATATATATATATATATATATATATATATATATATATATATATATATATATATATATATATATATATATATATATATATATGTGTGTGTGTGTCAACTACAGACTATGGTTTCGTTGTATCACGACTCTTCATTGTGGCTACACATGGCAAGTGTTTTCACGCTGATATTCGAAACCAAAACGCCAGATAACTTCCAATTGTGATTAGCAGTGTCATGAATCTTTCCCTTGCGCCAGGACACTATCCACGGATAGTAAAAGAGATACCTATTTTTGTTTACATTCAACGCTACCTATAACTTTTAGAATTCTAGTCTATGTAGAAAAGTAATTCTTGAACATAAATGAACACCGTTATCTCTCTATATAGATAGCTCAACACACAAATAGCAAGCCTATACATATCTACAGACAGCTGTTTCTGCGTATCACGGCTTTTTAGTGCAACTTGACATGACCGGTGTTTACTCGCTGAGATTCGAAACCCGAACTCCATATGTATGTGTGTGTATCAGTTGGCATGCCTGTGTGTATGGGTGTTTGTAAATACCAGCATTTTGTTACTCGCCTTATACTATTCTCAGCTCTTTTTGCCTTTCTCTTAATCTTTCAAATGTTTTCTCTCCCTCTTGTACACGTTATTTTTTATAAGAGTTGAGAAAACAAAACACCAAATAAAAGCAAACAAACACACTTCCGCTTTTAATTTAAATCCATTATTTCTCATTTTATTTCCTTCGATGAAAAAAAAAGACGCTGACACTTTTCGTGTCAAATCTCCTTATCTTTTCGTTTATTGTATTTAAATGATTTACCCGATTTTGTAAAAAAACACAGGAAACAGAAAAAAAGAATACTCAGCTGGATGACGCCATTAGAAATTTCAGACAGTATCTCCCCAATTACGTTAAGAAAGACTTAGTCTGTGTTTGATACTCAGTCAGCGATGAAGAAACACACCACAACATTATAAAAATGAAAACGTTATTCTTCGTTCGTTGTGGTTTTATCCATACGAACGAAAGTGAGTTCGTATATTTTAAACGACTTCGTCACCAGACGTCTTAAAATTAAGGTCTGATAAAGAGGCTGAGAGGGTAGTTATTGTTATAAGCCGGTATATATCCGAATCATACCAAGGTTGTGCCCTTAGATCTCTCTTCATTTTATGTACCTTCCTTCTGTATATGAACAGGAGAACTACACGTCTCGCGTTGTCCGAAAATATTCCCTCTTCACGCGTTACTCATCTCAAAATCAAGTGTTTGTTCCTCAAATCATCGACGTTTAGATTTGACTTCGTTTAAAACAGCGTTCTTCAACTCGAGGTTGCGACCCCAAATGACATTTCAGAACTAAAGGTTGATGTCTAGAAAAGTAAATGCGAGCACTTGTGTTTCAGTTTATATAAGTTGACCCAAAATGAATGCCACCTATAAAATTGGTAATACAATTTACAATCTTATCTGCAATCAAACGATGTTCAAGACAAATAAGTATCAGCCTATGCCTAACTTTTCCACCAAGTTTCAGTCATGAGTTACAAACAGGCTTCGTTTAATAACCGATAACTTTGACACTGACGTGAGATTATGGTGCTCTTCAGTTCAGAAATTGTCTAGGGATTGTCTTGATAGACATTGTCTTTGAGATAACCTAACATAAAAAAATCTGGGAGTAGAGGTCCGGTGAGTGTTGAGTCAATTAAGGATCATAATTCCTACTGATAAGCCATTTCTATGAGTCATTTGAATTATGAGGAGATGCCCCTATCCTGTCTGAAGGACTATTCATACCACATACCGTTGTCTGCCCAAGGCTTCCCAAAATCTTTTAATGGTTTCATTTGGTGGGGGGTGGGGAGGGTGTAACGTTATATGATTTCACCAACGCACAATATTTAAGGTGTTGGGCCACACAAGCGCTGAAGTAATTCTCGTTACTAGCAAGATGAACATTTATGCATTTTCAGTGTAGTTGGTTAATTGTGTTAATCTTATTTAAATTTTATTTCATGAAACATTATTTTATTAATATTTCAGAATAACAATATTCTTTGTCCTTGGCTGAATTTAAGTAACAAAAGTAATGACGCAAATGACCGTGTCAGATAGTTTGTTGAAGAGAGACGCGCCATCAGAAAAAGACACATGAGATGCGAAAATGAAAATACTATGGAATATTTCTCCAATTTTATCTTATTTTTTATGTTATCGCTGTATGAAACAACCGTTTTTAAATTGCAATAGGTTTTTCTCTGTCGAAAATATACAACCCTCGCAATTAAAAAAAAGTTACGTACAACCATTTTTCATGCATCAATAACACAAAGATATATTTTGAAAAGCAATCAAATGGAAATAAACAAACATTTGAGAAATGTATGGCTATAAACAAGACATACTCATTATCGTCATACCAATTAATACACGATTGGGGTTGAACTTTATTTTACTAATAAGTCACTACTTATAAAGGCCAAATACCATGTAATGGTAAGTGTTAATGAGATGGAATAGTTGTCAGTTGAAAGATAACAAATATTATGAGAGGATTGACAATTATTAATGGAATGAACTACGTTTTCTTTCTTATGTGACACTTTATGACACGTATTTGTTGGCGTTGGATTTGAAGACAACCATGCTGTAACCTGGAGGGAACACTTCTACGTAGAAATGTATTCCACAGATCGATAGCCCTTGCAAAGGAGCTCCATTCATGGAACTCCCGACTGCCGATAAGCAGAGAGAGAGGAAAAACGAACAGTTGTTTTTCTGTTGTGGTAAAACAATCTTGCTGTGAATGTTTTTAGAAAAGTGAATCTAAGATTGGAGTTCAGTCGGGCACGTTTTGTCGAAATAACAGCATTTTACAAAAAGATAGGGACAAGACACGTGACTTTTTCTGAGAAAAGGGCTGTAAAGAACGGAAGAGAACACAAAGTCGATTTTGTGTTCTGTCAAGACACGCAAGTTATCTATATGAGGACGTATCTCACTCTGATCTATATGAGGACGTATCTCACTCTGATCTATATGAGGACGTATCTCACTCTCATCTATATGAGGACGTATCTCACTTTCATCTATATGAGGACGTATCTCACTCTGATCTATATGAGGACGTATCTCACTCTCATCTATATGAGGACGTATCTCACCCTCATCTAGTAAGAGGCAAAGCATCGGGAGAGTCTCTACTAAAAAAAACCTTATGTCATGTCTTTCACCCGTAAACATAAACAAAGAAAACGCGACGGATGAAGATCCTGCAGCGCCGAAAATCGACAAGTAATGTTTATAATTTGAAAGGAAAAATGCTCTTTACTTATTTCTTTATTTTTAATTTTTGATGATAGAAGTTAATGCTCCATTCTGTGCATGTGATTAGATTGTAGATATGTTTATCACGATGAAAAGTGTGTGGCAATCCTATGTGAGAAATCACTATCGAGCAGATTACGTTATAGGTTATATTTTATTCTGAAAGATGTGTAATCTCAATGCAAAAAATTCTCCGACATTTGTATGAAAGGGTTTGGTAAGGTGTGAAACGTTCTCTTTCATTAATTTATTTAAATTAAATAAAAACCCAAATAAACTCATGTAAAATTGCAAAAAACTAAATGAATGCGATAAAAGTTCTTGAATACAACAAAGATATATTGGTTTTGAATTCCGACACAAACAATTAAAACCGACATTTTCGTAATGATTTATTTCGTGCTGTGATAAAGACAGACTCTTTCATATGAAGTGAAGAGAGATTTTCCCCAATTTCGATTCCTGCATGTGACTTATAAATAAAAATGACATAAAACTGTCTTTGGGTCATTCATTATGGACATCTTTCTTTCGTCATTCATTGTCGGCGTTTTTTCTTTCGTCATATATTATCAACCTCTATTCTTTTGTCATTCATTATCGACACATATTCTTTCGTAATATATTATCGAACTCTATTCTTTTGTCATTCATTATCGACATATATTCTTTCGTGATTTATTCTCGACAACATTTCTTTCATCATTCATTCTAGTAATATTTTCTTACGTCATTACCTATCGAGATCTATTGTTACTTCATTGAATATCGACATATATTGCTTCGTTATTGATAATCGATATCTATTGTTTCGTCATTGATTATCGACAATTATTCTTTCGTCATTGATTATCGACAATTATTCTTTACTCATTGATTATCGACAATTATTCTTTCGTCATTGATTATCGACAATAATTTTTTCGTCATTGATTATCGACAATTATTCTTTCGTCAGTGATTATCGACAATTATTCTTTCGTCATTGATTATCGACAATTATTCTTTCGTCATTGATTATCGACAATTATTTTTTCGTCTTTGATTATCGACAATTATTTTTCCGTCTTTGATTATCGACATAACTTTTACGTCACTGTTTATCGACATCTATTTTTTCATCATTGCTTATCGACAATTATTCTTTCGTCATTGCTTATCGAAATCTATTCATTCGTCATTTACTACTGACATTTATTAGTTCGTAATTGATTACCGACATTTATTCTTTTCGGCATTGCATTCTAAATCTATTTTTTCATCATTGCTTATCAAAAATTATTGTTTCGTCATTGCTTATCGATATCTATTCTTTAGTGCTTAACGAAATCTATTCATTCGTCATTTACTACTGAAATCTATCAGTTCGTAATTGATTACCGACAATAATTCTTTCATCATCATTGCTTATTAACATCAATTCTTCGTCCTTAATTATCGACAATTATTTATTCGTCATTGATTATCGACAATTAGTCTTTCGTAATTGCTTATCGATAATTATTCTTTCGTCATTGATTATCGACAATTATTCTCTCGTCATTGCCTATCGATAATTATTCTTTCGTCATTGATTATCGACAATTAGTTAATGTCATTGATTACCGACATCTATTATTTTGTCATTGATTATCAACATCTATTATTTCGTCATTAATTATCGACAATCATCATTCCGTCAGTGATTACTGAAAATAATTCTTTCGTCATTGCTTATCAATAATTATTCTATCGTCATTGATTATCGACACATATTCTTTTGTCAATGCTTATCGATATCTATTTATTTGTCATTGCTTTTCGAAATCTATTCTGTCGTCATTAATTATCGACAATCATATTTTCTTCATTACTTATTGACATCTTGTCTTTCGTCATTTATTACCGACATCTATTCGTTAGTCATTGCTCATACACCTGTTTATTTTCCTCATTGATTATCGACTATGATTCTTTTGTCATTGCTGACCGACAATTATGTTTTAGCCATTGATTTTTCACATCTATTTTTTCGTCATTAATTATCGACAATCTTTCTTTCGTCATTGATTATCGACACCAATTCTTTCGTCATTGCGTATCGTCATTTATTCTTTCACCATGTATTATCAACATCTATTGTTTTGTCATTGCTAATAGACAATTATTATTTCGTCATGTAATATCGACAATTAATCTCTTCATCATTGCTAATAAACATCAATACATCCGTCATTGTTTATCGACAATTATTCTTTCGTCATGAATCATCGACACTTATTCTTACGTCATTGCTAATCGACAATTATTTTTTTGTCATTGATAATTGACAATTATTTTTTCTGTCATTAATTATCCAAATCTATTTCTTCCGTCATTCATTATTGACATCTATCCTCTTGACTACTGAAACTTTTCATTTCGTCATTGATTGTTTACAATTATTCTTTCGTCATTGATGATTCACATCTATTCTTTTGTCATTGATTATCGACATTAATCTATTCGTCAGAGATTATCGACCATTACTCTTTCGTCATTACTTATCTAATTACATCTATTTTCCTGTCACTGATTACAACAAATATACTTTTTTATCAATAAACAGCATCTGTTATTATGTCATTGATTATTGACATCTATTTTTTCGTCATTTATTATTAAGAATTATTATTTTGTCATTGCTTATTTACAACAATTATTTCTTTGCCATTGATTATCGACATCGTTATTTTCGTCATTGGTTATCGAATTATCATTTCGTCATAGCTTATGAATAATTATTCTTTTCGTCATTGATTATCAATATTATTCTTTCGTCATGGCGTATCGACAATTATTTATTCGTTATAGCTTATCGACAATTATTCTCTCCTCATTGTTTATCGAAATCTTTTCTTTCGTCATTGATAACGACAATTATTCTATCGTCATTGATTATAGACATCTATTGTTTCGTCATTAATAATCGACAATTATTTATTCGTCATTTATTATCGACATCTATTGTTTAGTCATTAATACTCGACAAGTATTTATTCGTTATTGATTATCGACAATTATTCTTTCGTAATTGAATATCGACAATTATTCTTTCGTCATTGCTTATCGACATATATTCTTTATGCAGTGATTATCAACCTATATTCATTCGTCATTGC
This sequence comes from Sepiola atlantica, assembly GCA_963556195.1. Lineage (NCBI taxonomy): Eukaryota > Metazoa > Mollusca > Cephalopoda > Sepiida > Sepiolidae > Sepiola > Sepiola atlantica. Next base: position 66,948,182 of record OY744536.1, on the reverse strand, counting down.
TTATCGATAATTATTCTTTCGTCATATATTTTCGATAATTAGTCTTCCGTCATTGATTATAAACATCTATTTTTTCGTCATTGCATATCAAAAATTATTCTTTCGTCAATTTTTATCAAACCCTATTTTTTCGTCATTGATTATCGACAATTATTCTTTCGTAATTGATTATCGATATCTATTTTACTTCATTGTTTATCGATATCTATTCTTTCATCATTGCTTATCGACAATTATTATTTCGTCATTGCTTATCGATATCTAGTCTTTCTAAAGTGATTATTGACATCTAATCTTTCGCATTGATTATCGACAAATATTCTTTCGTCATTGATTATCAACAATTAGTTTTCGTTATTGTATATCCACAATTATTCGTTCGCCAAATATTATCGACAATTATCTTTACTTCATTGATTACTGACATCTATTATTCTGTCATAACTGATCATGTCTATTTATTCGTAATGACGAACCCTATTTTGTCATTATTGATTATCGACAATTATGTGTCCGTCATTGCTTATCGAACTCTTGTTATTCGTCATTGCTTATCGTCATTTATTCTTTCGTCATGTATAAGCACCATCTATTGTTTCGTCATTGCTAATAGACAATTATTATTTCGTCATGTAATATCGACAATTATTCTTTCATCAATGCTTATACACATCAATTCATCCGTCATTGCTTACCGACATCTATTCCTTAGTCATTGCTAATCAAACTTTTTATTTTCGTCATTGATTATCGACTATGATTCTTTCGTCATTGATTATCGACAATTACGATTTCGTCATTGATTATCGACATCTATTGTTTCGTTTTTGATAATCACAATTATTTTTCGTCATTGATTATTGGCAATTATTTTTACTGCTATTGATTATCAAAATCTATTCTTTCGTCATCGATTATCGAATTATCATTTCGTCATTGCTTATATACAATTATTCTTTTCGTTATTAATTAACAATATTATTCTTTCGTCATTGCTTATCGACATCTATTTATTCGTTATTGCTTATCGACAATCATTCTCTCGTCATTGCTTATCGAAATCTTTTCTTTAGTCATTGATAACGACAATTATTTATTCGTCATTTCTTCTCGACAATTATTATTTCGTCATTGCTTATTTACAATTATTCTTTCGTCATAACTTTTGGAAATATATTATTTCGTCATTGTGTATCGACTATTATTTTTTCGTCATTGATTATCGACTAGTATTTTTCGTGATTGCTTATCGACAATTATTCTGATGTCATTGATTATAAACAATTATTCTTTCGTCATTGATTATCGCAATTTCTTTTCGTCATTGATGATCGACATGCGTTTATTCTTTAATGTGTTATATACAATTACTCCTTTGTCATAGATTATGAACATCTATTCTTTAGTCATTGCTTATCGACATCTATTCTTTCTTCATGATTATTGACAATTATTCTTTTATGATTTATTATCGAGATATATTCATTCGTCATTAATTATCGACATTTATTCTTTTGTTATTGTTTATCAACACTTATTAATTCGTCATTACACATCGACAATTATTATTTCGTCATGGATTATTGACATATGTTCTTGCGTTAATGATTATTGACAATTTTTCTTCGTTATTGCTCATCGACATCTATCCGTTCGTCTAGGATTATCAATTATTATTTTTTCGTCATTGCAATCGACATCTATTCTTTCGTCATTGCTTATCGACATATATTTTTTGCCATTGCTAATCGACAATCATTCTTCCATCATGACTTATCGACAACTATTATTTCGTCATTGCCTATAGACAATTATTCTTTCGTCATTGCTTATCGACATCATTTATATCGTCATTGATTATCGATGATTATTTTGTCGTCATTGATTATGACAATTATTCTTTTGTCATTGTTTGTTGGCGTCAATTCTTCCGTCATTGCCTATCGACATCAATTGTTTCGTCATTGATAATCGACAAGTACTCTTTCATCAGTGGTCTATAATTTCGCCATTGATTATCAACAATTATTATTTCGTCATTGATTATCAACAATTATTATTTCGTCATTGCGTATAGACATCTATTCTTTCGTCATTGATTAGCGACATATATGTTTTCGTCATTCATTAACGACATCTGTTCTGTCGTCATTGCTTATCGACATTTTTCATTTCGTCTATGCTTATGGACATCTATTCTTTCGATATTTATTATATACAACTATTCTTTCGCCATTGCTTATCGACAAATATTCTTTCGTCATTTCTTATTGACATCAATTATTTCGTCATTGATTATCGACAATTATCTGTTCGTCATAGATTATCGACATCTATTCTTGAGTCATTGCTTATCGACAATTATTTTTTCGTCATTGCTTATAGACATCTTGTTTTTCTTCATTTATTATCGACAAGTATTCTTTCTTAATCGGCATCTAATCTTTGGTCATTGCTTATCGACATTCACTCTATAGTCATTGCTTATCGACACTTATTCTTTCGTCATTGAATACCGACAATTACTCCTTCGTCATGGCTTATCGACATCTATTCTTTTGTCATTGATTATTGCCAACTATCCTATCGTCATTGATTATTGACATCGATCCTTTCGTCTTTGCTTATCCACATCTTTTCTTTAGTCAGTTATTATCGACTTCTTTTGTTTCGTCATTGATAATATACATTGATCCTTACGTAATTCTTATCGACATCTTTTATTTCGTCATTTATTATTGACGTCTGCCCTTTCGCTATTTATTTTCGACATGTAGTCTTTTGTCATTCATCATCGAAATCTATAATTTGGTTTTTATTATCAAAATCTATCATTTCGTTATTCATTATCAAACTCTTTCATTTGGTTATTCATTATCGAAATCTATTATTAGGTTATTCATTATCAAAATCTATCATATGGTTATTTATTATCGAAATCTATTATTAGGTTATTGATTATCGACATCTTTCATTTGGTTATTCATTATCAAAATCTATCATTTCATTATTCATTATCAAAATCTATCATTTAGTTATGCATTATCGAAATCTATCATTTGGTTATTCATTATCAAAATCTATCATTTGGTTATTCATTATCGAACTCTATTTTTAGGTTATTCATTATCAAAATATATCATTTGGTTATTCATTATTGTTGTGGTGGCAACCACTCATTTGCATATACGAATAACGTTACACTATAAATGGCAAGCCTAGGTTGGCCTTAGAGTGTGTTATCTAAATGCCACCGGAAGTGACGCCGAAGAGCGTACATGTCCTCCCACCAAGACTCTCTGACTCGACACCTTCATTTGTACATACTGTAAATATACCTTTTCTTTAATACACTTATTATTGCATTCCCCGTGTTGTTTGCGTCTTCATTGTATTCCTTACTAATTATTGTTCAACCTTGCAACCACAACAGTTGGCGACGAGATATGAAGCGTCAAATATAACAGTTTGACGAAGAACTATTTAAAAAAAAAGTACAATGCAAAGTGTTGACGTGCAAACGGATTTTACGCTAAAGAAAAGTTTTCAACTTAAGTGAAAAAAAAAAAAAAAAATCGAACGTGGCAAAAGCGACAATTTACGCCGTTTTCTGGGAATCCGACTTACAAACTAATGTAAAAGTGAATTTTTGTTTTGTCGCTAAACGACAAATCTGTTTTGTATTACTAAAGGACCAACTTGCAAACGAAAAGCGAATTTTGTTCTGTCGCAAAACGACAGGTCAGACTCGTATTACGAAAAGCAAGGAAGTAACCTACGGAAAAAAAAAGAAGTTCACCGGTGGATTCTAATTACTGCTCCCCGTTAGCAAAACAACAACTAAAGGAATCTTTTAATTAATAATTTGTTTGGCGGCGGTATTAAAAGGAAATACCATAGCTAGAATTTAAAGCTCAAGGAAAGGATTTTTTTTTTAAAGTTGTCACTGGATAACGGATAATACAGTAAAACGTCACGAAAAAAAAAAAAAGAAAAAAAGTAAAATGGAAGAATTATCAAAAATGTTCATGCAATTTTTACAGGCACAAGCTGACCGCGAGGAAAGACAAAATCAGGCACAAGTTGACCGCGAGGAAAGACAAAAACAGGCACAAGCTGACCGCGAGGAAAGACAAATTGAACGTTTAGAAAAAAGCGAGGAAAGACAAAATGAACGTTTTGCTAAAACACTGGAACTACTAAAGATTAATCGAGAAAATGTCGACAGTGTTAATTTCTCCCATACAACTATCTTTAATAGTATGGACACATTTAATTATGTGCCGGAGGAAGGAAATACTTTTGAAGCATACTATACAAGATACGAGGATGTCTTTCAACTGGACTGCAAAAATTGGCCAAATAGCCAGAAAGTGAGCCTTTTACTCAGGAAATTGGGTACATCAGAACACAGCAAATTCATAGATTACATATTACCTAAAAAAACTGCGGAATTAGAGTTCATGGAAGCTGTGAAATTACTAAAAGAATTATTTAATCCAAATGTATCTCTTTTTCATAAAAGATGGCTGTGCATGAATCTAAGAAAGATGGACAACCAAGATTATTTGACATACGCATCAGTTGTCAATAAAAACTGCGATAATTTTAAGCTTGCGGAACTAACGGTAGAAGATTTTAAATGTCTAATATTCGCACAAGGGTTAGTTTCCACGAAAAATGCAGAAATACGCAGACGAGTGTTGTCTAAGCTGGAATCTGAGCACGATTTAACCCTCCAGAAACTAGCAGAGGATTGTGAAAGGGCCATTACACTAAAAAAGGATTCAAAAAATATAGAAGAATCCGGAGTGGCATATGTAAGAAAAGTTAGAAAACCATACACACCAACCAAGAACTTTACAAAGAAAAGCAATCAAAATGGAACGGGATATTACAATCCTTATAACCATAAATATAGGCCTCTTCCTAGATATAACTGTAAGAGATGTGCAGAAAAGCATTGGGAATCAGATTGTCCTTATAAGAAGAAAAAATGCTACATTTGTAAGAAGGTGGGACACAAAAGCGATTGCTGCAGATATAAAGATTACACCAGAAAGAGAGTACAGCAAACAAAATCAAATACAAAATTAGACAAAGATCGGCGAAAATACGTAAAAGTGGAAATATTTAAAACACCAATAAAGTTACAACTCGACTCCGGCTCCGATATTTCTATTATAAACCTGAATACATGGAAAAAGTTGGGTAAAAAACCAACCATGATGAAAACGAGTAAATCAGCCCGGACGGTAACTGGTGGGGGTATAAAATTTGAAGGAGAAGTTGTTCTTCCGATAAAATTAAAAGGGATTACGAAGAAATTAAAAATATTCGTACTGAAAAATAGTGAAAATCTTTTTGGAATAGATTTAATTGAGAAATTTGGTCTATGGGATAAGCCAATCAATACATTCTGTAAAAAAATAGAATGTTCTTCTCCAACAACAGTAAATATAAAAGACGATTTAAAAGAATTATTTCCTGAAGCATTCACGACTAACTTAGGTCGCTGTAATAAATTCAAGGCCTCGTTTGAACTTAAAAAAAACGCCAGCCCAATTTTTAGAAAAAAGCGAAACGTTCCGTTCGCTGGGTTGGAAAAGATTAATAAAGAATTAGATAGATTGGAACAGACAGGAATTCTATCAAAAATAGAACACAGCGAGTGGGCAGCTCCCACCGTATACGTAAAGAAAAAGAATGACGAAGTTAGAGTGTGCGCAGATTTTTCGACCGGGGTCAACTCCCTATTAAAAGATCACCATTACCCTCTACCAAGCCCGGAGGAAATATTCACGAAGTTAAATGGTGGTAATATCTTCTCCAAGATAGACTTGAGCGATGCATATTTGCAAATACCGGTCGAGGAAAATTGCTCAAAGATACTATGCATCAATACGCATAAGGGATTGTACAAATACAACCGATTGCCCTTTGGCATCAAAGTAGCGCCTGCCATTTTTCAGCAAGCGATGGACACCATGCTAAGTGGTATTGAGTGCGCATGTGCATACTTGGACGACATTGTTGTCAGGAGCAAATCCCTACAAGAACATAAGGAACATTTGAAACAAGTATTTACTCGAATACAAGAATTCGGCTTTAAAGTAAAAGAAAGTAAATGTGACTTTTGTATGAGCGAGATTAAGTATCGTGGACACATAATAAACAAACATGGACGACGTCCAGACCCAGACAGATCAGCGGCAATAAAAAATATGCCAGCACCTGATAACGTAACAACCTTGCAGAGTTTCTTAGGACTCGCAAATTATTATCAATCTTTTATTAAAGGAATGCATAACTTGCGAGCCCCCTTAAATAATCTGCTTAAAAAGGATACACCTTGGAACTGGACGCAAGAATGTCAAACCGCTTTTGACAAAATAAAGAGCGCACTAACATCCGAATTATTCTTAACGCATTTTGACACAAAATTAAAAGTAGTCGTCGCTAGTGACGCTAGTTCCTACGGCTTAGGAGCATGCATTCAACATATTATGCCGGATGGGTCTAGAAAACCAATAGCGTACGCTTCGAGAACGCTAATCCCAGCCGAGAGGGCATATTCACAAATCGAAAAAGAAGCATTGAGCATAATCTTTTCCGTGACTAAATTTCACCGATATTTATATGGTAGACAATTCTTACTTGAAACCGACCATAAACCGTTACTCACGATCTATGGATCAAAAAAAGGATTGCCGGTATACACCGCAAATAGATTGCTGCGCTGGGGTACAATCTTACTTAATTACGATTTCCAGCTACAACATCTAGCATCAAAAAAGATTTGCCATGCGGATGGACTGTCAAGACTGATACCACAGAAACACAATCTGGAAGAATCAGTCATTGCAGCAATTCGGACAAATGTTGAAGTAAAAAATATGGTAGCAAACATCATTAAGGAACTACCCGTAACTTTGTCGGACATTAAAAGGGAAGCCGAGAAAGACGAATACATAAAGGACATAAAAGAGAAAATTATAACGGACACAAAGGTGCAGGAAGTTTTCTCCATATGTAACGATGTGTTACTGTACAGTGAGAGAGTGGTAATACCCAAAACATTGCAGAATAGGATGTTAAGAGATTTCCATACGGGACATCCGGGGATAAATCGAATGAAGTCGTTAATGAGAAGCTACGTATACTGGCGTAACATGGACACTGACATAGCAGCAACAATAAATAAATGTAAAGGATGCTAGTTAGCAGCAAAATCCCCACCTATAGTACACAAACCTTGACCGAAAACCGACCAACCATGGTCGAGAATCCACATGGATTTCGCTGGTCCAGTAGGAGAAAACTATTATTTAATTGTAGTGGATAGTTACACAAAATGGCCGGAGGTAATGCGTTGCAGGAATCCAACAACGAACAACTCAATAGGGTTCCTACACGAGTTATTTGCAAGATTCGGTGTACCAGACACACTGGTCACTGACAACGGAACGCAGTTCACATCCGCAGAGTTTAAGGAATTTTGCGACACGTTCCGAGTGAAGCACATCACGACTCCGCCGTATCATCCAAGGTCGAACGGCCTTGCGGAAAGGTTCGTGGATACGCTAAAACGAGCGTTAAAGAAATCCATTGGAACACCAACAGAAAAAGCTTTGCAACAATTCTTGCAAGTTTATAGGATCACACCACATCCTAGTACACCATCAAACATATCACCAGCTTATCTAATGTTTGCCAGAAAGGTAAAATCAGCGTTTGATAAACTGTTGCCAAGACAGGCAATTATCCGAAACACTACACACACGAGAAGAAAGAAATATAACTCGGGAGATCGAGTATATTTTAAGTGCTACAAGAATAACACATCTTACTGGGAATGTGGAGTAGTGGATAAACGCATTGGTGATTGTACATATATGATTAAAGGTCCACAGAGTATACATAAAAGGCACCTAAATCAGATAAAAAAACGTCATATCCAAGATGATGATTATACGACAACAGTCGAAGAGGAGGAAACCATAGATGTCATATACGAATCCTTTAAATTGGAACCGCCTCAATATACACCTGAACCCCGAAGATCAGGTAGGAAAAGAAAATTTAATGAACCATTGATGGTAAACCCAAAAAGAAAAAGATATTGAAATCTGTGTGACTTCAAATCTTGGGAGGGGGGTGTTGTGGTGGCAACCACTCATTTGCATATACGAATAACGTTACACTATAAATGGAAAGCCTAGGTTGGCCTTAGAGTGTGTTATCTAAATGCCACCGGAAGTGACGCCGAAGAGCGTACATGTCCTCCCACCAAGACTCTCTGACTCGACACCTTCATTTGTACATACTGTAAATATACGTTTTCTTTAATACACTTATTATTGCATTCTCCGTGTTGTTTGCGTCTTCATTGTATTCCTTACTAATTGTGGTTCAACCTTGCAACCACAACAATTATCAAAATCTATTATTAGGTCATTCATTATCGAAATCTATTATTAGGTCATTCATTATCGAAATCTTTCATTTGGTTATTCATTATTAAAATCTATCATTTGATTATTCAATATCGAAATCTTTCACTTAGTTATTCATTATTGACATATGTTCCTTTGTCATTTATTATCGACATTTATTCTTTCGTCATTCATTGTCTTAATATATTTTCCGTCATTAATTATTTACATTTATTTCTTCGTCATTAATTATCGGCATTTTTTCTTCCGTCATTTATCTTTGCTTTTGTTTTTTTTCAAAAGAAAACTTTTTATTTCGTATCCATTAAATTTACCCCTAGGCTACACAACTATGCACTTCCTGTTCTTTACTTTTTATATAATTCTATAATTTATCCATGTATTGATTCACGACATATTTATATTTAAAAATGCATCATTACAGGAAATGCAAACAAGTTATTAGAGTGAGAAATAGATTTCGTATTTCGCCGGATATCGCGCACCTCACGTTACTCCTTCGGAAAGTGTGCGCCTTTCTCATTAAGGTAACAATGAACATCGCATCTTTTTAGGATTAATAAAAACATTAAATATTTGTTGACATATTAAAATGAGTTAATCATTGTTAAAACAAATGTGAGTTCTTAGATAGACCATTGATAGTGGCCGACTTTGTGTAACTTCAAAGATATGAACGTTTACGGCATTTACCACGCTGGTAATTTTATGGAAATCAATTTTTGATCGGATTCAAATCGATAATTGATGGTGACCATTTCATTTTACTGTTGCATTCAAATGTTTACGCTTAAGCTATGAGACATCTGTTTAAGTATTGTGATGCGTAAATACACAATTCCTTACAAAATTGTGTGGTGAATACATGTACCATCTAAAACATGTAATGCCTATGAATCGCAGCGGTTGAAATCCATCGGCTTCAGGTGGTTTAATAATGGTTTAACTGATAATCCGCTACCATAAAACAACACCTGATATTCCTCATTAAAAATAACATTAGAAAATTCAATCTTAATATCTCGATCCATTTCTGAGGTTTTCAATTATTTTCGTCGCAGTGTTGCATCACTGTTGTCCTTGTTTTACACATATGATGAACTACTGCATGTGTAACTCCCTCAACGGATATATCTGCGACCCACCCGACAAACAGCAAAATCCCATCCCTTCACTACAGAGTTCCTTAGATACCGGAAAACTTTCTACTCGCTGTTTTTCTCGGACTGCTAGCTTTAGGAATTCCCTTCCCGCTTTTTCTTTACCCTAACCCTAACAAACGCGTAGAAATTTAAATGTAATGTGAACAACTATCTTGCTGCCCAACTCCCCACTTTGGTTGCCCCTTATTAATCTGGCGCCTATCACAGTAACACTTTAGTTCTCAGTTGCAATATGCCTTTGTACGGAGAGAATAAATGTAAAAAAGTTCTTTACGTTAACCTTGAAAATATTTCGTCAATTATTTTTGTTTTTTTATAAAACATTTATTGTCGGTGGCCAAACAAATCGAAATATTTATGTTTTTTTCAGAAATTACTTAAAAATCTGTAAAAAATGTAATATCACTTCTCAATAATTTTTTTATTGATAATTGCTCAATCGGAAGCTTCATACACTGTATTAAAAATATGACGTATTTTAAAAAAAATAGAATATTTATTTTATCGGGATCGTGCTTTTCACCTGTGAACGTGTATATTTTCTGCAACATTTTGAAAATCCTTGCTAAATTTTATTCAGTACGGAGGACTAAGACTTTCAAAGAAACAAATGTCGTATACTATAAAACATAGTACGGTATTAGATGATAAATCGAATTCAAACGACTTAATTCACATTTATTGTTAAATATTCCGCCATAAATTTCGAAGTCAATGTTAAAAAAATAAATTAAATGATACCTGAATTTTACTAAAATTACCCTTTTTTCATTCGTCAAATATATTTATTTGGTTTGACGTAATTGCTTTGGTTTACGATATATCAACCGTTTTCGGCTTATTTTATGCCAACGTCAGTTGGTTTGATCAAAAAAGTGTCAGTGTCTAACGTTTTTTTTTCAAACACGTAGTCATGATGTAAACTTTTGAGCCGATATGCCTTGTTAAGACAACAATTCTCTAATCAAAGTAACTTACTTCAAATGTTCGAAGTAGCTTTACGTAGCTTTCTGTATACTGACGCGCCGGCGCTGTTCCCAGCATAGACGCCGTCATCATAATCATCGTACAGTAGGCTGCATTTCGCCGTCATCGTCATCATTATCGTAGTTGTATCTGTAATGATGAACTTCTTATGCGCAGAAAAGAAAACAGCGAGATGGACGGAGAGATTAAATGCGTCTTTATTGTGGGGAGAAATTCTCGTCATACGAATAAATGTTACACATTAACGTTAAATTAAGAGATACTAAAAACGGGATTCTTAACTTAACTACTTACTTAAAAGGAAGGATGGAGAGTGGACATACAAGTGGTTGTATCAACTTCTTAAGGATTTAAATTCTACTTATCCTGAATTCGCGTCTTGTTATCGCCCCTTTTAAAAACTGATACCGAAAGAAAATGTATGTCTTTCTTTCACACGCTATCGTGATGTTACTACTTCAAAGGGACAATGAATTTGTCATAACACATTTATGTCCGACTTTTCCTTGAACCTCCGACTTGAATCTCACACACAGTTCGTGCTTGTTTACATTTTAGTTACTAGATTATACTTTTTTGTATATTTTCGTGTCAAGGACTCTTGCACTGGTCCACCTAGATACTAAATCTATACTAGCTGATGTAATCGTTTTTCACATACGTCCATCCATTATGTAACAGCATTTTCCAAATATTAACTTTGCTAATATATTTATTTCTTAGAAATTGTTTTTGTCCACTGTAGGCTCACTGCTTGCAAAGGAAGGTATTAGAACGAAGATGTTATTTTTTCAAACAAGTCTTTCATATTGCTTGTGCTACAAAAATGTTCTCATTTCGGGGCCAACCTATTGAATGAGAATACATTTAATTATGTATGCAATTTTTCATACTAATGATTCCCCACTTACCAAAGCCCAAATGTAATGAGATTGTCAATTGGATTGATGCACTACACTACGAGGGGCTTGGAAACCATCGGCGGAAAGTGCAGGATTTCATTACTTAAAAAGACGGACCCCAAAAGGTTTTGTTGAGATTAGACTTGAAGACAGCCATGTTGCAGTCAGGAGAGAAGCAGTGTCGTGGTATAGTGTTCTTAGACAGAACCTCTGTTGATAGATATTTTGTTTTAGGTATACAGAGGAAGAAAAGAAAAGTTCTTTGCAGTGATGGTAGCTAGTCGATCTTATGCTGTGAATCTCTTAGAGAGGGGATCAGAGATTGCAGCTCAGTTGAGCACCTGCCTTAAGTTCTTAATGTCTTATCGTATTTATTCATGGGATTTTACCGTTAAGCACGAATTTATGTGGATATCAGATGGGTGTTTCTGTAGACGAATAGTGTGTAAGTATGTACTTTGTAAATAAATAGTCTGTAAATGATATGTATAAACGGTAGGTACTTCCACGTTTTGCGGTCTTGTATCCTACCAATCATGATATTTATTGACTTACATTAATGCATCTTTCTTTTTCAAGGAAACTATTCTGGAATAACATAATAATGTTGCCAATACATTTTTACCAATGAGAAACAAAAAGAAAAAAAAGCACTGCTTTGACAAGAGGAATGTTATTTCGCGAAAACTCAGATTAAAATACATTTTATTTAATTTAATACTACACATTGTTATGGTTTGTCAAGAAAAAATATAATACTATTACGAAACAATGGTTTAAAATTATGTCTACACACCCCTAGTGATTCAAACTGGCGTAAACGCGATTTTGCAAACATAACGGATTTTCTGACCAAAAAGTCCATTACCATCGGACGATGAACAGAAAAAACAAGAAAGAAAAACATTGCTTTGACAAGAAGAATGTTATTTCTGGAAAGCTCAAATTAAAATAAATTTGATTTATTTTAACATTATACATAGTTAGTGCTTTTCAAAAAAAATATTTATCTGTTAATTAATGACCTTTTAAAGATCCTAGTAAAATATTAGATTCTAGTCAGTCTCACTCGCTGCAACAAATGGCATTTTCATTTACACAAAATCATGTTCTATTGCAAGTTCATTCCATAAATGAGAAAGTCTCATGATATGGAAAACTGTAAAAGCAGTGTCTCTCAATGAGGCGCCGGTTTTTCTCGTTAGACCAAATGCGTGTATCACAACTTGTAACTCTTTCTGAGACAGATACAGCCACAATTACAACCTTGCTAAGAAAATATGTTGTTTCAATGGGAGACGATTTCAAATAAACACCTACCACTTCACTTACAGTTACAATAATTTTGTCGATGGTTTTTAATCCTTTTGAACTATTTTAGGGATTTAAGACAACGTTTCTCTCGAACCTTCGAGCAATAAATTCAAAACTCTGTCTTATTGTTAACTTCTAGGAATATTTATCTTCATAGGACAAATGTGTTGAAAGTGTATATCGTGACTTACGAACATATACTTGCAAGAAATATGAGAGGGTATATATATATATATGTAATTCCAGTAAATTTACCAATAAATTAACAACGTGTTATGTGGCACGTTTTTATTGCATAATTGCTAGACATGTTATAAGATGTTATTTATTTTTTATCACCATATATAATAACATCTATTCGATATTTTGTTAAACTTCTTAAAGTGTCTCTCTTTATTTGGCGCATGGACATTTTTATTACAACATTTCTTGGTGACATATCATAGGCGTTTTTTTTTCTTTGTATATCATTGAAATTTGTTTTCTAAGAAGTGATTTATAAACAAATTGAAATTGTAGTTAATATTATTGAAATGAAATGAAAGAAAATACATTGCCTGATATATACAACCTGTTTTAGCACTGTCAGTTTGTCCAGCCTTGCATGTAAAAAGCGAATTAACATTATCGGATAAACCTCATCTATAAAATAATGTTGGACGAATGTTAAAGTAAGTCCTAAATAGCATTTAAGCTGACACATCATATTTTGATTCTGATCAGCCAACTTAAATTTATTATTATTGTACCAAGTTAATTGCAATATATTAATATACTTCGCTACAATTTATTGACAACATACATAATCCCATCTCATCGCAGGTATTTAATATGCAGACATTCTTAAATAGTCACCATACAGAAAAATCAGCGAAGGGATATCATTTAATTTTTTTCTTGATTTTCTTTTATTCATGAAATCAAAACCAGCGTCACCTTTAGCTTTGATCCTGAACGAATGTTGATTTGTCTGGATTTCTATATGAAATTCCAGATGATGGTTCATGATTGATTATTTACAACTTATGTTCCGACCAACCCTCTTTACAAGAGTGAGGTTGATGAGTGAATTTTAACAAAAAACTATATATCTAATCATGGTGGTTACTTTTATCAAAGTGCATCAGACCCATACATCAATTTTGGCAAAAATCGGAAGTTGAACTTTCGTCAAAGACATGCCAGTAAAGAATATATGTCTAACTAGTATATGAAAAGAAAGAGAAACAATCCAAAATTGTTAAATTCTCTTCTTGATATATATACTTGCCAAGAAAACATTTATACTTCGCCCAAGAAAAACGAACACTATCATACAGGACTAATTAAATTAGTGATATTGTTCGCCTTTATTCAACCTCTAATTAAAAAATGATCAATATCCGCTAATTTAAAGGTGTCAAAGTCACTTTCAATTATCGAAAGCATCCATTATTTTAACTAGAAAGAATGGCTGTCATGATTGATTTCTCAGCCGGACTATAAAACGATTTCTATAAAAAAACTGCACTCGTTCTGCGCCTAACAGATCACATGAAAGAATACTATTGTTCACGTATTTTCTCTCACCAAATCGTCCAACCTCATTCATCATCTCAGAATTAACAAGCGGGAACCATTAACACTACTCGTCTATATTTTGAATTTACAATTTCTGAATTATGTGTTAATATGTATTTACTATTCCATTCATAAATCTAATGTGCTAACTTCAACATACAAGAGATGTCACGTAACACCCTTACACACCGGTCGCTTTATCTTAAGCAATTATTCTCTTAAAATCATTACATGTACTTCTACTTGAGTCAGCTACACAATTGAGTGCTTATATTGGAGATAGGCAGACAATTTGAGCAAATGATTTAAATTACAAATACATACCTGCATTATTTTCAGTTCAATGATTCGATTAAAAACGTAAAAAACAAATGGTGACTCACCATTCGTTTTTCTATTCTTTATCTTTAGAAGAAAAACATGTTCTTTCTGTTATGTTTGTTTCCTGCATGTTACGTAATTACGCTACATAATTATAACTAATTTTTATTATTCTTTTCAATGTGAGTGTTTTCCTCATTTTTCTATTTCGCCGTGTATGTGCTTCACAAGATTTACTTATATAAGTTCACCGTGTATTCTAGTCGGAAAGTGTTATGTTCGTCACCTTTCTGGAGATGTGCTGATTTCCGTGGTAACCCCATATCGATTCGATCCACCCTCGACCAGTTGTCTTTTAACTTCAATGTAGTCACTCGATTGTATATCCAACAAATACACCATCTATACGCCGTTTCGTTAAGTGCTTTTAAAACGTTATTCACAACTGGACATCTAATTTCCTTTTGCCATAAATCAGGTCCATAAACACAGGATACTAATAGGGTCTCACTTTGTTGAACCGATTTCGAAATTTTCGATTTTTTATTTAATTGATGAAAGAATATTTGTTGTACAAGATTAAGGCTCTTAAACTGAAAATAACTGATTGCTTCTGCATAAAATAGTTTATAATTGCATGCAAGGTTCATTATGCAATAGGTGTAGTGTCTTTTCCTTTGTAGCAGACGCTACTACCGGCCAAGTGGATATTTGTTGCGACTTCTTTTCTTTCTTTGTGTGCTCAACCCTTCTTCGTCTCTGAGATAAAGAAGAAGAGGTTATCTTGTGAAAACACGTTGGCCAATCGGAGACCAAAATCCAGCTTGATCACGCGATACTTGATCCCTATAAAAAAGACGCAACAAGTCGCACACTCTCTTTTCTCTTCAAATTTTTGAACAGATTGTCGTTCATGCCCCCACCCCCGTCTCGACCGAGGAAATGGGGGAGGCATAAGTCAAAGAAAAAGATTAAAAATCTTATCATTAGAGGAATTACATAGATGGATAAGGTTGCAGTGGAAAAAACATTCAAAATTTGAAAAAAATATTAAGGAATGGAGAGTTAGAGTGTGCGTGTGAAAAAATATGGGGTCTGTCCAGTTGGGGGATGTCCGTTGATAAGGTGTCCGGGGAAAGGAGATTTAAAGATGGAAAAAAAATTCGTGAAGGCAATAGAAAGATTTAGTTCAATCGTAGGTGGAACGCACTTATTTGGAACTAATTTTTAGAATTGGGGCCATTTTAAAATAATTTCGTGGACCGAGAATGAAAGTAGTTTTTGAGACGTTGCGATTGAAACAACTGGACAGACCCCATATATTTTTACACGCACACTCTCACTCTCCATTACTTAATATGTTTTAAAATTTTGAATTTTGACTTTTTCACTGCCAACATATCTATCTATGTAATTCCGTTGTTGATAAGATTTTTAATCTTTGAAAAACTTTGGCTTAAGGAAAGAATAAGAAACATGTTTTATCGAGTACACTTTGAATTGAACAATCGAAGTTGAAAATGAATTGTCATCCGTACATGTTTATCCCTCTTCTTTTATTTATCTTTATAATTGCTCTATCTAGTATATCGAGCGTAAACTATTTCACTATAGGTTCTATCTACTAAAAGTATTCTTTTAGTTTCATATTTTATTTGACATATTTTATATATATATATATATATATATATATATATATATATGTATATATTATTTCCAGTTAAGTTGTGTTCATTATAATTAGATACTAATATAACAACTTTATTCATGTGCATATGTAGCTAAAATGTTTGTGTAATAATGTACACTAAATCTCCCTCCCTCTCTCTCTCTCTTTCTCTCTCTCTCTCTCTCTCTCTCTCTCTCTCTATATATATATATATATATATATATATATATATATGTGTGTGTGTGTGTGTGTGTTGTAATGAAATAAATCCAGGAGGAAATCCGGGTATGAGAGCTCAATGTGATAAACAGAGCAAGAATAAAATAAAATAAAATAAAGTATAATAACACGAAATTACATGATCATATATATATATATATATATATATATATATATATATATATATATATATATATATATATATATATATCTTTCATTAAAGTGTAGTATACGCGAAAAGAAAGTCGGCGTTGCCCGGGAACAATAATAAAAAATACAGTATTACATTTGGTAAGTACTATACGTTGAAGTCGTAAATATATCATATTTCTTGAATTGTTTATAGTGTTGTATCCTAGACACAAAACGGGAGCAATACTAGTAATAATACAGTATTAGGTTTGGTAAGTATCATATTTAAGCCAAAATAGCTCAATATCCTCGATAGAGACATATGCTTGAACGCTGCATTACTGCGGACGATAATTCAATGTGTTTTAATTTAGTGTAATATATCAGATAGGGGACCCGCGTTAGGGGTAGATAAACGGGCAAAAGTAGGGGAAAAGGAATAACGAGAGAATATAGCGAGCAGGACAGAGAAAGTAAAATTGTATCGTCTTCTGTGCAATTCTGCAACAAATAAAGACTTAAAGACGATCATAATAAAGACGGTAAACATAGTTTAAAAAAACATCAGTTTGCGTTATAAAAAAAAAACAAAAAAAACTGCCAGGCATAAAAAAGGCAAAACAAAATAAATTGAAAAAAGAAAAAAAAATGATATGAAAAATAACCAAAAAGCTAACCCCTAAAATGAAACAACATTAAAGAATTCACTTAAATATAAGATGGAATCAAATGTCTTTCGTTAAATCACTTCGCAAAAAGCCTCTTTTAATAATATATTCAGTTTGTTCTTTGAAGTTCGTTAACCATCGCCAGTTTCAGAAGTCCCTGGTCAAACTCTCAAGTGTTTGGATGCAACAACGTTGTATTATTCTTTGTATGAAGCATTGTTTAACAGCCTAACTAAGTAACGTATCCAGCAACCATTGTCAAACCTGTTTCGCGCGAAAAGGAAGCAAATAATCATATATGGGTACATAGTAAACGGTATTAGCTGGCCAGTGCAGACGATTTCTAGGTGCCTCCAATGTAAAAGGGTACGGAAATTATTTGTAGTTAAGAATCAACGGCGATGCTGAACAATAAGGAATAAAAAAAACTTACGACCGAGTGACTTGTTTGTCGTGTTATCATAGAACATTGCCGACCATGAAGGCAATGTTCATTAATGTTTTCTTTAGAAACAGTAAAACTAAAAAAAAAGTCTCAAGCCAAAACCTAGGCACATAATTTGATAAGAATAACAGCCAAAATGGTAATATTTGTTTTCTTTCACTCACGACTATGTTATTTTTATTATATATTATCCTATTTTATCATTAATTAAAAAACTTGCGGGCTTGTCGTGTTTTATTATATGCGTGGGCACATATGTCGGTGCACGGCCATGTTTAATCATGAATACGCGAGTATCATGTGTGTGCGTGCAGTTATCTATATGTTGCCTTCATTTCGCGATATGCAAAGAGAAATATTTTCTTTTTTTTGGTACAGTAGCTCGAAAATGTTAGAACTATACGCAAAATAAAATGTAAATCGTATATGAACTAACCAATAATTACTATAAGAAGAACAATGTGAAAACGCACACACACATCTATATGATAATAAGCTGAGTCACATTTGTATGTACGGTATCTATCACCTTCACATCCATGTAAAAATCAGATCGCCCAATTGCCCCAAAAATGAAATGCAAAAAAATGCAAATTGACTAGTTTTACTAAAATCTGATATCAGCAATTTTAAAATGAATTGTTCACAAATTGAATTCTGTCATCATATATTAATGCAAAGAATATGTTATCGAATCTGTTAATACCTTCGATTACATATTCTTTGCTGTCATGTTAATCAAATGTAATTATAATGATCTAATTTTAAAATTTTAAATAAATTATACGTAAATTGACATTCGTTAGATTTATTTAAAGACTGCATAGTAGACAATTATTTTTACCACGAGTAAAACTAAACTGTTAAAAAGTAAGTTTTATTTACTTAAAAATATTTGCTATTGATTATTTTTACGGTTGTTCTTAGAAATATAATTTTTAGTTGTAAAAGTTTAAATTATAATAAAATATACCAAATATTTTAAGAATATTTAGTACAAAATACAGAAGAGTAAACTTTACGGACGAGTTTACTTTACGGAAGAAAAAAATGATATTATTTTAAAGATTACTGAGCCTGGCATACCTTTATTATTACAGAAAAATAATGTCATTAACAATCAATTATAGATATATGGGAAATCAATTGTGGATTTTCCACATGATCCTGCTAGAATATATATATATATATATATATATATATTAGATATACAAGATGTAATATATATATACTAGGTATATATATATATACTAGGTATATATATATATATATATATATATATATATATATACTAGGTATATATATATAGACTAGGTATATATACTAGGTATATATATAGACTAGGTATATATATATATATATATATATATATATACATATAGACTAGATATATATATATAGAGAGAGAGACTAGGTATATATATATATATATACTTGGTATATATACTAGGTATATATATAGACTAGGTATATATACATATACTAGGTATATATATACTAGGTATATATATACTAGGTGTATATATATATAGACTATGTATATATATATAGACTGGGTATATATATATATACTTGGTATATATATACTAGGTATATATATAGACTAGGTATATATACATATATATACTTTAAAATTTCCTATTAATTTGCGCTTATGACTTTAGAGAAAAATGTACATATAAATTGACTGAATTTTAATGTGGCCGGTCACCGTGCCAACTTTTACCGAATTATATATTACAAACCTAGACAAAATGTAATAACATTATACAATCCTCTATTTACATACTCTATGTCGATGATATTGTCGATGATATTCTTATTTTAGCTGATAATGATCAACTACACAAACTACAAAAAAACATAACAGCCCCCCCCCGTTCTGATATAAGACAAATAAACAACACAAAATAATACATTCTGAAACCAATTGAAATAAAACAACAAAAAAACAGCAACCTATAATCAATAACATTACGTATAAAACCAGTAGATACGTTTTAAAATACTTAACGTAATACAAGTCATCCGGTGATGCTTATTCTGGCGTCCCAGAATTTAAATTGTAAACGTTTCTCTCTTGAATTTGCACAAGTTCGTTTTTTATGTCTAATCGATGCGTGTTTTACATGTGTGTTCTAGGTTGCTATTGAATTTTCTTCTTTTCTCCAGCTTTTTTGTTCATTTGACTTTGTCATCTGTAGATGATTCGACAAAGAATCGAAAACGTTCGTTATACATATTGAACACAAATTATTATTTTTATTGTAACACACAACGATCATTAGAAAAAATGAAATAGATAGAAAAGATATGAACAAACAAAAGAATTATGTTGCATATATAAATATATATATATATATATGTATATATATTTATATATATATTTTTATATATATTTATATATATATACATATATATATATGAAATAAGCACACACCCTTCAAGAAAAACATTGATGCTAGATGTTATCTGTATTTATTAATCTCCACATGAGAGACACGTACAGCAGTGATGTGTGATGAGCTATGATTTATTTTTGAGTGGACACAAAGGGGGGGTACGACACACCCTTTGAAAATGAATATACCAATGTAAGTTACTATTTAGTTACTATTTAGTTATTATTTTACCGTTGTATGTAGTGCTGTAACCTCAACCCGAACACAGTCTTGTAACCCGGCTATACTCAAATAATATATATATATATATATATATATGTATATATATATATGCACATATACATAAAATATCTATTATATAAATATTTTAATCGGCTTACGAAAATGCAATTACGTTTCAGCAACCTAGTGCTTAGTCGCAGCTGTGAAATAATTTTGAAAATTCGTACAGTGAATACAATAGAAACAGAACCTGAAATCCGACATAACAATGCTCATCAATAACACAACAACAAAAACAGCACATTATATATATATATATATATATATATATATATATATATATATATATATATATATATTTATATATATATATATATAACACTGACAAAAAGATATCCATACGCATATATACTTTGCTGCAGCTATTACAATATTAAAATGATTTATTGATTCTATGAATTTCTGTCTATTTGAAGTTGACTGATGGCGGTTGAATTAGTTGAATTTTTGCTGCTTAAAGCAATACCAGCTTCACAGTTAGAAGTGAACTATAGAATGGGGTAAATGTGCTTTAATGCCTACTTTGACCCATTCAATTACCTATTTTGTGCATTGCTCAGCAGGTAGAGACCACGATTTACTCTATAAGGCGTCTCTAATTGATTCCCGTTTTTAAGAATCTAGTAATTTTAGGTAACGGCTAATCGACTTTGGGACAATAGTCTAAGATGATATCAATCATTGCCACAAGGTGATCAGCGTTCCCGAGTGGGCATTGATCGCACAAGCTACGGGCAGTGAGGTCAAAAACAGATCGAGAAGTGAGACTTGCTAGTTCTCACAATCTGGAAGGCAGGTCGGGAATGTGACTGTATGTGAGAAGGAGTGTGCAATGGAAAAACTATACGTGCAGTTACTAGCTGTGTTTGTATAGCTCGAGAATTCAAACAATCACGGTGGTGGACATTACAATCTCCAAATACATGTATTTGAACGCTCAAATCTAGTGAGAGTAATGCATCTATGTTATCGGAGACAAAGTGAAGCAGGGTACACTCCTGGGTAGAAGGAGAACATTATCTGAAATATAAGTAACTAATGGTGTGTTGTAATGTTTATCTAAAGCACATATAGACTTCATTATCTGATTCATGATGATGTTCTCTAGTCAGGAAAAGGGTGTAACACATATAAACTATCAATCTGTGCATATGTTTGTCAGTCTTTACAGTAGAGTGGGAGGTATCTAGTCATATCAAAATGATTTTAGAAGATTGAGGAGTGTAGATTGGCTTCACTTAGTGCTAGGATATTTGGGGGTGCATTAGTTTAGTAGTACATGATATTTCATACAATTAGTGAAAACAGTTGAATGAGTGAACACCACATGCAAAGAGTATGTTGTAATTATTAAAATGTGGTTACACGGCGGTCAAATAGCTGTGGCAATAATAGCGACATTTTTAAGTGAAATAAAATCAGAGTTAATGTCTTGTTTTATTCCGATAAAATCTGAACTCATGCTATAATGGCGAAATATAATAGAATTGGACTTAAGTTTTTAAATAACCCAAAAGAAGGTAGATCTTACGTCTAGGTTTTTTGAGTTGATACATGTATTTAAATGTACACACGCACACACACTATATATATATATATATATATATATATATATATATATATATATATATATATATATATGTATATATATATATATATATATATATATAATCACCGGTCACTTCTAACACCAAAACATCCATCATTAGCTCAGGAGTTGTCGGAGCTAGAGGATGAACAATTTACCCGAGGGAAGAACTTGTTAACACCTTTAGGAAGTTTACATCATTAGACTAGAGGAAAAATCCCAACTGCTTAAAGTCCATGCTTAAAGAGCTACCAATACAGTAATAAATAGTGCAAACATCTCCTTCCAAAGACTTGTTTCCATAATACATCCCTCACGGAGTTGGATCAAATTACATATGCTGCAGAACTCTACATTTCCAAGAAAATACTCCCGCAATTCCAAAAGCAATGTCCAATGTCCAACACCAATGCCCAAGGACCAAAACACGAAACAACCTTGGAAACTTGATCTGCAAAAGCAACTGAAGTTTCGCAGAAAGGAATTGTCTCAGATCAAACAATTCCTTGCCACCCCTACAGGACAGGGGCGACTGAAGAACATCATATGCAGGTTCAGTATGAAGGATAAGACAAATAGCGAGGAGATTAAAAACATAGCGAAGGAACTTGGAGACGAGATTCCAGCACTTTCCAAAATAATCAAAACAAATGACAGCAAGAACAGAACGGAATTCAAAAACAGAAATTTTAAAAAGAATGCAATACTGTTTAACAGGAACCTCATAAGACAGACGATCACATTGGAAAAGCCACCAAAAAGCAAGAGCTAGGAAACTATTGGATGCTTCTATTTAAGAATAAGGGACAATTTAATCAAGACGCCAAGTGTATCTTGGATATAGCTCAAAATAATGAAAGCAATGCAGAAATGCCTAAGCTAGAGATAACGCCTAGAAGGATGAAACTAAAGTTTGACCAATTCCAGAATAAACAAAAATTGGCATATGCCAGTTTTTGTTTATTCTGGAATTACTCACTCAATTAAGCAACTAACACCACTGCATATTCATTATAGCAACCATAGTTGAAGTTAGTGTATCTTATGATTCTGGCTTAAACAGAGCTGAGATAACGAATACAAAGTCTTATGTACGACATTAAAATTGGAATCTATGGAATATCTCTATAATTCCAGTAATGATAGGAGCAATTGGATTCATGTATATGAATTTCTAAAACAACCTGGCGAATATACGTGTTGAACCAAGTGCCAAAGAAATACAATCAATTGCACTCATCTCCAGCTAAAAAAAAATGAGAAAATTCAATATATATATATATATATATATATATATATATATATATATATATATATATATATATATATATATATATACTATAGGGTAATTTGATTAATATAAATTGATTTGTCTTAGCCTGTGAAATATTGAAAACATATCTTGCAAATATGAGAAATATAACCTGATTGCCTTGGAACTCCTGTCGTCATGCAATGAACGAATATGCACCTCCTGCAATCTGACATAATTAAACCTAATTAGAAATGGAATTGAAACAAATTTCTAATGAAGCATATAATTAAAATTATTTGAGTTCTGGTGAATTTGTTGTAGAACCGTTGCTGAAAATGTGAACGAAATTGGAGAAGCATCAGGCACAAGCCGGTAAAAGAAAAACATACAAATCCGATGACATCAGGATATATTACACACCGAGGATGCCAGGTTTTGGCGAAATATTTGTATCACTTTAAACTAAATACAAATCCGATGACATCAGGATATATTACATACCGAGGATGCCACGTTTGGCGAAATATTTGTATCACTTTAAACTAACAAAAAAAATGCTAGTTTATAATAAAAAAAAGAAAAAAACACTTATATATATATATATATATTTATATATATATATTTATATATATATATATATATATATTCATATATGTATATATATATATATATATATATATATTTATATATGTATATATATATATATTTATATATATATATATTTATATATATATATATTTATATATATATGTATGTGTGTATATATATTTATATATATATATGTATATATATATTTATTTATATATATGTATGGAATATATATATATATATTTATATATATATATTTATATATATATATATTTATATATATATATATTTATATATATATATATATTTATATATATATATTTATATATATATATATATTTATTTATATATATATTTATATATATATATATTTATACATATATATTTATATATATATATATATATATATATATATATATATATATATATATATATATATATATATATATATACCTAGATTGATCAGAGTATGAGATTGTAACTAGTCGGTTTAGTTGATAGTTGTCCGTCAGAATGGAAAATCAACGTAGTGTGTATAAAATTGGGAGAGTTCATATTTAACAAAATCTTTTTAATGAAGAAAGGTATACAAGCGAAATGATTAGTCATAGGACACAACGCGCGTGCGTCACTTCATATCCCCAAAAGTGATGAATATGTAAACAAAAACACTACGCCACTTTTCGATTTTGACGGAGCACTACCAACAGCAACGAACTTTTTACAATCTCATACTCTGATGAAGCAAGGTATACCAGCGAAATGATAAGTCAAATGACAAATAAAAATTCATTAAAAAAATCTGTTCTGATTTTATTTTTAGTAATACATATCGCATCCAGACATGCTCTCAAGTCTTTTACCGTCATTTATTATTGTTATATTCTTAAAAAGATGTTTACGAAAAATTATTAGTCAAAGAACCAAAGTTAAAATTACAAAAATAAAAAAAAATCTGTTCAGAGTTTATTTTTATCACATCTTGACATGCTCTCAAGACTTTTATCACACCTTGACATGCTCTCATTTATTATTATTTTATTCTTTAAAAGATGTTAAAAAAACGAAGTCTACCAATTTCATGCACAACCGCGCCTATGCGCGTCATCAAATATTGAAAAAGTGAGAACTCCGTTAATAACAACACCGCATCGATTTTCCATTCTGACAAATAACTACCATCAGCAACGGAGTTATTACAATCTCATATTCTGATGCTAAACATGCTTTTAAGGCTTTTAGCCTGATTTACTATTGTTACATTTTGAAAAAGATGTTTAAAAAATATGAACTCTGCCAATTTTATACACAACCGCGTGTATGCGCGTTATTTCATATTTTAACAAGTGAGAAATCTGTTGATAAAAACACCACGCCGATACATCCATTTTGAAAAATAACTACCAAAGGCAACGAAATTTTCCAATCTCATACTCTGATGAACTAATTATACAAGCGAAATGATTAGTCAAACGACCAAAATAAAATACAACAAATAAACAATCTGGTCTGATTTTATTTTTATTAATAAATATCGCATCTTAATATGCTTTCAAGGCTTTTAGCCTCATTTATTATTATTGAATTCTAAAAAAGATGTTTTAAAAAAATTTCTTAATTTTATACAGAACTGCTCGCATGTGCGTCACCTCATATTAAAAAAAAAGAAAAATCTATTTACAATACGTCGATGTTTCATTCTGACGGATAACTACCAAAAACAACAACGGAATTATTACAACCTCACACTCTGATGCAGCTAGTGAACTGATTAGTCAAAAAACGAAAGTAAAAATGAAAAAATATCTTCTGGTTTTATTTAAAAAAATATATATAGCATATGAACTCTACAATTTAATATATATATATATATATATATATATATATATATATATATATTAGAGAATAATAAAATAAGATGTTATACATGAAACTTTCATTGTATCATGACAATCTTCCTAATACTATAAAATTTGGCTCAGTATTGGGAATAGAGCTTTTTGATGGTTAAATAAGATCGAAAATAAGCAAACATGTTGTAACATAATTACCAAATTAATTTTCATATTTGATTCAAGTGCTACACATTAGAGGATCAATCTAGACTTTTCAAAGAAAACTGTTGTGTGTCATTCTTTCCAAACACCTTAAGGTAATCCATGAATAGTAAGTGGCTGACTGTAGCGTCATTTCCCAAGGCCGTATCTTGCTTTCACATTACGTGAGAGAAGTGTCATTCGGATTAAACAAATGGCGGAAAGGATTAGGGGAAAGACTATCGCCCTGGAAAATACCTCCCCTGATTTTCACTTTACCTAATGCAATACCTCCTATCGTTAAATTGGTTTCCCAATTCTTCCGGCTATTCTTTACAGTTGTTTGAATTTAGGGGATTATTCTGGAAATCTTCAGGCATTTGTATATCCATGAATGAGGAGCTTTTTTGTAAGATGCTTTATTTATCCACTCCCTCCATGACAAGGTTGGTAGTTCTTCGTTTGCAGTTTCTCAGGATCATGTTATCGATCAGAAGCCGATATTTGATGCTATGTGATTTTTATTCGGCAGCCTTTCTGTTCCTCAGGCAATAAATTGTTTTGTCCAAATGACCATAGATACTTCTAGACAATATGCTACTGAAAAGCTTCCACATAACTGATACGCAAGTGATCGGTCTAAAGTTTGTCACGTCAACCCCTTTTGTTTTAACTTGTATTATCAAGACTGTGGTGCCCCTTGTCAGCCATTTAGGGTAGTTACCTGTCGTCAAACAGTCATTTGTCATTTTTGCAAGACATGACTGAAGAGCCAGAGGGTTTTAAACCAGTATCTTTGGACTCCGTCAGGTCCAGGTGCTTTCAGATTTGAAAGCTTTTAACCTTCTCCTTCAGCATCTCAACGGTGACTGTTATATTCGTTGGTTCTTCTACTCTAGATGGCAATATCATTGATCCATTCTACATCATCTTGATGCTTTACTTCCTTTTCCCAAATACCTTTCAAGAATGCACTAGATTAGTCAGCATCAAGTATAACATCATTCCTTCTTTCAATTCCTTCTGGTTGTGAAAAATAAAGATTGTTTTATCTGACCATTAAAACGTTTCTTCCATATTTCTTCTTTTCCTTACTTCTTTTTTCTGTTTTTTTTTACTCCGGATAGATTTGATACATTATTGACAGAAGCTTTAATAACTTTATTACAATGAGCAACATTATTTATTAATAAAAATGGCAAGACATCATTCACTTTGGTAGCGACAGTTTTAAGTCTTTTCCTATTTACACCTTGTAGGTTAAGCGGCTGTTTTAAATTGCCACCTCTCAGCTTCTCGTCTAACAATCTGAAAATATCAATATCTGCATCTGTCATCCCATGTTCTATCATATGTTTTACGATTGCATCTGTCGAAACCGCTTGATTACTATTAGTTACAATATTTTCGCTCTAAGAGTCTGTTGTTGTTTCTACCATAGAATTTTTTCTTAAAATACATCAAACTCATCTAAGGTTTCTCTCTCAATGCCTCTTTTTAGTTCTTCGATCTCAATATCAGTTAGTTCTAATAACCCGGGCTTGTCATGCAAGTTTTTTTTTCTGATAGTTCAAACAGGCCTAGCCCATTCCAGATTTGATGCATTCGCTTTCTAAATTGTCTCGTAGGAGGGTGACTCTTCAAGTAACATTTCATCAGAATTCTATTTAAGGCTGTAGTCTAATTAGTTTTAGTTTTAGTGTTAGTGTTTCGAGGGTTTCGCTCGATGATGACTTGGCAAGCCTCGTTCGTTCCCCGCCGGAGTAGGGCATGTACTTGACATATACAACTGCCTTTGCATTCTATCAGGTATTTTCTACCATTAGAGATGCTGCGTTCGCTATGGATTGCTGGGGATTATGAACCCCTTATGCCAGTTGCTTCGCGGCTGAGATAATTGTTGTTATTATCATTATAATAATCACCATTAACTACTATAATTATCATTATTACTACTTCATCTATTATTACATTCTTTTTTTTTTAATAAACGAAGACGCTTTGCAATTAAATCAAATAACTTACTAGCTGCAACAATTTTAATAGTGAGCTATCCTCTATAAATCACATATTACTTAGTTTTATACAGAAATCCGTATGGCAATTAAAAAGCATCTCCACCGAAACGTCGCCCTCTTTTATAAATACCTTATTTTGTTATTTTTTGTTATTTTAATCACGGCTCGTTTGTTACACGTCGTTCAATAACTCTGTTTTATACGAAATTCCGCGTGGGGGTTAATAATCCTCTTCACTGTTGAAAAAAGCACTTCGAGCCTGCACCCAGAAGGGAGTCTTCAGCAGTCGGGGTTGCAAAAAGGAATTCTCCTTTAGCGACTTACGCCAACAGGGTCAAGAATTAAGCTAAGAAAGAAACTCAACGCCAGAACCACAAATGTAACCCTGGGAGAATGGCAGGACCTGAATTTATAGGTTGTAACTACTCTCTCCATTCCCCCACTCGTTCCCAACTATAAATATCACTCTCTTCTTGCTCATGTTAGCCACATATCCCCCAAATGCTGAGCACACAATCTGTAAGTACATCTTCTTTTTTCACATACTCCTACCCAAAATAACAACAAAAATAAGTCAGACGAAAGAAAACAAAATCAATGAGAGGAGTAAACGGGCCTAGTGTCCCAATCATAGTTCGCAGTAGGGAGACAGCGATGCAGTATCCTTCTCCCTACGAATACCCTATCGCCGATTGAAATTTTATGCAGGTAGTAGGATTGGTCTACCCTTACGTTTTTTATGGGGCGCACATTCATGGCAGTAACACTTTTGTCGTTTTGGAGGTGCGTCGACAATGCCGACACATCGAAAATGGAATCATTCGTCACACAAATCGCATCCAACCATGTCCAGATCTCCTTAAGGAGCATTACATACTGGACACAACCAGACATTGTCTTCCGCAACGAGAGATGAACACGAAGTCTTTCTGTCCTTATCTGCAGCAGGAGTATTCCCAGTTGATTGAATTGGATCATTGATTGGGTATTCTATAATACTGTCGTCAGATGTTAGAGGAAGTTCCTAAGGTTAGAGATGTTTCAGCGAGTTGACCTCAAGACCACCCCCTCCATACACGGGCTGATCTAACCACAGCATCATCGCCTCGGATCAGATGCAAAATGGTCCCCAAAACCCAAAACGGTCTTGACTTTAGGGGGCTCTTAACAAGGATCACACCATCTTTCTGAATGCGGGTCTCCGATTGCAACCGAGAACGTCCTGGAGATTTCCTTTCCAGATCCAAAATGTATTCGTTGTACCATAACCCATGGAATTCCGACAAACATTGGTTCCTGAGCTCCATAGTTTTGATAAGCTTCTCCCTGCTGGGTGGCACTGCCGTAGCAAGATCGTTATTCCCCAACCGCAATAATAATCCGAGGCTCTGGTTGGGCTTAAAGAACATGTTGGGAGTGACAACCGTAGCATAGATATCTGCAGACACCTGGTACGTCAAGGGTCGGTTATTTACTGATCTCTGAATATCAGAGAGCACTGTCAAAAGAGTAAAATAATTCAATTTACCCCTGCAAAGAATCCAACTTCCGAGAATTTTCTTGGCATTGTCACAATATATTGCTTCTGGAACTCCGTATTGATTGGTGAAGCGCGCGAGAGAGCTTGAAAAAATGACAGCACGCTTCATGTCCAGAACTACCTCTATATGGACAGCTCTCACATTCAGGCAAGTCAAAAGAAGTAAGTACATTTTCCTGTCCAGGCTTCCATCCTTTACCCAGAAATGGCCGGTGAAGTCAACTCTTGTGTGTTGGTAAGGCACTCTGAAATCTGTACGAGGAGTCGGTCGGCTGGCCACAGAATTTGGTAGCACGTGTCTGGAATTGTACCTCTTGCATCTAGCACAAGTCCTAAGACCTTGTTGACTGCCTGACTTCCCTGTGTGACCCAGTAGCCGCTTCGTCTCAACATGGCCAAAGTTGATCCTGTCCCCAGATGGGAACATCTCACGTAGCAGTCTAAGATTATAAGTCTGATAGCTGGGTGTTTTCCTATTAAAATAGGATTCTTAACGTCGTAGGCAAGATGCAACGATCGATTAATTCTCCTCCTTGACCGGATCAACACATCCGAATCCAGAAAAAGTGCCTAAGTGCAAACCCGCATAAGTTCTGATCTTTCAACCGGCTTCTTCAGATACTCAGTCTCTGATGGGAATTCTTGTCCCTGTAGAGTGCTCATTAGGTAAATCGCCGCCTTGGAATGGTTGTCCCATTCTCGTCCTAGCTAGGAACCTGAACCCCTCGAGGTGACTCTCAGCAGACGAGAGAATGTAGAAAACCTGTGAATGGGTATGATTGAAGGGCATTCCTTGGCCTCGACCAGAAAGCAGTTCATTGACGTATGATCCATCCGCTGGCAATGCTCGCCCAGGTAGTGTAATTCTTGAGCTGGTCACTGAAGGATTTCTTCACGTAGCGAAGAAGGACCAGTGCACAAAAACTCAAACCCGGATTGAAACTTCCTCAACCTCAATCATCTCGTGATCATATCTGCTGGATTTTGTGTAGTGACCACATACTTAAAAAGAGGCCTTAAACCATATTGGGACTCCAACACATGATTCATTTGCCTGATGTCTTTGAGTCTATTCTCAGCAAATATATTTTTGCTGGCCATAGATAGGGATAAAAGACAGGACCACACAACATGCACGTCGGTGGCCACACATAAATTGGTTGAGATAAACAGCCCACAATTGCCCGAGATTGTTCGCAGGCATTGCCAGCAAGGTAAACTGTCATTAATCTAATACAGGCAGAATTTTGTCCTTTATTGGTACAACCTTTGCCTTGGCAAATATCAAGTAAGATCGTTGTTCTGTACAATATATACAGCAAATCTATATGCCTCCTTAGAAGCGTCGAAAAAGAGATACATGTCACCAGATTGTCCTTAAACTAGGACCTGTCTATTATATCAGTAATCATTTAACCCTGACAGATCATTAGCAAGTTTCCCCCAGCCACTCAGAACCTCAGGAGCGAGAGGATCGTCCCAGCCAGAACCATTCTTCACATAGTCCTGATAAGTATACGGCTTCGGATCGTAACTGAGAGACAGAAAGACAATGGGTAAACATTTTTGCTGCTTCTGAAAGGACCCCCCTCTTCGTTGCAGCACTGGGATCACACTTGACGGGGGCACATGTATCTCCTCTGAAAAAGGATTATACCGGTACCCCAGTGCCATCTCACATTCATGACCATGCGTTCTCAGTGTACCATCCATTTTCATCCTATCTTGAAGGACGTCATAATTGGTGTTGCAGGGCTGAATAACAAATCCTTCCTCCAGCAAACGTTCCTTTGCCAAGGAGTACAAATCGGCAAGTTTATGAGGATATGCCTCTGATGTGACAAGCTTGTCCACGTAGAATCGATTTTCCATCATCTATAGTGGATACTGCGCTGCATGAAACAGAATACACACCAGTACAAACGGGCTATAAGTTAATCCGAAAATCAAGGTTGTATATCTGATGAAGCGAAGACGATCCACATCTTTAAGGAACAAACAGAACCTGATTTTGTAAAATTCCAGTCTGGGATGTATCATCAGGAATGCATTCCGGATGTCCGCCTACAGAACACAGTTGTTAGCTCTGAAGGTCATTAGTAAATTCAACATGCCCTCTCTGAGGTTGACTCCGCAGTAAGCAGCCTCGTTCAGGGACAGCCCGTTACCAGTTTTCAAACTGCAGTTGAACATGGGTCTGATCTTGGTTATAGCTGTCGGGTTAGACTTAAAAACAGGTCGATGAGGTATCCACACATAATTATCAAATTTGTTAGGGGGCACGAAAATCTCCTCAATTATTCCCTCCTGCTCCTTCTGTTGGAATACTTCCAAAGTCCTTAGTTACTCGGTCAAAGATACGCAGGGAAACATCATGATTTGACTGGACTTGCGCTAGCTTGTCAGTATGCTAGGGGAGCCCCACATAGTGTGTTCCAGCCCTGAACTCTATAGACCTCTGAAAGCGCATGATCTGCTCCTAATCATAGTCAGAGACGGTATCCCTGTCAGATATCCCTAGAGACTCCATACTGAACATCCATTCAAACCCCCTCTGCAATCCACTGTTCGGAAAAAATCTCCGCCAAGAGGTCAAGATAAGTCTGTTGGTGCTTCAGCACGAAACACAAGTGAAGAGAATTTACTTGGGAAGTCTGTTTCATTACATAATTAAATGAGAGGTGGACCACCTCATGAGTGGTTTGGTGCCCAGAGAAGAATGATTCTACGGCTCCAAAGGGCACAAGACCTGCTGTGATGGAGAATGCCCAGCCCTTTAGACAGGGAACCAGTTTAAAGGGACCCAATTGATACAAGAGGTCCAATACGATTATACCCCTAATTGGTAGGAAGTCTGAACCAGGGCACACTCAGCATCTTTGAAAGCGCTGAACAGGGGTTCCAAATTGTCTAGTCGAACAGACAAGTCCATCACATCAACTACCAGAATAGGCGTATTCAAGGTGTTCTAGCAACCTACATCAATCCTCAGTACCACCGCCTTAAATCTCTTATCACACTTTCCAAGAAGGGTTGGCAATCTAAGTTGGCAATCAACACCAATTGATTCAAGTAAATCCAAGACATGCAGAACTTCAGCAGACAAATACGACCGCCCACTCTCTTGCCCAAGAGGCAATTAACAGCAACATTTCTTTTTACACTGATGAAAGTCACAAATAGAATGAGGGCAAGCTGTGAGAATATCCAGGAGACGTTCGAGGGTTAGTGTTTATGCGAAAGGAAGAGGTAGTCCGAGCCCTCCGCGCAGATTTCTGAGTAGAATTTCTGCCAACGTAGAATGTTGTACTGGTAGATTCGCCACCATTTACCAGCAGTCTTTTTATAGCTTCCCATGTAAATTCAAAAATGGATGCTAATGATGGTGATCGCTTCCCTGTCAGTCAAATCATCTCCCCTTTAAGTGGTTTAGGGAACTTTCGGAGCAGGATCTTGGCCATAAGACGAGCCCCACCCGACTCATCCACTGAGAAGTCACATGAATAGGAGCTTCCTAGCTCTTCCAGCAGTCCCCGGAAAAAATTCTCTAAAGATCCGCATAGACAGTGTCCTAACCAGGAATATATTCTGGCATTTCCTGAAATATCTGGTCTATGATATCGTCAACATCCAAGTACTCCCTTTTCAATAATAACAGAGCACGCTGATAGTTCATGTATGTGCAGCTCAGGTGGTTAATTAGCTGCAGTGCTCTGTCGGAAAGGGAGCACTTTAAGAAATTTAGACGCTCAGTGTCATTGGCCATATCAACCACACAATTTTGGAATCCTGATAAGAATTTTTGGAAACTTATATGGTCGGTGTTCATCTCAAACCCACTGAATGTTGGCCCAGTGATCTGAATGTGGGGTGGTTTCACCACAAAGGAAGCAGAACTTCTTCCTGGAGTAGATGCGGTTACAGGATTCAGAAAAAAACGGGCAGCTGGTGAATGCATGGTAACAGACGCTCGTTCGTTACATGTGGTTCAATAACTTTGTTTCATACAGAAATCCGAATGGGGGTTAATAATCTTCTTTACTTAGGGATCTGTTTTTTTTTAATACCTTATCATTTTTCTGGTTAATTTTACTTATTGTAATCGACGCTCGTCTCTTACATGTCGTTCAATAATCTGCGTGGCGACCAATAATCCTCTTCACTGAGGGATCTCTTTCTTTTTAGTATTATTGTCATCATAATTATTATTATTAGTTTCTATACAAGTCATCATCAGTGATTACTCAGTACCGACAGTAACCGGTGGTGTTCCCTGAAGTATGTGTGACAACAAGTCTCCCTAGATTGCAGTACTCTCCACCTCTTTCGATAACTATTGCAGCAAATTATTTTCTGTTATCGCTACAGCCGCTTATATTGATTTCTCGCTAGCTACGACAATTAGTCTTCTCTGGGATTTGCGTTCCAATAAACCTCTTCAGTATGCTCCGAAGTTTTCCAGTAGAGTTCTGCTTAGTGTTTTCCATCCTCGTTATTTCCATCATCCACAATTATTTTGTGTGGTATTAGCCGAGGCCGATACCCTTTCTTTTAGGGAGCGCGGGGTGGGGAAATTGGTCAATTCATTTTAATTCCAATGTCTCTTCGTATTTTTCTTAAGTGTTTCAGAACAGTTGCTACACTTGTTGGTTTCATGTTCAATATTCTTTTCAGTTCTTTGGCTAACTCCATGCATTTGCTTTGTATTCCCGTCTCTTTTATGTTTACCTTATGGTTTGCTGGGACGGCAACATCTACAATTTAGCAGTTGCTTTTCTTTCCTGTTAATTATTATGAAGTTCGATCTCCTTGCTTGGGTGAATCTATCTGTTTATACCCCCATGCCCCAGATGATTTTGTGTTTTTTGTTTTCCAGTACTGTCTCCGGTTTGTGTCTGTACCATTTGTCTTAGTTATTTTCTTAGTTCCTAGTTTACTGCTTTCCCCACGTAGTCGTGTTTTTAGTATTCTATTTGGACTAGTTTGCTGCATGCTCTTATCATCTGATTTACTGTTTCGTCTCTTTGTCCACAAAGTCTATATTGACTGTTTTCCTAGGTTTTATTAATTTTAGTTTTAATGTAATGAGTTCTAATCGCATTGTTCTGTGCAGCTGTTAGTACCGATTTTGTGTCGCTGTTCAAGTGCCCTTTTCTTAGTGATATCCAGGTGTTCTTGTGATTCGCCTCCCTGGTCATTTTTATGAATCGTCCATATAGCTATTTCTCTTCTTATATTTCTATTATTGTACTGGTTTCCTATATTGTTTATTTTGATGACGTCTCTTGCTGCAGTTATCCGTATTTCTGTGTTCTGCGTTATGTATTTTCCATGTCATTGTTTGTGTCTGCTACAGTCTTCTATACATAGCAGTCCTTTCCCCTTCGTTCCTTTAAACGTAGACTCGGTCAGTATCATCTGTCGGGTGTAGTGCATTGTGTATGGCAATTTATTTCCTAGCCTTCTGGTTAAGATGTCTAAGTTATTTTAGGGTCCAGCTTACGAATAGTCCAGAGTATCTTATTAGTGATATTGCTCAGGTGTTCATTCCTTAAACAACATTTCTACTATTTATTTTGTTTCTAAGAGTTTCATTGTTCTTCTCAGGTATTCTCTCACAATCTCTTATCTCATATCTGTTAATTTAATGGTGTCTGCTGCCAGAATTCCCAAATATTTAAAGCATTCCTGTTCGCCTAGTGCCCTCATCTCTTTTTTGGTTTGCCCTCGATTTTCTCTAGTTTACACATTTTCATCTCTAGAAGTGAGTATTTTTCCATTCAAAATTCGATTTGAATGACCTGACTGAATATTCTGGTTATTTGGTTATGTTTATCAGCTGTCAAAATTCCATTTTTCAAAAAGCTTTAGGTCATCCATGTATATAAGGTTGTTTATTCTTTGTTCTATGTCTGTAAATGTGTATTTCCTGAGTATATAATGTAGTGGCATCATGGATATGATAAATAGTAGTGGTGATAGGGAGTCTCCTTTGAAAATGCTTCTCTGTATTGTTGTCCTTCAACTGTCAGTTTTAGTGTCATTATTCCAATTACTTTCTTAATGAGATTAATAATCCTGTATTGTATAATAGTGTACATTTTTAAGCATTCAATTATCCATGTTTGAGGGATTTTTTTGTAGGCTTTCTTTGTAGTCAATCCGTGCCATGGATATGTTCTATTTTCTCTATTTTACATCCTTCAAGATCTTTGATTTATTTGTAGCAGATCATGCGTCCTTGTTTTCCCTTTTGTTCCTCGTGGAGTAGTCCACGATTGTTCAGAGAGTGATAGATTTGTTCTTTCAGTTGTACCGTTATTAAACCAGTACGTACGTGCTTTTCAGTTTTCCATTTACCTTAGGGTTGTCTTAATCGTTTACTCATTAATTTCTGTTTCTTGTTCAATATCCTATAGTTCATCTTGTATATTTTTCAGCTATTTGACATTTTTGTTTGTTTTTTAGACGTTTCCAATAACTTGCTCCGGAAATATTTTGTCTCCGTCAGGTCCAGTTGTTCTGTTGTTGTTTTTACTCCATTTACGTTTTTGTAAAACTTCATTGTTTTAAAATGTTCTGGTCTGTATATGCTGTTTAGATTTGTATCTGTGCCGTAGCAGTCTTCCTTCTATTGCTGCTATTTTTTGTTTTAGTACATGTTTCTTAATTAGTATTTCCTTGCGAGTCAGATTTCCGCTTAGCCATATCTTCCTGTTCTCTTTCATCCTTTTTACGGTGTTTTATATACTCCCTCTCACAAGATGTGACACAAGGTAGGAAAGTGGGATTGGAAAGCCAGCGCCCGAGTAGATTAGTAATCTGGGTTTCCAGTCCGATTTCCCATCCAGTCTTTGTCGGTCCATTCATTTGGTTAGTTTTTATATTCTCTTTTTTAGTGTTATGCATATTGATTTTTCGGCCGCATATATCAAGTTGTTTAGGTGTGTGATAGTATATGTTCAGATGTATGCAAGGAGTCAGTTTACTTTCTCTGTTTTTATTTTAATTTCTTCCAATATTCATTCTTTAAGGATGGCAGTTTTGTTTTGTTCTCGTCGATGAACCGTTTGATGTTTTCAGTTTGCTTCTTCCTCGGTGAGTTCTGTGATTTCGTTCTCTTCGCCCTCCTCAATTTCAGTGTTTACGTTTTGCCTGTCTTCTACCTGTTGGTTCTCGCCAAGTGGTGTTACTTTGTAAGTTACGCCATATCTCTTTGGTTTGATTTCTATTAATTCTAACTCTGGGAGGCACCCTCTCTTGAGGAACTGTCTTGCTTGACCTGCTATCCTTTGTTACGTTGTATAGTGATCAGTATAAATGTCCCATATAATTTCCATTCGAAGTCTTATTAATAAAACAAGAACTTTTAGGTAAAATTCGAGCTTATTCATCAATACAGTCTCCTTCTAAAATAATACACTGATTCCAATGCTTCTCTGACAATTCAATGGTTCTTTTTTGCAAGAAGGATGTGTCTGTGGCCTCAAAATATGCCTCAGTTTCCGACATAACTTCTTCATTGGAGCGAAATCGTCTTCCCTGGAACATTTATCAAGGTCTGCAAACATCCACTAATCGCTGGGGTCTATGTCTGAAGAATACAGTGCGGAAGCCATTCAAGGTGGAATTCATAAAGTGTTGTCATCATTGCCATCGACTTGTGGTGAAAGAATATTTTTTTTCTTATGTGTGGTAATTTCTTTTGGTAATGTTATCTTTTAAACGCACTAATTATAAAATTCGTTATTGTTGTTTCTTCCTTTCTTAATGCAATCGATGAACAAAATACCTTACTTATTTCAGAAAACTGAGGTCAAAATCTTGCCTGCTAATATTTTCATCTTTAGTTGCTTTGTAGGGCTTTCCACTGCTGCTGTTCATTCAGCTGACTGCTAATTTGAGTCCGGATTGAAGTGGTGGATTGATGTTTCATCTATTGAAAATATGGACAAAATAACTCCTTTTTGGCGCGTTGACACTTTTGTAAACAATACTCTGACTCGTCAACGCGTTGTTGTTTTTGATTGAATTTGAGAAAAGGCGGCACCCACTTTAAAATACAGCTTTGCCATTGAGAAATGTTCAAGCAAAAATGGTGAATAGACTCCCTTCTCATATTTTCAACTCTTCTGCTATACCACGCAACTCCAATTGAGAATCGGCCAAAATTAGTTTGTTGCTATGTTTTATGTTTTTCGTGACAACTACCGTATTCCTCCGACTTGACCGTTAAGAATCATTTGTGTCTCTATGGCAGCGTCAAAAGTCATCATAACACTTCTTAAACATTGTTTCTGACGGATCAGCGTCCAAAAAACACTGATCAAGCAATTGTTATGCTGAAACAGTATTTTTCACCAAAAAGCTGTGTTTTATCAACACACGAAATTCAGATGTTTCCATTGTTTTGAAAATTTGCAACAGTAACTTAACTTAAATTATAACTTTGTAAACCAATAATCCAATTCGGCTCAAATGTTGACGCGTGCTATGAGATTTTATGAAAGTTTATGAGGATATCTTATTAGTGACTCTTGAGTTATTGAATCATGTATCA
Source organism: Sepiola atlantica (assembly GCA_963556195.1). NCBI lineage: Eukaryota > Metazoa > Mollusca > Cephalopoda > Sepiida > Sepiolidae > Sepiola > Sepiola atlantica. The sequence goes on along the minus strand of OY744536.1, from coordinate 66,910,077 downwards.
TAATATATATATATATATATATATATATATATATATATATATATATATATATGTATTTCTTAGATGAGGATTGATAATTTGTATAATTTTGGTTATTCGGACTACACTCCAATCTTGAGTGTTATTATCACAACGTTTCGGTTCGCAAGGACCCGTTGCGCAGTGGATATAGTACTAATCCAAATTCAGCTCAAAGTGATAGTCATCTGAAGGTTGAAGGTCCAATCCTCGGTGAGGGCAATACGAAGAATTGCGAATTACTGAAGACTTGTTCTAGTCATGTCTGTCGAAACAAGAGCATGCTACCCGCGTGGATTAAATAAATGGCTTCGTTCGAAATTCCGTCCAGATTCCCGAGTTTGACAGAAATATTCCCGAGTTCGAAGAGATACACCTGAAGAAAGCCGGAGGTTACAGCGGCCGAAACGTTGTGATAATAACACTCAAGATGAGAAATTTAGTCCGAATAACCAAAGATGTACAAACATATCTATCTATCTATCTATCTATCTATCTATCTATCTATCTATCTATCTATCTACATATATACATATATACATATATATATATATATATATATATATATATATATATATATATATATATATATATATATACAGGCTGATTGGAAAGTAACGCCCTATACTAGTAAGTTATTACTGAAATATAATTTTTTCTTAGGGGTGTTGAAGAGTTATGAATTATACGTTATTTTTTCTCTTTAGTCCTCACATTCCACGAGCGATGCTTTTTACAATGCGGAAAAAATGCTGTTTTGAGTCGGCTTCTGTTTTCAATACTCTCAGAGTATTCATCACCATTCATCTGTCATTCTATATATCTTGTTGACCAATATTGTTGACTTATTAGTAAAAGACAGAAAAAAGAAAAAAAGTTTCTTACAAAAATACTTGATGCGGTTTCCAGGCAGCTTTAGATGTTGGTGTCGATTTTTGACACCCATATAGAATTTTGAATAAAACCCCTTACTATACACTTTCTCATCATGATCGTTTCTTGTAAAAATTATGTTTGTTTCAAAAGATATCTTGTATTCCTCTATGTGAATAAATAAGAAATAAAATACTAAAACATATACATAGTTATACATATATTACATTAATTTATATATATATATATATATATATATATATATATATATATATATATATATATATATATATATATATATGTTAAATGCGTTAAACTAATTAATTGGTATCCCGATTTATAAAATCGGGGGACTTATGTTTTGAGGCATGTCCGTCCGTCCGTCCGTCCGTATTTTTCTCCGCAACCATCCATTGAATTTCTCTGAAATTTTGCATGAAGTTGTAATTTTGATCACGTTAGAAAGTGACATTCTCCGATTTTAGAAAGAAAATCCGGTTAGTGCCCCAGGGGGTCAAAAGGCTCCGAAATGGCAAACAATGACATTTTTTGCCCAATAACTTTTCATCCATCCATTCAATTTCTCTGAAACTTGGCCAACATGTGGAGGCAATTGTTCCTAATAGAAAAAAAGTATAGCTGACCTTGGGAAAAATCTGGTTCGCACCCCCAGGGGGTCAAAAGCCCCCAAAATGGCAAAAAATGACCCTTTTCTCCCATAACGTTTGATCCATCCATTCAATTTTTCGTAAACTTGGCCAAAATGTAGAGGCAATTGTTCTGGATATAAAATGGGCATCCTTGATCTGAGAAAAATTCTGGTTCGCGGCTTGTTATTAAAAGAAACACTGTTAGTTTATATTCTGTTAATGTTCATTAGTATTATTATTATTGTTTGACAGTTTCTACTTAGTTAATATGCTTATATATAGTGAGTTGAGAGTTTATGCATATCAATCATAATTATCTTCAAATTTCTTGTAAGTTGTTAATAGTTTTATTATCTTTTGTGGGGACTAGATTAAATATGAGATTTAAGGTTTAGAAAACTAGTTTTAATTATTGTAATAGATAATGCTTTAGTAATGTAAAGATCACACCATCAAAATGTAGGCATATACAGTGGAACTAGACTTCCTATACAGTGAAAACTCTTCTATAGTGGACTTAAAATAACCCGACTATGTTCGTTTCCAAAAAGAAGAACAAACACTTTCCCGTTCTATAGTACTGCAAACCTACAAAAAACAAGAATAACTTTAAGGCTACAGAAATTCATACTAGAATTGTCTGCAAAGACTCGCGTCGAAACGGATAAAGTATTAAGTAAACATTCACTTATAAGTGATACTCCTCTTCAATTGCAAATTATTTAGGACTTATGCCCGGTTATGGCTGACGAAACGAGAGCGTGTTACCCTTGTTGATTATATAAAAGTGTTTCGTTCGAAGTTCCGTGGGGTTCCCGGGTTCGACAGAAGGCGTTGTGAAAATACCACTGAAGATGAGAACAGTAGTCCGAATAATCCAGAACATTCTTGGAGTAAATTGACAAAAATATTGGTCACTAGAGAGGAGTTATACTCTATGCCAATGGGAGAGAGACAGTGGTATATATAGAGAGAGACTAGCTTAATTTGTTGGAGTGGAGTCAACGTTGAACAATATACTGAAACCCGATAAATAAATCATGAGTTAATAATAGTATTAGGTTTTAAGCAAATTAATTATCACTGCTAACTCATATCTTTTCATGGCAACAAATCGAATCGATTTTTACTAACGTTTAAAACATATAGCGAACTCGTTATAGGAAAATCGTAAAATGTGTCTCTTTTTCTAACTCCCTCTTGTATCTCCGTCTTCATGTATATTTCGATCCTTCTATCTCTCTGCGCCAGTGAATGTAAAGTATCTCACCTTTTCAACGTACCCAACGCAATCTACTAGAAAAACCGCTTCAGCGGAAACAAGCTATCTCGTTCATTGTCCTTATGAATTACTAGGTGCGCAGATGACGTCAAGCAAAAAGACAATAACAATGGCGGCTATTCTTGTATAATAGCGTGCTTATGAATTTGTAATTAAAGGAATAGTTGAAATATTTCTATTTCAATCCCCCAAAAAGGCAGCCCCCCTCACATATATATATATCTATAAACAGGAAACCGATGCACTAATGCGTGCAGTCAAATGACAATAATTACTCTTCGGGTGGAAGTTGTTGAAAAATAAACGGTCCATAAAACTGCGTGTATTTATTCATGCCTCCATTTGTATCACGGTGGAATACAATCCCATACGACATTTCTTTTTTGTTTGAATGCGTATTCACACGGCATTATGAATATAAAGAGCGGAAATGATCAAGTTTTTTCATTCAGACTATGTGTTTGCGATGTAAAAAGATTATTTTAAATTTACGTGTGTAAAAACTGTAGAAAATTCAACTTAAACAAAATAGATCGACCGATGGACAATGTTTCTTTAAAAAATTCTGCATGTATATATATATATATATATATATATATATATATATATATATATATATATATATATATATATTCGTGGAAGAGGTACATCGCACTCAACAATGTTGCTATTTCTTTATTTATATCTTATTTGTGACTAGCAGAGCTACCCGGCGTTGCCCGGGTCATTAAAAACAATATAGAAAACGTTAAATAGCAGGTGCAACAACGTTATATTACAGCTTATATCTCTCCCTCTCTCTCTATCGATGTCTATTTATCTTTCTCCCTTTCTCTTTTAATATTGCAATGGGAACTGAACTGCCAAAAGTACCGTTAAAATCAAAGTATGAAGAGAAATTATGTTGATAATGATTTTTAATTCTGCACAATGGATATTAGAAGTAATAGTTCCGGGAAATTGATAATTTATTGTCTCCCACATTTCACAATAATATAAAGATAAATGTTGTTGAAAAAGATAGTAGTCCGAAGAAGTTTAATATATAACAGTTACCAAAAGTGATACTGTAATCTTAAAAAAATGTTTATCCCGGCCAACGCTGAGTAGATTAATAGTCCTGGTCAATCACTAATGTCTGCCCTCTCTCTTCATTTTAACATATTAAGAAGATACGTTATGTTGATCAAGTCAATAGTTCGAATGGAGTTAATATATATCAGTTAACAAAATTAATACCGAAATGATATAATTATTGATCCCGGCCAAGGACAAGAAGCACACATTGTCAGGGTAAATTCTTAATTTCTTCTCCCCTCTCTATTTGAACATATTAAAAAGATACATGATGTTGATGAATGCAATAGTCCGAATAGATTTACTATACATCCCTTACCAAAAGTTATACTGTAATCTTACAATTTTGAATCCCGGACCATGCCGAGTAGAACATATGGTCTCGTTTAATTACTGATTTATTCTTCCCACCCCATATCTAACAATAATATTAATATAAAGGATATTAAGCACAATGGATTATGACTCCCGGGTGTATACTACATTCGAAAAAAGAAGGCAAACGTTCTTTATGTTAGCATAACTAACTTTTCTCTCTTTTTGTAACTGTTTTAAAACGAAGTTCTGCTTAGGCAGCACTTCATTTAACAAACACCCGCTCTATCTAGGATATTGAGCACTTTTGGATTAATACCTGCTTAATCTAGAATATTCATATGAATGAAAAAATAAATGAAATATTGAATGATAAAAAAATGAATGTAATATGAATCAAAATATTAATTAAAATCTGAATGAAAAAGTGAATTTAAAAATCTGAATGAAATAAAGAATTGAAAGAAAAATAATGAAAAAGTAAATAAAAAAACAAGAAAAAATAAATGAAAAAAATGTATGAAAATATGTATAAAAAGTGAATGAAGAAAACAACGAATGTTTTCATTCGTTGTTTTCTTCATTCACTTTTTATACATATTTTCATACAGATATTTAATTAAAAATGACTAAAAAAATTGAATGAAAAATAATAAATGAAAAAAGTAAAAATAATGAATAAAAAAATAAAAATACTGATTGAAAAAAAAAATAATGAATGTAAAAAATGAAAAAAAAGTAAATAAAAAACTAATGAAAATAAGAAAATGAAAAGATGAATAAAAGCTGAATGTTTAAATTTTAATGTCGGGCAACCATGTGTTTAAACACAACTGCTCTGTCTTAGTCAGTGAGCAACTTTTGATTACTATATACTAATCCCCATATCAAAATATTGTAATGTTACTATCATGACTCCCGGTTAAACAATGATGCTATTTTTATGGGCAACACGGCTTTAAAACATACTATTATGACTCCCGGTTAAACAATGATGCTATTTTTATGGGCACTACGGGTTTTAAACATACCTGCTCTATCCAGGATATTGGACACTTTAGATTACCACTTACCAATGACTCCCGGAAAACGCCAAGTAGAATTTCTTGTATTAAATAGTATAACAAAACATAGTTATGTTTGTTTTCCCGGGGCCTTTAAGCATGCTTGCTCCTTTCAGCACATTGACCACTTTTACGTTACTAACTGCTCTATCCAGGATATTGAGCACTTTGATTATGGCTTCCGTGCAACAACATAATGGTTATTTATCATAGACTACACTGTGTTTAAACACACTTGTTTTATCTAGGATATAGAACACTTTTTTAAGCATTGTTAGGTGACTACCTGCTCTATCCAGCATATTGAGCACCTCGTTTAAACACAACCACTATATCAAGGATAATGAGAACTTCTAAAATTAAGAAATACTAAAAAAGGAGTTTGATACTCCCGTCCTATCCAGGATATGTATCACTTTCGAATATACCCCGTAAAGACAGAAGTTTTCTATCCCGGGCAACGATAAGTCTTATAGATATATTCTGATCCAGACAATTTATATATATATATATATATATATATATATATATATATAGTTATTAAGGTTATCCTATTTAATTATACTCTTTTTCCGATGCTGCTCCTTCTATAACTACTTCCCTTATAACTCCTCCCACCACATATTGACTTATTATCCCCTCCTACCACCATCTAAAACATTCAACGTATAGACAGCCAATCAATCAATGCAGAATGATTATCAGATTTTTAGAATTATATACATATTTATCATCAAGTTTTCGTTGATGGATGTCTGATTAAAAATTACGGAATATTTCGTTTTATTATTTAAAATGTTGATTGTAGTTACTTTTAACAAACTTCTGTTAGTTCCGCGTATCAAGTGTATGTAATATTTGACGTATATTCGTCTTGCTATTTTTCCCGCCATTGTAATTGTAAATGTTGATACAACTGTGATGTGTCGTTGTCATTGTTTTATTGATGTTCCGGTTTACCCTTGGAACTAAACTAATACATATAGTAAGCAATGCCGACTTCTTACAAAAGTGTAAAACAATTATTTCCTTTCTGTGTTAAAAGTGTATGTAGCTTGAATGTTCTTAACAAGTATTCCCTCTATGTGTTTAAAGTGTATGGTGCTTGCATGTACTAAATAAGTATTTTCGCCTATGTGTTTAACACGCATGGTGCTTGCATGTACTAAATTAGTATTTTCGCCTATTTAATATGTATGGTGCTTGCATGTTCTTAACAACTATTTATTTTATATGTTTAAAGTGTATGGTGCTTGCATGTACTAAATAAGTATTTTCGCCTATATGTTTAATAGGCATGGTGCTTGCATGTACTAAATAAGTATTTTCACTTATGTGTTTTATATGCATAGTGCTTGCATGTACTAAATAAGTATTTTCGCCAATTTAATATGTATGGTGCTTGCATGTTCTTAACAACTATTTATTCTATATGTTTAAAGTGTATGGTGCTTGCATGTACTAAATAAGTATTTTCGCCTATGTGTTTAACACGCATGGTGCTTGCATGTACTAAATTAGTATTTTCGCCTATTTAATATGTATGGTGCTTGCATGTTCTTAACAACTATTTATTTTATATGTTTAAAGTGTATGGTGCTTGCATGTACTAAATAAGTATTTTCGCCTATGTGTTTAATAGGCATGGTGCTTGCATGTACTAAATAAGTATTTTCACTTATGTGTTTTATATGCATGGTGCTTGCATGTACTAAATAAGTATTTTCGCCAATTTAATATGTATGGTGCTTGCATGTTCTTAACAACTATTTATTCTATATGTTTAAAGTGTATGGTGCTTGCATGTACTAAATAAGTATTTTCGCCTATGTGTTTAATATGCATGGTGCTTGCATGTACTAAATAAGTATTTTCACTTATGTGTTTTACATGCATGCTGCTTACATGTACTAGATAAGTATTTTCGCTTATTTAATATGTATAGTGCTTGCATGTTCTTAACAAGTATTTAATGTGTATGATGCTTGCATGTAATTAACAAGTATTTCTTCTATGTGTTTAAAGTGTATGGTTCTTCCATGTTCTAAACAAGTTTTTACTCTGTGTGTTTAAAGTATATGGTGCTTGCATGTTCTTAACAAGTATTTATTATATGTGTTTAAAGTGTATAGTACTTGCATGTTTTAAACAAGTACATACTCTATGTGTTGAAAGTGTAAGGTGCTTGAATGTTCTTAACAAGTATTTTCTATGTGTTTAAACTGTATCGTACTTGATTGTTCTAAAGTAGTATTTACTCTATGTGTTTTAAGTGTATGGTGCTTGCATGTTCTTAACAAGTATTTCCACTATGTGTTTAAAGAGTATGGTACTTTCATCTTCTCAACAAGTATTTCCACTATGTGTTTAAAGAGTATGGTACTTTCATCTTCTTAACAAGTATTTCCACTATGTGTTTAAAGAGTATGGTACTTTCATCTTCTTAACAAGTATTTCTTCTATGTGTTTAAAGTGTATGGCGCTTGAATTTTCTTAACAAGTATTTTCTCGATGTGTTTTAACTGTATAATGCTTGCGTGTTCTTAAAAAGAATTTCCATCTATGTGTTTAAAATGTATGGTGCTTGCATGTTCTTAACATGAATTTTCTTCTATGTGTTTAAAGTGAATGATGCTTGCATATTCTTAACAAGTATTTCCTCTATGTGTTTTAAGTGTACGGTTGTTGAATGTTCTTAACAATTATTTCCTCGATTTTATAAAAGTGTATGGTGCTTGCATGTTATTAATAAGTGTTTTCTCTATGTATTTAAAATGTATAGTGCTCGCAAGTACTAAACAAGAATTCGCTCTATGTGTTTAAAGGGCATGGTGCTTGCATGTTCGTAACAAGTATTTCCTCTATTGTTTTACGTGTACGTTGCTTCCATGTTCTTAAAATGTATTTACTCTATGGGTTTCATATGTATGGTGCTTAACAAGTATCTTTTATTTGTGTTTTGATTGTATGGTGCTTGCATGTTCTTCAGAAGTATTTTCTACATGTATTTAAACTTTATGGTGCTGGTTTTTGAAGAGACCAGCATATAAAAAAAAGAAAATAACATATTTGTCTTTTTTCCATTCGGACAGAACACAAGGTACTACTACTACTACTTATAATATCTCTCTGTTTGGCAAGGCTATGTTTTTAGCGAAATGATTGCAAAACGTAAATACAAATACATTAAATTTAAAATGAAAAAAAATGTGTCTTGTTTGTATTTTATTATTATATTCTGCCTGCATCCTCTGTGCTTTTAGGCGTATGCCTATATTTTATGCTTTATATATATATATATATATATATATATATATATATATATATATATATATATATATATAACTTTAAGAGAAATATCTGATGAAATGCAACACTTTTCGCAGCAGTAACTTTACAATTGATCTTTAATGCTGACGCTTTTTATATACTGGAAATATGATTGCATTCATGCTAAATCTGTTGTTTCTATCACGACATTTTGTTTGCATGCTGTTGCATTTAATAAGAGCCAACTTTTCGTTTGAGAATTGCTTGGGTTGCTGGTGGAGCGGGTCTGATTATTTTATCCTACATATCTACATTGAACGCAGTTAATCAACCGTGACCGATGTATGCTTGATTTAATTATTCTAAGTACTTTTTATAGGGTATATTTTTTTCACATTGATCACTATTGGATTTGAATATTTATACGGTAAATATCGACCTGAATAATCGAATGTCTTCTAATTTTTAAAGGAAAAAACAAAAATCATTAATAGTACTCGAATCGGCGAAACTTGACCAAGCCTACTAATTTGTAACGTAACTCAATCGCTTGACACGTTCTTTTTTCTACCGTCCAGGCCGTGTGATGTAACATAAATAATTATTAAGAACAACTCGTCTCTTTAAAAGCAATCGTGTCACATATGTAGCGTTAAACTTAGTAAAAACTCATCAGCATCCATAACTAACGATTTAACCTTCGACCTTCTTCATGTGCGTCTTGGCAAACTCGAGAATCTTTGTATAATTTCGATCATTCAGACTACTGATCTCATCTTGAGTGTTATCATTACAACGTTTTGGCCGGGAATATTTCGTTTCTGAATTTTTGAGATGTGGATTGATAATTTGTATAATTTCGATTATTTGGACTACTGTTTTCATTTTGTCATCACAACGTTTCGGCCGCTGTAACAACCGGGCTTCTTCAGGTGTATCTTTTCGACCTCGAGAATATTTCTGTCGAACTCGAGAATATATACGGAATTTCGAACGGAATCCTTTATTTAATCAACGGGGTAGCATGTCCTCGTTCCGTAAGGCATAAGAAGTCTTCATTAATTCGCAATTCTTCGTATCGCCCGCACCGATGATTGCACCTTCAACCTTCAGATGACTATCCACTTATAACTGAATTTTGGTTAGTACTATATCCATTGCGCCCGGGTCCTTGCGGACACTTCTAGTATGACTACTTATCCGTATGTATAACTACTTTTAGTACTACATATATATATATATATATATATATATATATATATATATATATATCATAATCTATTATTAATGGTTCTCATATTGTATTAACATCTATACTAGGTCTGCTTATCAGTAATTTTTGCCCGACATATGCGCTGCTCTCCACCGTTATTCCACATCTAGAATGTTTACTTCCTTCCATAAGGGTGGGTGGTTTCCCCTTTATATGGTCAACCATACCCGATTTTTTTATATCCCTTTGTATTACGGCTTTCCGGTGTACTTCTAGCCTTACCTTTAGTGGGTAACATGTCCCACCTTTGTATATTTTCCTACAATTACATGGGATCGCATAGTTCTTAGTCATACATTTTTCCGTAGGAGGTTTGACTCTCACAAGATGCTTTCGAGGAGTTGAGTCGCTTCTGGATAGTGTCTTGGTATCAGATGGATTACGTATTCTTTGGATTTTTCCAGCAAGACCTTTCATATATGTTATAGCAACTGTGTGCATTTTCGGGTGGTGTCCATTGGTCTTTGGTCTAGATTTGTTAGAGCTGATATCATACTCTTTTGATAGTTGTTTTGGTTGACGATTTCTTTCAAGCTGTCCATCTCCTCTTAATATGTGTTGTTGTTACTACATATTGTCTTTGCTCGATGTGGTAGGCAGCGGATAATTCCTTTCGTTACATTTTATGGATGGTGGGAGTTAAAATTTAGATACTGTCCAGTAAAAGTTTGCTTTCGATATACAGATGACCTAACACCCTGATCAGTGCGAATTATCAGCACATCTAAGCAGGATACTTTGTTATGATGTTTCTTTTTCCATCATTAACTGTATAGATGGACGGATGGAGTTCACATAGTCTTGTAATGTTTGAACATCTTCCCAGTGAAGCCAGAGTATGAATGTGTCATCTATATATCGTAGCCACATTGTTGGCTTTAGTAGTGTTGACCCTTACGTCATAGTCTCAAAGTTGTCCATGAATACTGTAGGTAAAAGCGATTTCATAGCAATATTATTTACCTTAGTGTATATACAGATCCCATTGCGAAGTATCTTTATGTCGAAATCGGGAATCTGTAAATACATTAAAACCCCTTAGCCAGTTAGCTTGCTCTCTTTCCGTCAGCTATGACCAGGTAGATGTCTAAAATAATTCGGAACTGTATTTTTAGTATCGCCCGGACTGAGGATTGAACCTCAAACTTTCATGCCTTACTAAGGCGTATATTCCGGACGTATATTCTCACCACGACAGTCAATTTAATATTTACTCTGTAATTTCATCGTGTTAATTCTTGATTAACTTCTGACTGAGAGTAATAGTTAATCAAATTATCTATCCATGCCTATTTGTGTCTCTTTGTCTGTCTGTCTGTCTTTCTCTCTCTATCTATCTCTGTCTCTCTCTCTCTCTCTATATATATATATATATATATATATATATATATAGAGAGAGAGATAAATGTATGTATATGTATATATACGTATGTATGTAAATATACTCATATATGTATATATATATATGTATATTTATGCATATATGTATATCTGTATATATATGTATGTATATATATAGGCATTTGTGTGTGTATATATATATATATGTATATGTATATGTATATATATATATTTATAGTATCTCTCTCTCTATATATATATGTATATATGTATATGTATATATATATATGTATCTGCATATATATATGCATATATATACGTATATATATGTATATATATATATGTATATATATGTGTATATTTATATATATATATGTATATATGTATATATGTATATATGCATATGTATTTATATGTGTATATATATGTATATATATATGTATATGTATATATATGTGTGTTGGTGTGTATATACATGTAGATATATATGTATATATATATATGTATATATATGTATATATATGCATATGTGTGTATATATATATATATTTATATATATATATATATATATATATTATGACTTGCTATTCCCGCATGCGTGTTTGTGTCTGTTTGTATTTGACCTCAATTAGCTTCCAAACCATCTGCCTCGGCGACAGTGGCAGAATGTTACATGTGTGAGTATATCGCGTGTCAGTGAAAAAAATGTCGATTTGTGAAAATTATTATACGAGTGTAAATATACTGAAAGGATTTAATCTGTAAATCTCAAATTACCGTCATGAACGGTTTAATAAGTTAAGCTATGCTAAGAATTTCTACATCTTAAACGGGGATCAGCGAAGAGAAGTACACTGATTACTATTTGTTGAGCTTCGAAAGGGCACCTCATGCCCTTTTTCTTCCAACGCTACGTGGAAATTAATTACATTTAAACACAGCGGATTAAAAAGCGTTACAAAGTATTTACAATTCTGAATCTTATTATTCACAGAAAAAAGAGAACCCATAGAAACTAGGAATGATTTATTTGTCGCCAACGTGACTTCATCGGAGGCTCGATCCGCACTATAATCGCATGTGTATGTTGGTCGGTCGGTCGGTTTGGTTTTTTCGTTTGTCATTTATGACTTTGAAATAGTGTCTCCCTTGCTGAACGTACAGATGTAATGCACAGAGTTATGCGAGAAGTAGACACTCTTATTCAAATCAATGACAAAGACTGCTGCTGTCAGTTTGATCTGTTGGTCTAATTTTGCCCACCAATTCGCTGTTTTGATACCTCATTGTAATACAGCTTCCTACTCCAGTAGTTACATTGCAAGAACTACACGCTTGTGGAATTCTCTTCTTTCTGCCCTTTTTCTGCTCCCTATAATCTTCGTCTAAACACAATTAAGGCCAATATTTGTTATTGTTTGCTCCTTATATAAAGTTGCTTCATGCCTAGTCTGGAGCGATTTCCTTTAAAAAAAAAAAAGGGTAATCCGTTTTCCATTTACCAGGCTTCATGTCGCTCAACTTCGGTGATCTTACGAGAACCGACGTGTCCACGTGATTGTAGCCGTATTAAGTCGGTTTGCCCGTCTGTTTTTCATCCATGAATTTGAAAAAAATGTTCTCGCTATTCGTGTCTTCATGAAATTTACATTTTTACAAAGTTGCAAATATTTCTGTGAATTCTTTGATATTATAATTCGCACCAACCAATAATCGTTATTTTGTATCGTTCAAACAGAAATCAGCCAAAAATAACGCTCAATCTAACCAATACTTTTTATTGATTGTCTGATGAATTTTTTTTGCTTTTTCCCTTCATTTATCGCCATCTTTTTTTTGGAATGCTGTACTTCGTCACCTGAAACTGCAAGAGGATGATTTGTAATTTTTCACAGTTTTTTATTACATTTGGCTTCACCGTTTGACAAATCATAGATTTATCGGTAATTGAAATAAACATTTACTTACGAATGATAGATTTATCTTTGTTCATAATGTGCTAATTAAGTAGTGAGAAGTCATAGATGTACATTATTGGTAGAAGGCATTAACATTCATGTACAGGATGACCGCCCCACCAAATTCCACACATGGAATCGTTAATAAAATCTACAACATGTTCTGCAATTTTACCATATTTAGTACAAATAAACTTCAGTCTACGCGTGATTTGTCTATCACGTTTTAGTCATGAATGCCCAACAGGTTTTATTGTATCAACGTTCAATGATAGGCTGGGACACTCTGTTGATAGTCGCATTATGAAATGTGATACTGCATAGGCTTCAGACTATTCGAACCATACCTTCCATCATATGTTTATCTTGTGAGTTATTTCACATATAATGTTTATTAAAATGATCCCAGACTATTTATAAACAATAGAGGGCCATAATCGTTCAAATCAAGACCGTGTCAAAGGAGAAATATGTTAGAGTTATTCACAATTTTACACGCCGTAAGTACGTATGCTTATCATTGACGACGCAAACAAAAGATTGTTGAATATTTATGCTTGAAAATTGGTGGGCAAGTGAGTGAATTTTATTTCTATTAAATGTGATTATATTCCAAACATTTATTGTGAATTTTATTAACGATTCCATGAGTAACATTGTTTATGCTCATCCTGTTTGAAACTGAAAGTGTCATGTAAAGCAATGCAGATAAAACATGATATTGGTCATAACTGAACATAAGCAAATATTGCAAGTAGATGTGTGATTCGCAATTGTACGCTTTTATTTCCTTAATTCTCACGTGTTCCACCCAGGCAATCTTACCACACTTTCGATGCAAATGAATATGTTTCATCTTTGTTATTATTGATACATATGGTTATCATCGCTATATACTGGAACAGTCCCACAAGAATCGTCAGCAATTGTCCTAATCTCCTTGTTTATATTAACTCTATATGCAGATTTATCAAATAAAGAATATTCATTATTAGATAAAAAAAACACTAATAACCTATCAGTTCTCCATATTTTAAACACTCGTATAATAATAAGAAACAAGCCCATAAGTCTAATGTGAGACTGAATACCTTCATCTGACAACGTAAGTATGGGCCAAAATCTTAACTAGGCCTTACTTCTTTGATTTATAAAAGTATTCTCTACGTTATTCCATGGAAACATTAGACACACATAAACTATTTATCTTATTAAGCTGAAATTGTGCATGTTAGTTACAGTTATCTAGTCCATACATCAAATCGAATTTAAATACCGTTAGAATTCTGAGCTTGACCCAACTTGCAAAGGTCAATGTAAAAAGTTAAGGTTAGCTGAGATGTGCATTTGCTACAATGTGGGCTAAGTAGCGAGTCTCTACGTTGAACACACCCAAGTTATCGCCAAAAGTATAACTTTCACATTTCATGTAGCCTTCATCTTGGCTTGTTACCTAGATATGCTTCAATTAGAATAGTTATACACCATCAGCGATATTTGAACACACTTTGGTTACGATTCGTCAAGCGACGTGGACACAGGGCTGTACACAACAAACAAACAAACTTGACCTAAACAAATCCCTCCGCCTATCATTAACAATGACATACATACATTCTCAATGTCCTATGCAAGTACTGATTTTTTTTTCGTTCCCTCTTCCGCTGGAGTTCACTTGCAACTGATTTTCTTTTTCTTTTCTAACGTATGTCTGACTTAAGAAATTTGAGTAACTTATTTAATTGTATCTCTTATATTCTAAGCATATAACAATATTGCAACTTATGGTCTAGTATTATGAAACTCTAATAGCGTTCTGAAGACATGGAGAAGAAATACAAAAAATGTTGACCATTTGCAACTATACCAAACCACATTCATAAAAAATGGATGTCGGAAACATTGGTGTTGTAAATATTGGTGCGGTAAACACTGGTGTTGGAAATATTGCTGTGAGGGGACATTGGTGTTGGAAATATTGGTGTTATAAACATTGATGTAAGAAATATTAGTGTGGGACACATTGGTGTTGGAAGTATTGGTGTTAGAAACATTGGTGTGGGTATTATTGGTGTGAGACACATTGGTGTGGGTAGTATTGGTGTCAGAAACATTGGTGTAGGGAAATATTAATGTTAAAAACATTGGCGTAGGAAATATTGGTGTTAGAAACATTGGCGTAGGAAATATTAGTGTGGGAAACATTGGTGTTGGAAATATTTGTGTAGAAAAAGTGGTTTGGAAATATTGGTGTAGAAAGAGTGGTGTGGAAATATTGGTGTTGATAACATTGGTGTGGGAAATATAGGTGTTGGAAACATTGGTGTGGGAAATATTGGTGTTAGAAACATTTGTGTGGAAAATATTGGTGTGGGAAATATCATTATTAGACACATTGGTGTTAGAAATATTGGTGTTAGAAACATTGGTGTGGGAAATATTGGTGTGGGAAACATTGGTGTGTGAAATATTGGTGTGGGAAATATTGGTGTTTGAAACATTGGTGTGGAAAATATCAGTGTTAGAAACATTGGTGTGGAAAATATCAGTGTTAGAAACATTGGTGTGGAATATATCAGTGTTAGAAACATTGGTGTGGAAATATCAGTGTTAGAAACATTGGTGTGGAAAATATCAGTGTTAGAAACATTGGTGTGGAATATATCAGTGTTAGAAACATTGGTGTGGAATATATCAGTGTTAGAAACATTGGTGTGGGAAATATTGGTGTTAGAAACATTGGTGTGGAAATATCAGTGTTAGAAACATTGGTGTGGAAAATATCAGTGTTAGAAACATTGGTGTGGAATATATCAGTGTTAGAAACATTGGTGTGGAATATATCAGTGTTAGAAACATTGGTGTGGGAAATATTGGTGTTAGAAATATTTGTGTTCCATCAGTTCTTTTAATTCTCAGATATATTCCCGTAACTCTGATCATCATTGCACTAATTATTATTCACAACTAATTAAGGTGAAATAGTGCATGATGGTTACTGTTATCACATTTATACGTAAAACTTGGAAATGACCGAAACTTTTACGGTCAAATTTCATAAAAATCAGAGGCAGGACCATATTAGATGCAGAACTTCATTGGCTACAATATAGGTCAAGAAGTGAGTCTCTACGATGAAGATAAACGTAGTTTTCATAGACTTTTACCGTGACCGTGATCATTGATATAAATATCGTAGAATTAAATAAGTTCGAAGGTAGAGCATTACAGATATTTTGACCAAGCTTGTTGACGATTGGTTAAATGATGTCAACGTTAGGATGTCACCCACAAATAAACTCCATCGAAAACATAACCGCAGTTGCGGAAGTAATGTATGCGGTTTTTGGGTGTTTATATCACTATACTGGTATGCAATTGAAATCCAGGCACTATACTAAGATCAAACGAAACGTGTCTTACAAGGAATTCAATGGTTGGGAACTCTACAATAATATTGTAGTGTCTGCGTTTAGACCGGACATCCATTGACAGTAAAGATGGCATTCTACTTTATTTATAACTTGAGAATTGAAAATTATATAGATTAAAAATAAGAATACTATTGATAATATAGTGTTCGGTGTCAGAAAATTGTGTGCACAAAGATTGTCATTTATTTGCCGGAAATTTCAAATGTGTCTGTAGTATATTTTGATTTACTGTCCGTTGCGAGTAGCTTGAAGGCACCATTTTTGCTTTTTTATGTCGGGGTGATAGTATACTCCAACAGAATAGAGGGAAATTTCATTCACTCGCTTCGGCTTACAAAAATTGGCCCATGGAGTTGGGGGGGGGGATTCTGCCATCTGGTAAGAATTTCCTCCTCGAGATTTATTTTGCCCTGAAATTTGAAGTTTATCGTTAGCTAAAGGGGTACACACCCAAAATATTTAGACAACAATCAGACAAAGTCGCACAGAGGCGCACAGCTAATTACACCAGTTGTTAGGCTTTCTTTACTTAGTTCAAATCTATTACAGCGTATCTAACATTTTTGTTTGTTTTAATGCCGAAACATTAGTATAGTTTCTTCATGCAATGAATATGATACACTAGACATAAATACATAGTTGCAGAGTGATTTGATGTTCATGACTCTCCCAACGGTATAAACTTATAATTGTATAGCCGTTGGGTCACAAAAATAATCACTATTTTTTCCACTTTAGTTTCATTCAAAAAGTCATAAACTGTAAAACATATTTCTTGCATAACTAAAAATTATTATTTATTTCTATATGATCCGTATTATTATTATTATTATTATTATTATTATTATTATTATTATTATTATTATTATTATTTGAACTCACTCGGAGTTCTCACACAGATCATCGTCAGTGATTGCTCACCGACAACAACCAGCGGTATCTCCTGGAGTCTGAGTGACAACAAGTCTCCCCATACCTCCAGTGTTCTTCACCTCTTTTCGATAACGATGCGGTATCGCAACAGTCTCTTACCATTGATTTCTCGCCGGTAAGGACAATTGGTCTTCTCTGAGATTTGGGTGGCAACAAGCCTCCCCAAGATCTCAGCACTCTCTGCACTTTTCCAGTGGAGGTCTGGTTTGTGCTGTCCCTCCTCGGTCTTCTCATCCTCCTCGACCCTCTACAAATATGTTGTCTGGTGTCAACCTAGGCCGGCACCAATTAAAAAAATAAATAAATGAATAAAATAAAATTTCTTTAAATTAATTAAAAATATAAATAAATAAAATAAAATAAAATTTAAAAAATAAATAAATAAATAAATTTAAAAAAATAAAATAAATAATTCAAAAAAAAATAATTTTTAATAAATTTTTTAACCTTTTTCCTTTCAATTCCTTTTCTTTCTTTTTTTTCTTTTCTCTTCCCTTATTTAAGAAAAAAAAAGAAGAATTTTAAAAATTCTTTTAAATTTTGGGGGGTGGGTGGGTGGGAGAAGGGGGAGGAGCTTATAGTGTTTCTTGTAATTTCTGTTTCTTGGTTCATTTTTGTGTAGTGATAGCTGAGGCCGGTGTAATCTATTGGGGGGATTATGAAGTGCTGTTTCTTGCAGTTTCTGTTCCTTGGCTCTTGTTGTGGTGTTCTTCGTGTGGTCTTGTTTTCTCCGTTGTAAATTCCTTGTGACTGGTAGCCTTTGTAGCTTATGTGTGTTAGTTTCTGCATTCGAGGATTTTCCTTAAGATTGCAGCTGTTTTGATCATTGCCGTCCTTTGTATGGTTTCGATAGTCCCTTTGATTCCAATTTCTCCCAATCTTTTCTCCATGTTTTTTGGGATTGTTCCTAGTGCTCCTACGATTATTGGTATTATACTAACTTTCTTCATGCTCCATATTCCTTTCAGTTCTCTGGCTAGTTCTGTGTATTTACTTCGTTTTTCCGTGTATTTGATATTCACCTTGTGGTTTGCTGGAACGGCGAAGTCTACGATCTTACACGATTTTTCCTTCTTATCGATTATAATAACATCAGGTCTCCTTGCTTGTATGAGTTTATCTGTTTGTATATCCATATCCCAGAGGAGTTTGTGTTTTTCGTTTTCCAGTAGTGTTTCTGGTTTATGTTCATACCATTTGTCTGCATATTCGAAATTAAATTGTTTGCACAGTTCCTTGTGTATTACTTTCCCAACACAATCATGTCTGTTCTTGTATTTTTTGAGCAAGTTTGCTATATTCACTTATTATATGATTTACTGTTTCGTCTCTTTGCCCACACAGTCTGCATTTATTGTTTTCCTGGGTTTTATCTATTTTAGCTTTAATGTAGTTTGTCCTAATCGCATTGTTCTGTGCAGCCATCAGTAAAGATTCTGTTTCTCTGTTCAAGTTTCCTTTTCTTCTTCTTCTTCTTCTTCTTCTTCTTCTTCTTCTTCTTCTTCTTCTTCTTCTTCTTCTCATTATTATTATTATTATTATTATTTTACTGCTAGGCATTTAAACACAAGTCCTTATCTATGTTCTCACTGACAATAACCAGTCAACTGTCAACAAGTGACAACAAGTCTTTCTTAATTCCCAGCAACCCTCGCCTTTTTCGAGAACCGTTCTAAATCAATTTACGTTATCGCACGAGCCGTTCATCATTAATATCTCGCTAGCAACGACCAGCTTGTCTTCTTTGAAATGTGAGTCACCATAAGTCTCCCCAAGGTTCCAGTACTCTCCGCACCCGTCCAGTTGTTAGTGTTCTCCCTTCTGGTTTTACCATCCTCTTCGACCATACACGACCGGTTTTGTGGTGTTAGTGTGTGTGTTTTATATTAAAGGGTGGATAGAGATTTTGGACAGTTTCACTTCCTTTGGGGTCGCTTAATGCGATTTCTATTTTCTTTTTGTGCTATTTATATTTAACTTTGTAGCTGAGTAGCGTTTGTGTGTTTTGTCGGTTCATTTTCACATTCAAGACTTTGCCTCAAGATTTCGGCTGTCTTCATCATTGACATGCGTTGTATGGTCTCAATATTCTATTAAATTAAAATATTTCATAGTCTTTTTCCAGTTTTATGGGGGACTGTTTATAGCGCTCCCAGCATTATTCGTATTATAGTGAGAGTCTCATGTTCCATATTCCTTTTATTTTTCTAGCAATTTCATGAATATTAGTTTTGCCCCCTTTATCACTTGTTATATGCTAGGACGGCGAAATCTACAATTTTACTTTTTTGTTTTTATTATTATTAACTATTATCACGTCCGCCATCCTGTGCTTTGTCTGTTTATACTATCCATATTACAAAAGATTTTGTGATTTTCATTTTAAAGTACTGTCTCCGTTTTGCATCTGTACTATTTATCCGCATCTTCAAAGTTTAAATATTTGGATATCTTCCAGTGTTTGTTTTTGCATTCTTCTTTGGTTGGTTTGTTTCATTCACTGATTATGTTATTTCTAATTTCCTCTCTTGATTGACAATCTACATTTACTATTTTCGTGAATGTTCTGAATTTTAGCTGCTCTATTGTTGCTTCTCATCGCGTTATTCTGTACTGTTATTAGTAGCGATTTCATTTCTCTGTCCAAGTCTCCTTTTCGTAGCTATGTCGAGGTGTTTCATGTATATCTTTTCTGGACAGTTTATAAATCGTCGCCCATCTACTAGCCCCTCTTTTCATTTAACTTTTCTCCCTTTTTTATTTCCAGTTTCGTTTCTCTGTTTTGTTCATTTTGAGTTATGTATTATTCTACTTCAGTTTTTGTACCTTACACACAGTTTTCTATACTTATCATCCATCTTACCTTTTTTATTTACTATAATTAAATAGTAGAAGCCCTCTAATGGCCCCGCGAAATCTATGTGAATCCGGGACCATAGTTGCTCTGCCTTTGGCCATGGACAGTACTTAATAGGTAGTGCTTTCGCTGCCGACGCGCAGCCCGCACAGGTCTTCACTTTCGTCTCTATGTCCCTGTCCATGTTTTTCCAATACACATAAGATCTCATTAGGCTCTTCATGCGTGTAGCTCCGGGATGCCTCTTATGGAAATCCTTCAGGATTTTTTTTAGCGTAGCTGGGATAACTACAAGCTCTCGGTATAATAATGTGTCGCAACAGACTGAAACAGCTTCTGCCGTTTGCTCATCGTCTGTTTGTAATTTAATTTTAATTTCGATAATAAAATTATCTCCTCTTGCCTCTTTTTGTATATCGCTAAGTGTAACTGGCAGCTATTTTTATTGTGTTCCACAGTACTTATCTATAGTCATATTCAGATCGAAGGGATGCTATAACTGTATCCTCGAGCGGTTCCGTGTACTTTGGGATTAGCCGCGATAAACCATCTGCATGTCCTAGTCTTTTTGACGGTAAAAATTCCATCTCAAAGTCATAATTTAACAGAATTGTACCCCATCTCTGTAGGCGGTTTGCTGTGTAAGTTGGCAAGCTTTTTTTTTTATCCAAAGATGGTGATAAGTGGCTTATGGTCTATTTGTAGGATAAAATAACGGCTTCTTTTTCAATCTGGGAGTAATTTTTGTCTGCAGGAAGTAAAGTTCTTGAAGCGTGTGCGATGGGTTTCATCGAGCCATCCGGCATTTTATGCAAAATGCACGCGCAAACGCCGTAGGAGCTGGCGTCACTTGCAACAATAGTTTTTAGCTCTGGATTAAAATGAGTAAGAAATAATTCTGAAGTTAATTTCGTTTTTAGGTTGTCGAATGCAGATTGACAGTCGGCGGACCATTCCCATTTACTATCTTTCTTAAGTAACTCATTTAAGGGGGCTAGCCATTTGTGCATACTGGGAATGAATTTTTCGTAATAGTTTTCGAGACCCAGGAAGCTTTGTAGTTGGGTGACGTTGTTCGGTTCGGGCATATTCTTGATGGCTATAGATCTTTCTGGGTCGGGACGTCTTCTATTCTTTTCAATGACATGTCCCAAGTATTTGATCTTTTCTAGAAAGAATTCACACTTTGACTCCTTGAGTGTAAAACCAAAATCGCTTATCCTTTCGAATACTTTGTTTACGTGCTCACGGTGCTCCCCGACGTTCGTACTTTTCATTAAGATATCGTCAA
Organism: Sepiola atlantica; assembly: GCA_963556195.1. Classification (NCBI taxonomy): domain Eukaryota; kingdom Metazoa; phylum Mollusca; class Cephalopoda; order Sepiida; family Sepiolidae; genus Sepiola; species Sepiola atlantica. The sequence continues at coordinate 66,888,441 of OY744536.1, read as the reverse complement.
GGTAGCCGATCGAAAAATCGAACCCGACAGAGCTATCCTCCTCTACAGGTGTTTGCAGATAGGCTTCACTCAAGTCAATTTTTTTAGAACAGCTTTCCACCGTTTAATTTTGTGAAAACCTCTTCTGGAGTCGGCAGAGGATAGTGATCATCTTTCAGCGCATCGTTTAAACTGGTTGAGAAATCGGCACACACTCTGATCTCTCTAGATTTTGTCGTCACGTAGACGGTTGGGGCCGCCCATTCCTAGTAGTTAACTGGTGTTAAAATACATTTCCCCACCAACCGGTCTATTTCTGCATTAATTTTTTCAAGTGAGGCAAATGGTACACTTCGTTTTCTCTTAAAAACGGGATTCTTATTTTCAATTAGTTCAAAACTCGCCTTCATTTTAGTACAGCATCCTTATACATTAGAAAACACCTTGGGGAATGACTCTTTCAAATCCTTCTTCAATTTTTTTGCTTCAGCAGAAAGGTTCTCTATTCGGTGACAATAGGCGCTTATCGGCGAATCCCAGAGCTGGAATTGGTTAATCCAATCTGTACCGAACAAGTTTCCTGTATTTTTCATTACGAACATGCGTAATTTTAATGTCCTATTTTTTAGTGTCTCTTTTGAAATGACTTCCCCTTCAAAGTTTATTTTCTCTCCGGTTACTGATCGAGCCACTTTATCTGTGCGTAGCATAGTCGGTCTGCCGATCTTTTTCCAGGTATTAATATTTATAATTGATAGGTCAGACCCTGAATCAAACTGTAGTTCAACATCTTGATTGTTCATTTTTACCGTAACATACTTTCGTATGTTTAGGTTGCCACCATCAATTCTAGTTGTTTTTATGTAACTTTTTTTCTAGTGTTACTTCTGCAATGTAAGGGTTTGTGTCCAATTTTATGGCATTTGTCACAATCTTTTCGTTTAAAAGGACACTTATGGTACCAATGTAGGTCCCCGCAACTCCAACAAGGGTGGTTTGGCAATTTTTCATCCGACCTTTGAGGCAAATCCTTCCTGAATTTTTTCTTTCGAAGAGTATGATTTTTTTGAAAAACGACGAACATTTTTAATATCAGAAATTGCTGCTTCTTCTATTTTTTTAGCTTCCTTTTTCTCGGAAATATGTCGTTGACAGCTTTCGGCCAGTTGTTGCAATCTTAAATTTGGCTCGGTTACTAGTTTGCTTATTGCACGTTTTCTTAACTCTGCATCGTTTTGCGAGACGAGCCCTTGAACAAATATTAATACTTTAAAATTGTCCGCTGTCAAGGATGATAACTTAAAGTCGTCACAATGTTTATTGACGATCGAAGCCAACGTTGAGTGATCCTGGCTTTCTTTTCGCGTTAGGTTCATGCATCTGGGGAAATATTGTTCCATTAACATTTTAATGGTTTTCATTGAAAGATAGTTCGCACGTTTTCTTCGGCAGAATATAATCGACAAATGTTGTATGCTCTGCCGTTCCTAGTCTACGAAGAACTAAACGAACCTTTTTCTTTTCCGACCATGTGCTACAATCAATGTCGAAAACATCCTGATATCGACGGCACCATGATTCGAAGTTTAGGTACTCTTCAGGCACATAGTTGAAGGTTTCTATAGCTGACCATATTGCATTTTAGTTGAACGCGTTGCTGTCGTCATTCGTCGTACATAACATTGCTTGTGCCAGCTGTTCAAATTTTCTCTCTGATTTTGCTCTAATTGTACATTTTTCATCCCAATCAACTGTTCGTCTAAAGATTTTCTATCTTCTTGCTTTTGTGCAAAATTCATTTCCTCAAAATACTTCAACAAACTCATTTGCTGCGACTGCAATTCCTTTTGTTGAGACTGAAATTCCTTCTGTAGAGCAACATGCTTTTCATCGTTTGCCTTCTGTAGAGAATTCTGTAGTTCTGATTGATATTTAATCATCTCCAATATCTGATTCGATAAATATTCCATGATTAAAGAAATACTTTTTTGAAAAGCACTAAAAACAACGTCAGAAAGTCATTCACTACTTCTAAAATAATACTTCTTGAAAAAGAATTAAAGTCACAAATACTCCTTCACTATTTTTTTCTTTTCAAATGCTTACTGTTTAATAACAAAGTCAACCCCTTCTCATCACTGCGTCATTCGGGTCTCGGATTCGACCGGCACTTGCTGATCTTTTTTTTTTCAAAGTTCTTTAAGAAAAAAAAACGATTTTATTAATCCGGCCCATCGGGTAATTAATTTAACAAATTATTTGTATTTTTGTTCGCATCTGGAACTCTTTTTTCCCCAATAAGTCCGTTTGCCTTTCAGTGTAGGCTGAAAATGCGAAATAGCAAGTAATGGCTTTTACCGCTACATAAAAAATTGACTAGTTATTCAAGAAAGTAACTTAGTTTTACTTGTCAGATTTTTTTTTCGACTATACGATTTTACAGTGACAAGTCTGTTCGCAAAATACGTTTGACTATATCAGACACGAAAAAAGGTTTTTGTAGTATAGAGTTTCTTTTTTAAAACCTTTCAGTTTTATAAGCACATAGTATCCCACTTTCATTTGTTGCACGAGGAAAAATCCCGTATTGAAATACGTAGAACACAAATAGTAAACTCTGTCTTACTTTTTTTTTCCGTCCAGTAATTGTTTAAACTGGATATTTCTTGTAAGGTGTAGCAGAAAAAATTAATCTTCCACCTCTTCTTTCTCTACTTCGTTATCTTCTTCTTTCTCTTCTTCTTCCTCTCTCTCTTCTTCTTTCTCTTCTTCTTCTTTCTCTTCTTCTTCTTCTTCTTCTTCTTCTTCTTCTTCTTCTTCTTTCTCTTCTTCTTTCTCTTCTTCTTTCTCTTCTTCTTTCCACGTCGTCCCTCGTAGACTACGCTCTCAGCCTTCTGCCGTCTTGCCTCCAGCGACCCGTTTTTATATCAAACTGGACTCTCGTCTCCGCGAGAGAACACGAGATTTCACGGGATTACCTGGCGATATTAAGCCTAGGACGCCATCTTGCCGCTCTTTGGGCGGTCCAGCCCTGCAGAGCGCGCATCGAGACCGTTTGCCAGGTAATCCCATGTTTTCACAATTTATAGCACACTCCCCCCTGATCTCATTATCACAGAAAGAGCAGGGAGGCCGTGTCCTTTTTCTTCGAGTGCTTCTTCGGGGAGGGGGATTCAGGGCCTCATCGTCATCCGTGCTGTCTTCCGTGACAGGAAGGTCAGCGAACCTGAGGCTGCGCATCGCAGCATCACTGTCCGGGCTTTCATCAGCAGTAGGAGGGTCAGTACATTCAAGGCTATCACTCTCAGTGTCGCTGCGCGATGAAGCCGTCATGAACCAGAATGATGGTTCGCTGGTCACGGATTCAATGTCATTATCCTCGTTAAATGGCAGCTGCGTTTGGAATACCGATCTTAAGTCTTTAATGTGACGGGGTACTCCATCAACACGCACCGCCTGCGGGCTGATCACTTCAGTGACACGACCGGTTCCGTAACGAGTCGTGCACTGGCCTCGGGGTTTTTTAACCCAAACGACATCTCCTTTTTTCATTTTCTCCTGTGGAGGTTCTGGTTCGGGCAGTAAGCTGCTCTCCAAACCTCTCGCCCTGACATGGTATGTATGTAGCGCATTAGCTGGCGCGGTGGAGGGTGAAGTATCGTCCTTAGGGGTGACGTTATACCAATAGACTGCTTCAGCCACCGTACACCCCTTCCGCGCTGCGATGGTCTTGATAGTCCTATGGTTGCGCTCAATAATTCCGTTCCCACTGGGCACATGGGCACACCGAAAACGCAGACGGACACCCCAGCCATCTACAAACTGTTTGAACGGTGCACTAACAAAAGCGGGGCCATTGTCGGTCAATATCTCAGAAGGAGGGCCACGCTCAAGGAACACACTTTCCAACTCATGGACAATGGCAGCCGTATCCTGCCGGCGAAGGGACCGCCACAATGCAAATCGGGACGGTCCGCAGTCAATAAGGGTCAAGAAATTCCCCCCGTTGTAGTGAGTTATGTCCATCGCAATCCTATCCCAGTTATACTTCACACCGAGTGTGCCCTTCTTCCACCGGACAGGTGCTGAGTCGATCGATTGGCAGGTGTTGCAACTTCTCACAACAGATTTCACAGCCCTCCGTGACACAGAGGGGTCAACCAACCTGGCGAAGTAAAAGGTTCGGTTTACACCAGGGTGCCCGCTTTGGCAATGGACATCAGCGATACGCTCTGGGCTGAGTCTACGTCCCACCGCAGCACAATTTACAGGTGCTGGTTCGTTCACTTCTTTCTGCAGGTCCAGCCAACGGCGAGGCACTCTGGTCAATCGATCCGCTCGATTCAAACAGGACTGCACCAGTGTCACATCTATGACCAAGTTGTATTCATTGATGGTTTCGGTTAGGGTAGCAAGCTGCCTCCGGATTAACATTTCGGCCGATGCCTTCGTTGTCAGCCGTGCTTTTCCGTTCAAGGCATCGGTCATCCACCGATGCACACACGTGGAATCCGTGATAACGTGGAGGACGCTAGCCTGCCACCGAAGCGCTGAATTGACTCCTTTCAGTGTAGCATCGAGTTCAGCTAGGTTTATGTGCTTAGCGTCATTCTCTGGCCGGAGCCAGCAGGCATCTTCTACTATACTTCCGTTGACTGCCAGAGCAACGCCAAGGGCAAGTGAGCTGGCGTCCACCCAAACTGTAAACTCACTCCCATCGACGCACCAGCTCCCTCGTACAGGGTCATCATTGGTCACTCTGGCCACAGCTTCCACCAGCATGCTTCGCAGGGAAGGATCACGCACCTCATCGTCCCATCCTGTTGACAAAGAAGTTGCCCGTCGCTTTATAGCCGCCACAGCCACTCGGAGCCACCCACACACAGGGAAGTGACCCACCAGTTTTCCACACACGGAAAACGTGCTCCGACGTGTGATGGTAGATGGGATTTCCGGGATTTCACCGCCCCTTCCCCATTGGAGGCCATCTGCACTTCCGCTCACCTGCAACCCGAGCACTTTCGCCCCATCCTGCAGCCACTCCGGTTCCTTGCACGACAACCCGAAGTGCTCAAAGTGTTCTTTGACCGCCTGGGCAGACAGCAGGCTCTCATTGACAAAAATGTCGTCATATAAGACGATGTCGCCTGTTGCACAGCTTTATCCTGACGCCGGATCGCCCGCATGATCGCCGTCATGATGCCCGGGGCTACATTCAAGCCGAACCCCAGCCTGGTCAAGCAATAGCGAGTTCCTTTGATTACCACCGTCTGGAATGGCCACAGCGATTTCTCAACACGTATTTGTAGGTAAGCTCTTCGCAAGTCCAGTATGGCCGCTTCCGCACCCTGCCGTCGCCACTCTCGCAGTTTATGAGCACAAACGTCAGCCCCCGAAGTGTACGGGTCAACGTGTTCATTGAGTTCCCGGTAATCAAGAACAGGTCGAACTTTCTGCTTGTTCTCTTGTCTGATAGCCATCAGGGGAATTAGCCCCGCGGGGGCCCGAGCTCATCCTCTGGGTATGGAATTAACCAGCCGTTATCCAGCCACACTTGAAGTTCTGCCTCGTACTGCCCCCATAGCCATGCAGGAGGGGGATACTCTGTCAGCCGATTCCGCAAAGACACTGGTGGCTGGTCGCCTGCCCACTTCCAGGACGCTGTCCATGTGTTTGTGCCCTTGTCATATTCTGCGTGGAAATCGGGTTCGTCAAGAGTGATTGCTGCACACATTTGTTTGTCTGGTCGAGGGAATCTCACATCACCGACGCTGTTTACAGTAATTCCGCCTAGCTGTGTAATAGTGTCCATTCCAAGGAGAAGGTCATATCCGAGCAGCTCCCCATCGACCACCAACACCGTCACAGCCACCGGGGGGCCATTGTCAATGCTGATATGAACAACACTGGATCCACAACACACTAATGAGCCTTTGCCGACAGTCAGGACGGGGATCTGTCGTTTCTTCCATGTGGTGCAACATTCCTTTCGAAGGAGGGTTTGGATACAGCCGGTGTCAACCAGCGCTGAACGTTTACACCCATCAACTTGAACTGTCACTGCAGGAAGCGCTTTGTTCAATGCCGCTTTGGGGAGGGTGCTAGCGCTGCGGCGTCCTCCCCTTGCCCGTTTCCCGGACAATTCCGTGCTATGTGGCCTGGCTTATTGCATTGGTAACACCGTATTACTTTTCGTGCTCCATAATTTGGGGTGCGCCTTGTGCCGCCTCTGCAGTCTCTGGAGAAGTGGTTGGGGCCACCACATGTATAGCATCGTAGGCCCTCTGCTGGCGAGTCCAAGGTGTCAACCGCTGCAGAGACCAGTTCTCGATCGTCCTTCAAGATGTTTCGTGCTCTCGCCAACAACTCCACCAATTCAATCTCTGTGAGTCTCAATGATGCTCGCAGCAGTCGGCTTGCATCGTCCGGAAGTCCAGACAAAAAGGCGCATGCCAATATGCGGTCACTCGCACCGCCGAAGGGAGCAGCAAGCTTTTTCAAGTCGGCCATGTAGACGTCCACTGTCTCCCCCGGCCCAAGCCGGCGTTCGGAAAATTGCCTCCAGGCAACAAAAGGATCTGTACCAAATGCCCCGTGCAGCGCCTGTGCAATCTGCTCCATGGTCGCATCATTACTGAGCTGCTGGTACACGGCGTAAGCCCCCTTAGTGAGTCTCAATGGGATGACCATAGCTGGGTCTTTAATTTTGCACAACCGGCAAACACGCTCGGCCTTCTCCAGCCATTCGACCACCGATGGACCAGCAGGAGAGCCGTCGAATTCCGGAATCAATCTGATGTCGAATTTTTCCATAACAATGCCGAAATAGCTTGTAGCAGAAAAAATTAATCTTCCACCTCTTCTTTCTCTACTTCGTTATCTTTTTCTTTCTCTTCTTCTTCCTCTCTCTCTTCTTCTTTCTCTTCTTCTTCTTTCTCTTCTTCTTCTTCTTCTTCTTCTTCTTTCTCTTCTTCTTTCTCTTCTTCTTTCTCTTCTTCTTTCTCTTCTTCTTTCCACGTCGTCCCTCGTAGACTACGCTCTCAGCCTTCTGCCGTCTTGCCTCCAGCGACCCGTTTTTATATCAAACTGGACTCTCGTCTCCGCGAGAGAACACGAGATTTCACGGGATTACATGGCGATATTAAGCCTAGGACGCCATCTTGCCGCTCTTTGGGCGGTCCAGCCCTGCAGAGCGCGCATCGAGACCGTTTGCCAGGTAATCCCATGTTTTCACAATTTATAACACATAAGGCAGACTCGTTCCAAATTTGAATGTATTCGATGTTTCCAATATCTTCCCGAAAAATGTAAAGCACAGGGTGTTTTGTTCAAACGGGTAGAATTTTTTTTCGAAGGTTGACCGTGTTGTTAATCACTCACAGGTTGCAAGGTCATAGGTGTTTCCAACGAAGTCCTTTACGAATCACTCGTCGCCAGTTGTTGTGAACCCGTTTAGGAGTACAACCAATGAAATAAAAGAACAGCAGGTTTAGAGATAATAATAATAATAATGAATTGTATTGAACAGAGAAATTATACACAAGTCAGTGTTGGCAGTGCTAGTGCCTAAATGTACTAAATATTTATTTGCACAATTAAACATCATACAAAATGTGGCAAAAAGCCAAAGAAAGAGGACGGGGAAAGCGATCGGTCCGATTCGAACTTTTTACCCTAGCTAGTTCATTGCAAAACCATCATTCACCGAAATACCACATTTATACTGTACATCCATCTCCAATCACCAAAAGAGATCACTCCATGAATAACCTACTTAAAACCTATATTTATAAATATGCAACGGGGGGGGGGGGTATGATAAAACACTATGTACAAAAAATTAGAACATATACAATGGAAAACAAAGGTAGTAAAAGACACAGTCTAGTAACGGGGGGTTACTAGACTGTGGCAGATGCGCAGATTTGCCAGTCGAAACGAAAACCTCGAAATAAGGTTTGATGCACCCCCACGCTTTATTAACAACACCTCCTTCGAAAATTACGAAGTGTGACCTGCATCCTGACAAATCTAGTGCTCTGTCACCTTGGTGGGGACGCGCTGAAAGATAAAAAAAAGAAAAAAAGGGCCATAATGAAATCATTCACACCCTAGCTAAGTTATTAAACTCATAATAACTAAAAAACTGTCCTAGTCTTAACTTAAAAAGTAAATGTTCGGTTTTGCAACCCAAAATCCTTTAATTAAGGTACATCTAAATACCACCCTATTCTAGCACCAGCCACTCTACACAGTCGTGCACCACGCACCCACCTTTCACCAAAATCTGACAAAGAGAGTCTCACTCTCTCGGCCCTAATGTGGGCTTTCAGGTAATATTTGAAAATTGCAATAAGGTCGAGAGGAGCGTAGGTCTCAGCTCCATAGACTGTCTGCATTCGAGTCTTCCATATCGTATCTCTCATGACTGCTAGTAAACATAAAAATAAAAATTGTTTTATCCTATCATTTGTCGGATCCCAGTTGCTACATACATTGATAGATTCCAGGTTAAAAGATACGTCAAGAATGCGAACCATGAATCCAAAAACAAGCCTAAACAGCGGCACGACTATACGGCAAGTAACGAATAACGAAGGCGTGAACCAAGGTCTCGTCCTCGTCACCGTACCTAAAACAAGTCAGCGAATTTGCCAAGCGAGCTGAATAAAGCCTCTTCCGGACCCAGAGAGCATTTCTTATCATCAGCCAGATCACCGATGCCTCGTCATTATCAAAGCACCTTAACCCAGGCGCCCTAGGCCAGATTGAGCATGGCTGCCCCCTCGACAAACCAAGCCCCTCAATCCTAACATCTTGAAAGGTTCCCCTCACAATGACCCGATATATTGCCTTCATCAGCAGGGTGTCAGAGAGGCTTTCCTTCACCCTTGAGAAAAACTTAAAAGCGTGTCTACATTCGCGAAAAAATGAACACTCACCTCGGGGCAACCTGTGTGCCTCCCTCCCGTCCAAGTGTACACTTTTAAAAGCAGGGAATGCTTTCCTGGTGTCTTCCATCCAGAAGACACCGCTTCCGTGAGTTTGTGACCTCATTCGATCTAGGTAGAATAATCTGAAGGTGTGTTGACGGATTTCTATACATGGCATACCTAGACCGCCTTCAGACAGATGGAGATAACAAATCTTGCGACGAACTTGAAGCCATAAGAACTTGAAAAGAGTCCGCTGCATTTCCAGCAGCGTATCCGACGGGAGTGGGAGCACTGAAAGACGATAAATGATAATCGGATAAATGTGAGAAGCACACACCTCCGCTCTCCCCTTTAATAAAAGATGTCTACGGGTCTACAGATTAGCTGCGCCCCGAATCGCTTTCAATACTTCGAACCAATTTTTCACCAGCTGAAGATCAGGACCGAACCAGACGCCGAGTAATTTGCAAGGTCCGTCTGTCCATCTGAAGGACCCCTGCAAGGGACCACTCTTCCAGGCGCCGATGCGCAAGCCAATAGACTTGTCGCAGTTAATTTTGGCCCTTGTTATCGTTTCATACAGTCTGATTTCCCTGTCGACGACGCTTATCTCGGCACTGCTCGTTACAAGCACATTCAAATCGTCGGCAAAGGGGGAGTACTTCAATCTTGTACAACCACCAGGCAAAGTAATCCCATTAAGGGCCGGAGTCACCCTTAGCCTGTGAAGGAAGGGCTCCAACACAAGCACATAGAGCATCGGTGATAGTGGACATCCCTGTCGAAGAGATCTGGATGAACTGAAGGGCCCAAACCTCATACCGAGGAGCGAAATTGCTGGCCAAAACCGACCGCAGACAAAGCAGCCCCCAAGACAAGCTGCAGTCGATTGGCTAAGATCTTGGCCAAAATCTTTAAATCTGCATTTAGCATCGTTAAGGGCCTGAAATTATCTAACCCATCCCCACCAGTTTTGCTTTTACGTAACAACTTCACAATACCCAGGGTCAAGTGCTTGGGGATAGACCCATTCCTAAACCATGAGTTAAATAAAGCAGTCAGTAAGGGAATAAAAAAGGGCGACAACCTCAAATACACTTCATAGGGCAAACCATCGATCCCGGGGGACTTGTTAAGGCCGACCCGCTTTAAGGCTTCCCGAACTTCATCCTCTGTTATACTACCTTCGCACCTAGCCGCTTCGGTCGCCTCGAGACGAGAAAAGTCGGCTAAATAGGGGTAGAATTGTGCTAATGACAAACCGGGCTCCCTGGTAAAGAGATCCTAGAAATGAGAACGAAACGCCTCCAGAATGCCTTCATTTGTAGTCACGAGACGCCCATCCGGCAATGAGACACGGGCGATATGTCGATTGGTTGCTTGTCTACGTTCTTCTGCACGCAGTTCAGCGGCCATATTTGATGTTTCCATGGGCAATCTTTTTAACCTAGCCCTAATTACTAATGCTTGGTGTTCTTGAGTAGTCAAGGACACCAGTTTTGCCTTAATTATGGTAACTTTAACGCTATCACCCACCTCCACCGCCCGATCTAATTTAGATTCTAGTGTCACTTTAACTGCCTTAGTTGTTAGATTGAGTCGTCTGCTAAAATCGGCAGCAAAGGACCTAATTAAATCCTTAAGACTATTCCACCTCCTGTTCCCAATGATAGCCCCCGTCAATTCCCGCTGTAGGGATAGTTCTAATTGATCTTGGAAGCCCTTCACCTCGAACAACGAAGTGTTGAGCTTCTAGTAACCCGCTAATTTAGGCTTAGGTCTATCTAAGGTTACTCGAACCCGAACGAGTCTGTGATCCGAGTGAACTATATCATGAAAACTTGGACATTGTAATAATTCTACGTCGACTCTCCTAATTAAGAACCGGTCGAGATAACTCGAGAGCTGTCCGGAACCGGAGCCGCGCCTAGCTGTCCAAGTCCATACTCTATCAAGGGGCTTCTCATTCCGGAATTTATCGATAAGATCCAGCCTATCGAGGAATTCGCGAAATATACTAGCATCCCCATCATCGTTAGTTCCCCTATGTATGTTACGATCTAAATCAGGGTCCAAGACCGCGTTCTAGTCCCCTGCTTAAATAACCGTCCGAGATGTATTTATGAATTGATCGATCCACCGCAAAAAGGGAGCATGCTCACTGCGGCGATTGGGCGCATAAACCCCGATTAGCCAAAATGCCTTATCCTTTATGGTAACATCCAAAACACATATCCTTCCTTCCGGATCCATGAAGCAAGGGTCACACGACGCATCTAATGATTTACTTACCAGCCAGGATACACCTCTTGAGCAAGAATCAAAGTACGCTGAATAAACGTGAAAACGCTTAGCCAACGCACCCAAATGGTCGCCTGAAACCAAGTGGGTTTCCTGAATACAACATACATTCACTCCAAGCTGCTGAAGGTCCAGTGCAATACGAAATTTACGTAAGTGGGCCCTCAGCCCCCGGACATTCAAACTTGCTAGAAATAGAGCCATTGAGAATATCTTAGGGTTGGGTTCCAGAAACGAACATTGACGAAGTCAGGATGCCGACGGCTCCCCCAAAAGAATGCATACCCATTTGTTCATTAATCTTTCCGGTATGAGAGATGCCGCCAACATCCAAGGGAAATGTTAGTTTTGATATACGGTAAAGGGATGGGTGTAATTTAACAGGGGCGCTCCCAACACAATCTTTACTTAAGCAATTTAAAAAATCACTTTTCAGTATGGCCATAAGTTCTTCCAAATCGAAAGAGTCATTTACCTCACTCAGTAACTGCCAAAGTGCCTTAGCCTAAGATTTTTTTCGGATGACTGTTAGCACTCCCACTGCGTTGGGGAAATTTCGAGGGTCTTCAATGGATTTGCCACCTACTTCTTTGAATTCAAATTATTTTTTTTATTTCTGGCATTCTATGATTTTTTGCGGCGCTTTTCTGAATTTCAGTTGTTGTGCATAACTCAGTACCATGTAAAAGCACCGCCTTTTTTCGACTTTTGTCCAGGGATGGACTTATCGGCCTTTTTTGCGGGGTAGGGGTTGATGGAGGTGGCATATAATTCATCGACGTGTGTGAAGGGGAGAGACCACTTTGGGCTGAGGGTGAGGCAGGCGAATAGGTCTTCAAGGGGATGCAGGGGGAGTGTTTCTAGGGGTGCTCTGGGGGAGACAAACGGGGAAGGTTTGGGAGAAGACTTCGTTTATTTTCAGGGCTAAGCGGGATTAGTTTATAAGCCTTATCTTTTAGGGGACCAGTAACTGGAGGAGGCATTTTATTTGGGGCCGGGCGATTTTTTGCTTGGGAGGGCGAGCTGATGGGGATTTTTTTCGTTTCTTTAGGGGGGGGGATGGTGACTCAGACCGGGCTTAGGAGCCGGAGTTTTTATAGGAGGCTGCGGGTTTAAAGGGGGTTTTCATGGTCTAGTTTTTTCTTTAGTTTCTTTACTTCATTGTATTTGTCTTTGCCTGGATCATTGGCTAGCATTGCTTCTTCTCTCATCCTATCCGAGTATTCCAGACGGGCGTTTTTTCCCTGTCACCAAGACCCATTCCTTTTCCTCATCGTCGACATTATCCTCTTTTTCGTTGAGTTTGGAAAGGTCGGGTAAAACCGGGTAGTCTTCTGTTGAGTTTGGTGGCGGGGGGAATTTATTGGCCACCCCAATCTTTGGGTTAGAGGAACCCCTAGATGTTGTCCCAATCTAGTTTTTATAACTACTGAATTTGTTGGTTTTCTGAAGGGACATTCAAAGGTGAGGTGTCCTACCTCTTCGCACGTCCAACAAATCGGCTTCCTTCCTGCCACAATTATTGGAAGTCTGTCTTCACATATAATAATGAAATGAGGCATGGTGTCAAAACCGCACTTGTTGAGGTAAATTTTAAAATTCCAGACTCCGGCATACTCATCCCAATTGACTGATGTGATTTGTCCGAATTGTAATAAAAAGGCCCCAAGATGCTCCCCATCTACGTGGAATGGCACGTTGAAGATTGTTACGGCAGTTCTACGTTTGCCCATATATTCTGTTCTTAAAATGTATTCTTGGGTAATTGTTTCGGTCTGTGATAAATTTAAGCAAGTTTCCTCGTTAGGAGATAATGTGTTCCAAGTGTTGTAACCTTTGGTCCGAATGATTCTCTGGGGGTTAAAACCGGCTGTTGCCAATAGTTTGCAGATTAAATATGCTGACGCTCAGATTGTTTTTTTGATTTTTTTGTCAAAGACAAACATAATTACGCTTCTCTGTTTGATTTCTTCTAGTTTAGGTACATCGACAAGAAGGCCCTCTTTAGTTACCAAGTGCGCACACTTTTTGGCATTTCCAATGAATAGATCAATGTCAATAATTATTTTGGGGGGTCTAACCCATTCAGTATTAATTTCTGTTTCCATTTTGTCATTTGGCTTAGAGCTTGTAGCTTCCATCATGATAAAGAAAAACAGGGGGAAACAAAAAGAAATTAAGTGGGGAGAGGAAAAAAAAACTTAACGTGTAAAAAGTCAATAACAAAAAAAGGAACAAATAACGGGAATTAACAATAATAGTTCAACTAGGGTAAAAAAAAACGCGCAAAGAAAAAAAAAAGAAAAACTCAGCACAACACCTTCAAAGCTTGCCCAAAAAATCGTGATATCGCACAGTAAATCCAGAAACTAGATCAAAGGTTTGTTGCTTAAATGTACTACAAATGTTCTCCTGGCAAAAGTCGGTATTTATAGTAACAGGTTGCTACCATTTAGTTATTACTAAAGGGTAGGAAGTTTCACCCACAACACTATAAATACTCAAGTTTTCTTTTCCAAATGCCTTCTTCTTTGGGGCAGCTTATGAAGGCTGTAGAATACCTTTCTAGATCCACTATCCAAGCATTTATACTTTTTATAAGTTTTCGATTATATAATTTGGTTACTAAGAGTTGTCTTATGGTCCCCTCTTATTTCTCTTGATTTAATGGCGTGTGCTTCTAGAACACAGATATTTATAGGGTAGCATGTTCACCAGGTGGCCCCATCTCCAGACTGTGTAGTCCTTCGTTATCTCGAGTGTTTCCCTTTATCATCTCTAATAGTGCCAACAAGTCCATAGAAGCATACTTGTTATTTATTATTCCACTATAAAGATATGAGACTGATTATTTTCCCAACTAATCTACGAAAAATAACTCACATTTAGTATAATAATAGATAGTAGATGTGATGTAAGAACCGAAACAACATGACTGCTGCTACTTACCATAGGAGAACATATAAACGCCGGTGTCATCTAATCACTAGTTTTCCTCAAATCAACTCGTTTATCAACTCCAAACAAAACTCAGTCTTTAAGTTACATTTTCTTACAACAGATCTTATTGGTATTCTAGAATGCTTGTCTATTTCATACGCTGCGTCTCTCTGCATAAAATATACACAAGTAAATTCATAGAATGTGTTAATTCCAAAATGTTCGAATTCGTATTCCAAAAAAAAATTTGAAAGTTAATTAAGCTGTTTCCAGAATACACATATCAAATCTTAACACGCGTATTTTCAGTACAAACAGGGACAGAAAACACACGAGTACCGAAATTATTAAAACATTCATTACAAAAGCATATATCAATCATAAGACTGCGAATCGCTGCTTGACAACGTAATATGTTTTATAAAGGAACATTTTGGTTGCTAGAGAAACATTAGATGAGGAAACACTATTTATCTGATCAAGCTGAAATTTTGCATGGTGATTATTGTTATCAAATAGGATCAGATCGATACATCAAAATTGTAAAATTAGAAAGTCAAAATCTCATCAAAATTGTACACGGTTGTTATTGTTATCAAATAGGATCAGATCCATAAATCCAAATTGTAAAATTCGAAAGTTAAAATCTCATCAAAATTTTGCATGGTGGTTATTGTTATCAAATAGGATCAGATCAATACATCAAAATTGTCAAATTCGAAAGTTAAAATCTCATCAAAATGTTACATGGTGGTTATTGTTATCAAATAGGATCAGATCAATACATCAAAATTGTAAAATTCGAAAGTTAAAATCTCATCAAAATTTTGCATGGTGGTTATTGTTATCAAATAGGATCAGATCAATACATCAAAATTGTAAAATTCGAAAGTTAAAATCTCATCAAAATTTTACATGGTGGTTATTGTTATCAAATAGGATCAGATCCATACATCAAAATTGTAAAATTCGAAAGTTAAAATCTCACCAAAATTTTACATGGTGGTTATTGTTATCAAATAGGATCAGATCAATACATCAAAATTGTAAAATTCGAAAGTTAAAATTCAATCAAAATTTCGCCGTTGACTGAAATTTTCATGGTCAACTTCAAGGTCATATACGATGCGGGACTTAACTGGCTACACTATGAGTCAAGTAGCAAGTATCTTCAATGAATGAAACTCAAGTTATCGGCAAAAATGTGATTTTAACTTTTACTGTGATCTTAGATTTTGACCTAGGTATCCCTATAAACGAACATTGTTATTTCTTAGCTGTGACCAATATCTTGACCAATCATGGTGACGATATGTCAAGTGCTGTGCACCGTAGACTGTACACAAACAAACTCGACTGTAAACCTCTTTGTCGAAGGTATAAGCAATGGAAAATAAACTAAATGCAATGAAATATTACAATTTTTAAGTGCAGTTTTCTTTTTGTAGAGTGCCGATGGCTTAAGTTGAAGATGAGTTTTTACTTTTTTTTATTCTCTTGTCCCGTTTAAATTGTAATAAGATAGGTTTCACTTTCAAATGATACTATTATAATTCAATACCATACGGTAGCGTCACATTTGTATTTTAATTTTTTTTTAAACTCGCTCCAGAAAAGACATGAAGCAACTTGACGTAAAGGGGTAAAAGGAAACGGAGATGATTAAACAACTAAATCTCTCCTATATATTTATATAGGAGAGATTCTTATGCAAACATTATATTGCGAAAAAAATAACAAAATCTTCATTACCTTAAAACACAGGCCTTAACATACAATTCATTATTCAGCACCCCGACACATCTGGATGCATTTTACTATTAGATTGTACCCTCCGCATCACAGAGGCAGAGCACATACACACATACTTTTTTAGAAAAACTCACCTGCAGAGATATCTTCATAAACTACAGATCAGCTCTCCTGACCAAAGCCAACATAGGATATGTTACGAATGAGGCAAACCACATCCGTAGCAAATGCACACAAAAAATAGACAAGATCACATTTGTTACACACTTCTAACAAGTACTCAAGCGGAACAGATGCCCTAAAAGATCTAGTAAACAACCACAGTACTCACTCACTAACTCTGGCTTCCTAAAATTGCCGGATTTTAACGATAGAATCACATCGGCCACCCGCAAAACTATCTGCTAATAACAAAAACTGAAGGAACACCTATCCAAACCTAGAACACCACGCAACAACAACTGCTTCACTTTACCAAATTTCTCCATGAACAAGATAGGCTTATTCAACTGAACATATGCATTATACCAAATACAATGTGCGATATGCAGTGAGTTCTATATCAGTAGGACAGTTAGACCACTGCATATACACATAAAAGAGCATATAACAACTAAGACGCCTTCATTTCAAAACATACATTCCGAAGTCACAACCCGATTATGACAACTTAGAGAGGATTGAAGAACGTTCAGAAGCGCAATGCTTAAGAACGACGACAGAAATTGAATCAGGACCGGATGCCTTAGACTGGTCAATATCAGAAAGAACCCTAGAAACAATCTGAGCAGGTTTTAAAGAAAAAATCAGGAAGAACAGTACCCGAATCATCAAGAGAAAAATTATCACCAAAAAGACTAACAAAGATATCTACTTCATTATTAGAATGTGAAATAAACTGAAGACTATTAAACAGTTGAAGAATAGTAGAATTGTCCCTATTAATTACACTAGATTCAGCTAACATTATAAGAGCATACACTTTGAGATAAGATAGAGTCACGAATCCTTTGAGCTAGATTGCTCATTTTGATACATACATAAGAATGGAACATATTAATACATACATAAGTATGTAACATTTTGATACATGCAAATGGAAGATTTTGATACATACATAAAAATAAAACATTTGATACATATATAATAAGTAAATATTTTGATATACACATAACTATGTAACATTTTAATACATACATAAAAATGGAAGAATTTGATACATACAGAAAAATAAAATATTTTGATACATACATAAAAATTAAACATTTTGATACGTACAAAAGTATTACACATTTTGATTCGGATATAAGAATGAACCATTTTGATACATACTTAAGAATGGAACATTTTGATACACACACAATAATGATACAGTTGATACACACATGAGAATGATACATTTTGATACACACATAAGAATGAAACATTTTGATAAATACATAAGAAAAAAACATTTTGAATCGTACATAAAAATGACAGACACGTAAAAGGTCTAGGTCTAGTGGAACGGTTTTGTGTTTATACGTTAGCAAAATGACAAAAAGGAAGATGTATGTATGAAGGTATTACAACCACTTTTGCATTTTAGAAAACATAGATTTGTGAGTAGGTAATTTGTAAGTATACAATTTACTCGAATTATAATTATAGCAAAAGTTGATGTGATGTTTAAGACACACACACACATATTACCTACTAGACACAATCTTCGAGTGTCGTTGGTCTAAATGCTACATACTTATCTCTCTCTCTCTCTCTCTTTCTCTCTCTCTCTCTCTCTCTATATATATATATATATATATATATATATATATATATATAAGTAAATAATGAGTACGGGTTATAAGTCAAGCTTTGTTTGCCTTGTTTTTCGTTGTCTTTCTTTTTTTCTATATGAGCACCGAAGATACACACAAGAAGAGATAAATGCATTGGATATAGGTGTATTGTACATATATCTTGGTGGTAAGTCGAAACAATTGTACGCTGAAACTAAAACAGTTTTTTTGTGAAATGATATGAATCAGTCTTTCCTAACATTTGACCTGATTTAAAATTAAATAAAAGTAAATACATATATATATATATATATATATATATATATATATATAATGTTTAAACTATACATTACAGATAACATGGTTTCATTCACACTGGTAGAATTTGACTGTTAAGAAAATGCTTTACAACCTCTTTTAAATCATCGGTGTCCAAACGAAAAGAAGACAGTTTGAAAACTGAAATAGGCAGTGGTGATCACTGACTTTTATCGTCCGTTTCTTTTCTCAAGTTGTCACTTTTGAGGGAATTACCGTGTTTACGAGGGTGGTCTATATTGTTATTTACGCCTTAATTTTAACTTTGTATTATTTAAATCACACTGAAATACTGATTCCATAGGATTAAAACAAGAATACCCTTTTGATGATTCGATGAGTGTTTACGAAGTCCGTATGTGTGCGATCTGATCAGGCTTTTCATCTTATACTCCATTTAAACTTAGTTTCCTGACAAATAGTTTGGCCTGTATCGAAGTGACTCACTATGTCTCCCTTGAAAGAACAACGGTAAATAAATCGACAATTTAGAAAGTACGTGCCAGTGTTCCTTAAGGAGCAACGATTCAAATCACCGTCGATAACAATCTCAGCGTTGACGCCTTAGCCGCAATCTTGAACCTAATTAAAAACTCATCCAGATCATACCATGACCCCACTTAGAATCCTTGTACCCATTTTAAGCAGGATGATCTCCCACCTTTCATCCAGCCCCGAGAGTTTTTAACAAGCCGCCTTATATTACAACAAAGCCATTCGCGAAAGCAGTTATAGAGCAACTATTACTTACACACCCACCCAACCTACCAGACAACACATACATAATGGGAAACAAAACATGATCTAGTTTACCCCTTATTCCCTTCGTGTTAAATATAACATAAGCAAGCAATGCCTCCAATTAATAGGTAAGCACATTGCACCATCCAATAAGCTTTATAAACTTGTCAATAGAAATGCGGTCGGAACAAGTTATTAATACTTTCTTTCCGTAAGATCCCTACAAGCATCAAAACCCGAAATAATACTTTCAAATATCCGGAAAACGTGGCATCACTTCCCTAGCAACCACAATATGACATCTCAAATAGTCTAATACACACTACGAAATTTAATAGATAATAATCGATAAAAAAACTTATAGCCCCACCTCCATGAATTGGCACCTATGCACGACACAAAAGATTGAAGACCCTACAAGCGATGAATAACCTTCCATAAACTGTATGAACATTCTGAAATTTCTACTAGACAAATGGACTAATAACAAAAACACTAAAAACGCTCACCCCAATCTGTGTATATCCAACACACACCAAGCAGACACATGGAAAAATGCAAGACTTACCCATAAACCACAGGATCCGTCCAATTAAATTATACGACCCTTATTATCAAAATGTATAACAACCTCCTGTCTGTGCTCTAGTTACATATCATCTCCTCATCTTTCCTTCCCAACAAAATATAAAAACACAATAAAACGATATATATATATATATATATATATATATATATATATATATATATATATAAACAAGATTTAAATCTATCTGATACACGCAGACTCATTGGTAGACACATACACGTAATTGGATACAATTTAACAAAACTACTTAAAATACAATGATCTCCACGTGGTTTCATAGAGAAACCCTTACATAAATATTATGAAAATAGAAAGCTTATAATAACCGTTCCGCTTGATAAAATGCATCTTAGACCAGCAATATTCGTAAAAATATCACACACTCTTCCATTAAATATCAAGCCAGACCTTCTACTCTCAGCTTAACGATAAAAAAACGCTCCCGTGAGTAATACACCACAATATAATAACCCCTTCACACTCAAACATAATCGCTCCCACTAATAATATATAAATATTATACACATCCTTTAATAACATTAATACCTCCGTATTCTGTAAATTAATATATGAGCCACGCCCCAATTTAAGCCACACGCCGGTCTATAAATAAATACTACTCAACACCATTGCCCTTAAATAAATAATAGAAACAGTTTAACATGCAACCTTCGTAATCAGTTATCAAGTTATATTCAAATAATACTATGTTACAATCAAGAGGCAAACAACAATGTATACCGTCGCCGTAAACACTCAACATAAGGGGCATCTTGAAAAAAATACTGGGCAAGTAAAATTAGTGATCACCTTACCCCATGGTTTTATATGGACTTTAAATGCATTTTCTAATAGGAAAAAGTCTACACGTCCCAATGAAACGATGGTACATCTCTGGAATCAGTCATGTATTATTTTAAAGTAAATACTTTTTATATTAGCTCTCGCATTCCTTTTAAACATACTCTCATAATATATATATATATATATATATATATATATATATATATATATATATATATATATATATATATATATGATACTTAATCAACGACAAATAAAGGTTTTAACTGTAGACACTTCAAACGGTTAACCCTGGACAAGTTTGTGAACAATCTAGAGACTTCAGCATAAATAACTTGAGCATAAAATAAATGCATCCATACATAAGTATAATTTGCTGTGATGTAGTGGAATGTCAGTAAACTAATAAAATGAGGTGGTTTAGTTTTAATTAAACCCAACAAATTAAAAGTAAATATTACAACTAAGTCCTCCTATATTTTAATACTGGGTACAATTTTAGAGAAATAAGTTATAATATTACATGTATTAATCTAGGCCTATTGTTGTTGTATTTGTTGTTGCTATAATAATAATAATAATAATAATGATAATAATAATAATAATAATAATAATAATAATAATAATAATAATAATAATAATAATAATAATAATAGTGATAATGATAGTGAAAGTAGTGATAATGGTAGTAGTAGTAGTAGTATTGAAAATAATAATAATAATAGTAAAAATATGACAAATAGTAAAAATAATAGTATTAATAAGAATAATAGAAGTGATAGTTATTATAATTATAGTAATAATAGTGATAGTAGTGATATTAATAATAATTTTAATAATAATAGTAATAGTAACATTAATAATAATAATTGCAGTAATCGTAATAATAATAATTGAAATAGAAATAATAGTAATGATGATAGTAATAGTAGTTGTAGAAATAATACAAATTATAATAATAGTCATAATTATAATAATAATAATAGTAATAATAATAGTAATGATTATATTAATTATAATAATAGTAGTTCTACTTATAATAGTAATGGTAATAATAATAAAATAAAAGTAATAATAATAGTAATAGTAACAGTGATAATAGTAATAATAATAATAATAATGGTAGTAATAATAATTATAGTGGTAGTAATAATAATTGGTTTAAAAAATAATAATAATAATAATCATAATAATAATGATAATGATAATAATGATTAATAGCTGTTTTACGACAGGTAGAATAAACCATCCTATTTACATGGACGACCTGAAGCTATTTGCAAAAAGCAAAAAGGAACTGGAAAAGTTAGTAAATACGACCAGAATCTTCAGCCAGGATATTGAAATGGAATTCACAATAGAAAAGTGTGCATTGCTAGAGATTAAAAAAGGAAAGCTGGAGACGACTGAGGGCATGGAACTACCCAACCAAGAGCAGATAAGGGCGCTAGGCGAACAAGACAGCTATAATTATTTAGGAGTATTGTAAGCAGACACAACCAAATGAACAGAAATGAAAGAGAAGATTCGAAAATAATATTTGAGAAGAACAAGAAAGATCTTAGAAACAAAATTATATTGCAGAAACCTAATCGAAGGACTAAATATCTGGGAAGTATTACTAATAAGATACTCTAGACCATTAATAAGCTGGACTAAAGAAGAACTCAGGCACCTTGACCAGAGAACTAGAAAATTAATGACCATGCACAACGCACTACATTTAAAAGACGATACAGACAGACTCTAGGTGAAGAAAAACAGAGGAGGAAGATCGCTGCTAAGTATAGAAGCCTGTGTGGACGACAGTAAAAAAGAGCTGGAGAAATACATGAACCAGAACACAGAAAGGCTGATCACCGCAGCAAGAGACACCGTCCAAACAAACAACGAAGGAAGCATCGAAACCGGACACAAACAGACAAGAAAAGAACAGTGAAAAGCAACTACATGGACGCTTCATAAGACTCACAAGATAAGAAACCAACGAAAATAGCTGGACATGGCTAAAAAAATAAACTTGAACAGATAAAGGGAATCTTTACTCATGGCTACACATAACAATGAGATTAGGACAAGCTACATTAAAGCTGAAATAGATACACCAAGGAAAACAGTAAATGCAGACTGTGTTGACAAAGAAACGAAACAGTAAATCATATAATAAGCGAATGTAGCAAACTTTCCTAAAAATAATACAGGAACAGACATGACTGTGTGAGGAAAGCAATACACTGGGTACTGTGCAAACAATAGAATTTCGAATACGCAGACAAAGGGTACAAACATAAACCGTAAACAGTACTGGAAAATGAAAAACACAAAATACTCTGGGATATGGATATACAAACAGATAAACTAATACAAGCAACGAGACCTGATGTTATTATAATCGATAAGATAGAAAAATCTTGTAAAACCGCAGACTTCGCCGTTCCAGCAGCCCACAGAGTGAAAATAAAAGACACGGAAAAACGAAGCAAATACACAGAACTAGCCAGAGAACTGAAATGAATATAGAGCATGAAGAAAGTCAGTATAATACCAATAATCGTAGGAGCACTAGGAACAATCCCAAAACACATGGAGAAAAGACTGGGAGAAATTGGTATCAAAAGGCCTATCGAAACCATACAAAGGACGGCAATGATCAAAATAGCTGTAATCTTAAGGAACATCATTGAATGCGGAAACCAACCCGCATAAGCTACAAAGGGTAACCAGTCACAAGGAATTTAGAACAGGGAGAAAACAAAACTACACGAAGAACACCACAATACGAAACAAGGAACAGAATCTGCAAGAAACATAATTTCATAACCCCCCCCCCCAATAAATTACACCGGTCTCAGCACACAGAATGTAACCAATGAACGAATAAAACATTTAAAAAAATTATAAAACATTAAAATAAAACATAATATATAAAAATAAATAATAAAATAAAAATAAAAAATAAAAAATGGTGCCGGTCTTGGCTGACACAAGACAATATATTTGTAGAGGGTCGAGGAGGATAAAAATAGCGATGGGGAACAGCACAAACCAAACCTCCACTGGAAAAGTGCGGAGAATGTTGGGTGCTTGGGGTGGCGTATTGCAACCCAAATCCCAGAGAAAATTAATGGTCTTTACCAGCGAGAAATTAATGGTAAGAGACTTTTATGATACCGCAATGTTACTTGCCGTGGTTATCGAAAAGATGTGAAGAATACTGGAAACCAGGGGAGGCTTGTTGTCACTCAGACTCCAGGAAATATTACTGGTTATTGTGTTGAACAATCACTAACGATGATCTGTGTGAGAACTTCTAGTGAGTACAAATAATAATAATAATAATAATAATAATAATAATAATAATAATAATAATAATAAATACTGCAGTGGTTTATTTGTGGGACCTACACTTTGAATTATAGTGCTAACTCATGTAGTTATTAGTTTCTTACGTGGTAGTACCTGACTCAGATTGCTAGTAATAGATTAATTAACATTTTGATTTCACAATATTTATTCATATTATTTTATTTGCAGTTGAGTATTCGGATCCAAATAATGTAAAAAATGACCTTAAACATTATAGACTTTAGTTTAATTTAAATAATTAGACAACATGTCTTTTATAGTTCTAATTATGAATTAGTTTCGAGTCTCTTTAGCTTTTCTTTATATATATATATATATATATATATATATATATATATATATATTTATATTTATTTTATTCATTTGTTGATTCATTTATTTATTTAAGTTTTGTTTCGTAACTTTCCTGTTCTGTCTAGCGTATTTCAAAATGATAGTTTTATTGAGCAGTTAAGATAGAAGAAGAGGTGAGGGGTTCGTTAATGCAAGGTTGAAGGGTTAACGTACAGTGACCTATATTTGGCCTATTTGATTCTTTTTTTCTCATTTTCTTAACATCCCTTATTTTTTTGGTAACAATTTCAGTGCGAGGTATTTTCCCTTTTCATTTTTATTCAGTCTGAAACGCTGGTTTACTGGCGTAGACTGCAATAGTGTTCATGCAATTTTATTATATATATATATATATATATATATATATATATATATATATATATATATATATATATATATATCAAACAGAAATTTATATGTATGATTTTATATTAGACGTTAAACTTGCCAAAGGAATGTTTTACATTTTTTCGTTTCGAAACGTGATATCGTTAGCGTCTGTTAAATCCAACTCACGAGGAAAATGGAAATTACTAATCATTAAGTAACTCCTTAAAATAATTGGGAACAAAGCCCATCATTACAACACACCTGACAACCTCTCCCAGGACTGTTATTTATCCTAAAATGCACTGAGAGTGAAAAGAATTATGTGTTTTCATTTCAAGTGACATATTAAATTATCACTTATGAGGACAATTTTGTAACGGTGCAGAAGACTACATATATATATATATATATATATATATATATATATATATATATATATATATATATATATATATATATATATATATATATATATATTTAGAGTTTGTGTGTTTCACTCTGAGAAGCTGCGGTCGGCTATTTGGGACCGGCAACTCGATGCTTTATGTCATCGGTTCTATTATGTTTCATTTATAACTGACTGGCCTCTTGCTATCTCTGTAAACAATGGATACCACCGGAAAGGATTCATGTATGACGAAAATTTAATAGTGAAACATGAGTTTAGAAATGACTAACAGCGCATCTTCTGAACTTTACATAAGTCTAATGGCATGGCAATATATCCAAGATGAACGAACACACAACTCGGATGAGTAGGGGTAGGTTAGGGTTTGTTGATTGTGGGATTTTCCTTCTCCGAGACGAGTTGCCTGTACGAGTCTTGAAAGTTTAGTCCAGTCCGCTATTTTGTCCCTAGCTTAAGGAAATGAAGATCGCCAGAGAGTGATATTGCAGCAACTTGCAAACTGATACTCCCAAAGTGTAAAACATTTAAATACTGACCAAGCCCAGTGTTGCGTAATTTCTGCGTTCCAATGTGACGTAGGCGGAAGCCGTTTTTCGTTAAAACTCTGTTATTGACATTATTTCCTTGTTTTGAACTGTTGTCCTCATCTTGATTGTTGTCATTATCACAGCGTTCAAACCACTGGACTCTCCAGCTTTCTTTGTATAGTTGGTAATATTCTGTAAATCCTGTTTCAAACAATATTTACGGTATATTCATTCTTGAAAAAATAAAACGACATGAAAACTAATCGCCAATGATCGCTGTCATTATATGTTGATATTTCTTCAATCTTGAAGAATGGAGCATGTTTGTTTTTGATAACCGGTCTCCTAGATAGTTTTAGAGGAAGAGGAAATCAAAGTCAGAAACCAGAGTTTCTGTCACGTATTAACTACTCAACACTATCTATGAAATTTTCTGTGGATTTCTGTTCGATATCGAAGACGATTCAATCATTCTCGAAAATATTGTGGAAAAAGCAGCGTACACATCAATTGGCGGAAAATCAGTGATCAATTTGTATGTTACGTGACGACTATTCGATACACCGATGAATGTCTGTGTTGATCGATCTCTAAAATCGTTTCTTTATTCTCTTACGAGGAGGGATCGATATGAGCGAACCTGTGTGTAGATTTGCGTTGTCGTTTTGAACGCTGCGCTTGCTCTGTTGTTTTTGGATAACACAAGACAGAAAAATACACGCACACTCCGTTGCCCTTGCTGTTTGGCTTTGTATAAGTGAATTAACCAGAGTGGTAATTACGCAATAGTCTAATATTTTATTTCCAATAACTATCGACATTACTTCAATTGCCCATCGATACCTGCAGTTTCAGAGAAACACTGTAAACACGGCGGTTGGAATAAACGATAGCGAGTGTCACTGCTTTTTATTCCACGATATTTTTAAAAGAGACAGACAACAAAAAAGACAGAGAGAAAATGTATATGAGAAAATGTATATGAGAAAATGTATATGAGAAAATGTATATGAGAAATTGTATATGAGAAAATGTATATGAGAAAATGTATATGAGAAAATGTATATGAGAAATTGTATATGAGAAAATGTACATGGGAAATTGTATATAGGGAAATAAATAGATAACATGAAGAGAATGAAACGTTTATGAGGTAAAAGCAGAGTTCTATTGTTGCGAATAGATAAAATGTGTTAACGAAATTTGAAGAAGCAAACGAGTATTTTATTGACGGAAGCTTTTCAGATTTAATGAGTCGACATCTATTGATCTGTGTTGGATGAAATTAGGAAAAAGAAAGATATCAGAGAATAATGGGAGAGCAAATAGGAAGAGAGAAGGTAAGCGGGAAATAAAAAGAGAGAGGGGGATGAATACTGAATGCTTTCCAAATGTTATGCCTATCTATTTATTAGTTTGACTTTACTTCTGAAAGTTCAACGGATAGATACATTAAGTAAATACATTATGCGATTTCTGGAGAAGGCAACATGAAACCGTAAACGTTTTAACGTGTATCTTTCTATTTCAATAGAAGAATGTAAAACATAATTAAAATACAATAATTATCATTTGCAATATAAAGGCTTGATTTTTGCAGTTGTTACGACGATTTTGCCAATGAGAGTAATTTACGACACACGGTGAAATATATAATCAATAAATCGAATGATAAATATAATTCATTATTAAAAACCAATAACATTTTAATCAAAATCGTCATCGAATGCTTTCCAAATGTTATAACGCTGCCGGAAATCGATGAGATGCTTTCTGTATTCCTGCTAGCTTTGAATTATATATGACTATTTTCATGTGTTGTGATGTTCAAGTAATGATTTTCTTGATTGAAATAATTTATTTATATCCTTTTCATACTCTTCTACTCTTACGATCCTGTTCGCACTTTGTTATCATCTTCCCACAGTTTCTAGTTACATTCAAGCTTCGTCTTGCAATCCAAAGCATCCACTGTGTAAACAAAGAATCCAGCAAGCAACATTGTCACATTTATGAATATATTCAAGTTGATGAATTCGCTAATTATGGGATTTATTGTTTCGTCTCGTCTCCACAGAATCTACAATTACTGTGTTCCTAGGTTTTGTCTAGTTTGGCTTTGCAATAATTCGTTCTGATCGCGTTGTTCTGCGCAGTTGTCAATAGCGATTCAGTTTCTACTTCTTAGTAGTCATGTCCAGGTGTTTTCGTGCATCTTTTATCTGCTTATTCTTATAAATCGCGCATGTAATTGCTTCTAGTCCCATTTTACTTTTCTCTTATTCTTTGTCGACTTCTTTTTCATCTTGTTCTTGTTCTTGTTCTTCGTCATCTTCCTCTTCCGTTTTTCTTCTTCTTCTTCTTCTTCTTCTTCTTCTTAATATTATTTACTTACTAGGAGGTTTAACACAAAACATTATCAGTGACTGCTGACTGGCAATAACAAGTAGTCAGAGCGACAAGCTGGTTCTGATTTCCAGCACTCTCCGCTTCTTTCGATAAGAGTTGCAAGTCGTTTTGCGCTATCGCAACAGTCGTTTACCATTCATTTCTCGCTAACAACGGCCGTTGGTTTTTGGAAATTGAGCGGCAATAATCTAGTGGAGGTCTGATTGGTGCTCTCCCTTATCTGTATTTCCATCTTCCTTGGCTCTTCATGATCAGTGTATGTGGTATCAGTCGAGGCAGGTGCGACCACATGCGTGAATGTATGTTTCTTTAGAGAAGTGTCAGTTTATGAGATTTCTGACAGTTTTAGTTCCCATGGACTAGTCTAATTTCTTTCAATGATGTTTATACTATATGTCTGGTAAGCGTTCGTTGATTACGCTGTTATGTCGTTTGGTTTCCACGTTCAATGATTTTCGACTTTTAATCATTGACGTGCGTGGTGTGGTATCAATTTAGTCTTTTTTTTTGGAATTGTTCCTAGCGTTACTATAATTATTGATATTGTAGTGATTTTCTTCATATTCCATATTCATGTCAATTTTCTAGCAAATTCTGTGTATTTTCTTAAATTATGTCTCCTTGTGTTTTGGCTGAAAATTATGAATTTCTTCACATTCGAAAACAATATATCCTTATAAAAACCCTAAACCCATTAAAATTATTTGTGTTTTTATAATTTTACTATTTCTGTCCTTCATCTAAAATAGATGAGTGTCAGTTGCCTTTATGAAACGTTTTCATTGCATCTTTTTTCCATTCCTTTTCGTTTCGTCTCTCTGTAATTATAAACAGCCAATACATTAATGTCCGTTTGATAACGCTGTCGTGTTTTCACATGTTGAAGGCTTTACTTGAAATTATACGTTTGAATGGCAGATAATGTCTCTTATTTATGAATTCAACTACATGTGTCACTTTTTTTACTTCTTTCCGTTTAATAAAACGGATTTGTGCTTAGTTAAAACGATCACTTTTAGGTCTACAAAAATGTGTATTTTTCAAGTAAAACATTTATTTGTATGAAATACATCCACGTCACAGATATCATAATTAAACAGACATATGTTATTGAGAGTTTGTATGAAGTCATATCATATGAGATATTAAAAAATATGAAGTTATATCATATGAGATATTAAACAAATATGAAGTTATATCATATGAGATATTAAACAAATATGAAGTTATATCATATGAGATATTAAACAAATATGAAGTTATATCATATGAGATATTAAACAAATATGAAGTTATATCATATGAGATATTAAAAAAATATGAAGTTATATCATATGAGATATTAAAAAAATATGAAGTTATATCATATGAGATATTAAAAAAAATATGTCGTTACCTATTCTGTGCAGATGAATTGATTATCTAATAGCAATCGATACAAATGATGCAATCTTTTTTCGATGTAAAAACAAAACTATAATCACGCAATTCCAACATTGTTGAAACGCAAGTCACAGTGACATTGACTTGTGTCATCTTTCCAAAAGTTTCTCACCGTTTTAAGGAAACGTGTTTGATTGGCATAAAACTGGAGAAAGATCAATGCATTATCGACACAACGTGATGTAAATAATGGAATGTTGATCAATTTTTATAGGGGGGGGGAGATGCAGGCAGGAAAGCAACACAAAACAATTAAGTGAGTAGAATTACGATCTGCATTCATTTAATTCTAAATGTTATTGTCTTTAAATGTTTTTTTTATTACATGTTAAAAAAGCGTGGAATGAATCTTAATGGATTTCTCGATGTTTCTCGTCGTTTTACAGATACACCCACTGATTTGGATGAGAGGCTTCGTCTGTTGGTCAGACGATGACGGTATCTCACATTAAATTAAAACCACACATTTTTATCGCCAAACGTCTTGATTGAATCGACGCATTCTATTCTAGATTGCATCCTAAAATGTATTAAAGAAGTTCTGTTCGTTGGTCATTCAATCATACCTCTGTTTAAAATAATATTTTTTTCATCTTGTTTTTAAATTATATTTCCGTCGATCTGCCACGCTTCAGTTTAAAACAGTAAAATACACAAATTGAATAAACGCATTTTATCTTAGATATGTCCAATCACGTCCATCTCTTTCTCTCTCAATATGTCACATAAAATGCTGTAAAATAGAATGTTTGTTGCAGCCTGCTGTTTCATCAAATTTTGAAATGGCATTTTCCTTTATCCGTTTCGTTCATGGTTAAGATGGCCTGTTTGTCACGCTTCAATCTGAACTACTATATTTGTTCTCTGTCAAGTTTTAGTTTTAAATAACATTTTCATCATAAAACGCGCAGATTGAACGGACGCCGCACCATGACAGAGTGGCATTGTGTTGAGGTTTGGGACATGTAATCGTTAAGTAATTGATAACATATAAAACTAAATTTATATATTTGATATATTCTTATAGTGTTTTAGTCAAACATTTAGAGTTTACACATTATTATCGGTAAAACTATATATTTACGATAGGATGTTGTCATCAAAGAGCAATATAACCATATGTACAAAAAAGCAACTACATTAACACGACCCGCGCTTAAATATTTGTAGGGAAAACTTACATTTAATTGTGGCGGTCATCATTTAACATAAACTCTATCAATTCACTAATACACACGCTAGACGATATTGTCAGTCTTGGGTTCTAAGGTGAATATTTGTCCAGGCTGCCAGCTGTGAAGTAATTCTTGAAGACGACGACGACGATTTTAATTTTGAACCAGATTTTATTCACTTGACTAAATGGATTTCCAATTCCTTAAGCAGGAGATCTTTCTATCTTATCACGATAGAATAAAACGAGACACGATGTCACGTGATATTAGCTGACAAATCAACTCACTGTTTTGCCATGGAATTATAGCTGAAGCTAAAGTCATTAATAAATTAGCAAAAATTCTTACGAAAATATATTCTTAGAAATATATCTGTCAATCATCCTGATTAACAAGTGTCCATGGAGAACTCGTTCTACATTTCGCTTGAAAAGTTATTTTACGGCCCACGCAGATACAATACACCCATTTCAGTGACAAGTCATTTCAGATATATATTTCTAGCAGACACACACGGCGTCGCCCAGGAACGAATAAAAATCACTTATTAATTCTGGCTCCATTCCCAGAAGTCCATATTACTGGTTTTATACTTTTTTTGTTTTCTGCAATTTTTCTGTTTTCAACTTTTCAATAAAAATAGAATAAATATTAAAAAAAGATAGTGAAAACATCTTCGTTGCTGTTTATGTATATTCTAAATTACTTTTAATAGTTTACCTACGTACGACGTCGTTTCAAACTTATGACTCTCAGCAGCACAAGGAATTAACAATCTCAGACGGTCATAAGGCATGAACCCGGTTCATAGATACGCGCTGAATCTGTAAGCGTTCACCTAGTCCTATTAAGTCACGAGAGATTGTCACGTAATAACGGAGAAATTAAGTTATGTTTACAGTGAAAGCGGCAAGTATAGACATCTAAACATTCGAGATCTCTCAACAGGCGTTGAACTGAAGCTTTTAAATGAATGTGTATTTTTAATCTTTCCGACAGTGCATACATTTATTTTACGTTTAAGGGGCTTATAATATATATATATAAATATATATATATATATATATATATATATATATATATATATATATATATATATATATATATATATATTATAAGCCCCTTATATATATATATATATATATATATATATATATATATATATATATATATATATATATATATATATATATATACAGGGTGGGCAAAAATAAGGGTCCTATTTTTAAAAATTAATAACTTTTTTATTTATTGATTTAAAAAATTTTTTTTTTTAGAATAAGTAAAGGACCCCTTCCGAAGCAAGCATGAGCCGTATTAGCCCTAAGGAACGTAACCTCATTTAGAAAACATTATTTTTGCTTAAAAAACTCAAAACAGTGTAAAAAACAATACTTTAGTTTTTGTAAGTTTTAAGAAGTGTATTTCGGCTAAAATTTGTTTTGTTTATTTCAAAAAATCTCGGAAGGGTAAGTCTACACACACATAAAGTTTGGTGAGTTTAACTTTTATTTTGTGGAAGTTATTCAAATTCAAGTTATTCAAATTTAAAGATAGGACCCTTATTTTGGCCCACCCTGTATATACTCCTTCTAACTCACTTAGTTTCACACATTCCTTACATAGCCAGCTGGTCAATACTCCTACCCTCCAAAAATGTCACACCTAACCACATCAAAATCTCCCCTCTCCTCCCTCACCCATCTCACCTTTTCAACCACTTCTTTCACACTCTTACCCACCCACCCCGCCTACTTTCAAATTATCTTCATTTCTTCAAATCTTTTTCTAAAACTATGATACTACCTACATACCAAATACAAAGAGTTCCCTCCTTCCCTCATCTTTCCCCAGCCCCCCAGAATACATGCTACACCTCACCACGACAAAAACCTCAGCACCCACTCCCCTCTCTCCTACCATAAGACAAATTCACTAACACTCCCATCCATCCCATTTTTTCACTCACAGTCATCCACATTCATTTCACTCTCTGCCACTGACTGACTTCTCTCAGTCCGAACCTTTGTCCAGCGCTCTTAGTAGCCACGGCTACTACTTTTTTCTCTCATCTACCCATCATGTCAACCCAATATTTCGATGTACTTGCATGACATTTTTCTTAAAATTATTATCCTGAGGATATCTTACAAATAAAGACGACACGTTGATGAATATCTTAAAAATATCTCGTGTTTTTTCCTTTTTCATTTCTCATTACGTTGGATTTCTCTCATCCTTTCTTTCTCATGTATATATATATATATATATATATATATATTTAAATGTTGAATTAAATAACGATAATTGAATTATCGTTTAATAATAATAATCTATCGTGATAATATAAAGCTCAATATATTGAATAGAGCAATCAATTTTAGAAATGAAAGATGAGAATAAAAAATTGTAAAGATACAATATTTATTAGAAAATCAAAAGTTCAGAGCAAGGAACTTGATATCCTTAATCCATGGATTTTCAAAGATAGACTCTTCCCATCAGAGGATAGGGAAAAGCCGACAATGTAATTGTAAATATTATCGGCAACATTTAACTTTGAAAATTTTACATAAAATAAAACAAAATAAAACAAAATAAGGGCCAAAAGGTAAAGAGAATTTTTTATTCTGATCTTTCACCTCTAAAATATATATATATAATTCATATATATATATATATATATATATATATAGAGAGAGAGAGAGAGAGAGAGAGAGAGAGAGAGAGAAAGAGAGAGAGTGAGAGTGAGAGAGGGGGGAGATAGGGAGAGAGAGAGAGAGACAGACAGACATACATACAGACAGAGAGTAAATAAATAAAATAACACCTCAGGAGTAGACAAAATAAAAGTAAATTAAATGAATCCTTCACGTCGATCCCGCTTCTCTGCCAACCATTGATTTTCAAACATATTTCATTTCTTCTTTGAAGCAGATGTTAATGGTTTACTTTATTCCTCCGATAGGAATTGAATTTCAAACTAACGAAATGTCTACTTGTGTACAGATCGACACACATTTTCTATAAACATTCGACTACTCCACATTAATACTACACATTAATACTACACATTACTACTACACATTAATACTACACATTAATACTACACATTAATACTACACATTAATACGAATTCTTCAGATTTAAAGCTATATCATATTAGTGGTTGATTCTATGAATGCATCTGTTTTGACTGAGTGTCTGTCTTAGACATAACAAAAAGAAATGAAACGAGATAAATCAAAAATTGAGACAAAACTGATATTCAATGATTAAGAACGTAAATGATAAGAACAAGGAATTAAAAAAAAGAAGAAAATTAAGGGTAGGTTAACAACGAATGAAGGCAGTGAATATCCTAAACATGAATTAAAAACCACTATTGCATTTAATTAAAATTTAAATTTAAAAGAAATGAGTCTATTAAAATAGAAAATTATATATATATATATATATATAGTGAGAGAGAGAAAGAGAGAGAGAGAGAGAGAGAGAGAGAGAGAGAGAGAGAGAGAGAGAGAGAGAGAGAGAGAATCACTCCCATCTCCCAAACGGGCTCTAAACCGTTTTTTCTAATGTTTTTCCAAAGTATGTTTCTCTGTTACGGTCATATTTTAGTGTTAGGGTTCGTTAAATAAAGCTGATTGGAGACGGGAGTGATACTATAACATTACCTTAACTATCATGCACTATTTAAATATTTATAAGTAAACATTAAATTAATATGAAATCACATTGCTTATAAGAGAATTTAATTTCAATTCATATATTATATTATAATCTTCATATTAACCAAATAAATAAGAGAATTCGCATATGTGTCTGCTTTCTTCCCAATTACGTTACTTTTTATGAGTACACATTGCATTTTCATATTTAAAAAATATAGGTACAGACTGTAACTGAAATAAAAATTGTAAACTAGTAATTAAATGACGAGATTAAATCAATCAGAATTAATTCCACTTTATTCGTAAGCAAGTAAGCCATTTTACTCTTGTGTTAATAGTTGAAAAAAGAAAATCATGTATTTTGTGAGTTTTAACAAATGGGAAGTAATTTACAGCATTTAAAATTGTCATATATAATGTAATTTCTCAATTAAAATGTTAATCAAATCCCCATGCATTACAAGATTAAACTTGAAAACTTTGTTATCAAATAATTTTATGAATAGATATTAAAACAGCATTTATTTATAGTTTAAAAAAATGAGTAATGATCAAACGATACAGCTATAATTAAATTTAACTTTCAAAATCCTATTTAAAGAAATAATAATTTGGTAAAAATTATAAACGGCATTGGAAAACAATCGAAACAAAAATGGAAGTTAAAAGATTCCCGTATAACGCCGTGAAGGAGCAACAATTTTTAATTTTTTTTAATTATATATTTTTGTCTTTCTTTCTGTTGTGTTTACTTTTCTTTCCTTTTTCTTTCGTTCATTCCATCAATTTGATACATACAATTTTATCGTAAAAATGTTCACTTGGATAAAAGCTCTTATCCTTATTTGATTGTTTTATGACGACACGGATTGTTAGAGTACGCAAAGTATCAATTGTATAATAATATCCATATAGAAATATACATACATACATATACATACATATATATATATATATATATATATATATATATATATATATATATATATATATAAACTTCAAGAAAGAGGCAAATTGCCTGCTAGATGCAGACATTTTTATTAAAATCAAAATAAAAAATCAAAACAATTTTTTTTTTTCTTCATCTTGACTTTTTTTCTTATAAGTTCGCTTCATATAACAAGCCTCGTCAGAGCTTTAGACAAATAAATTTGCCTTTCCTCAATTGTCTTGATTTCTATAAGATTTCGTTTTTAATGTCAGATCACATCTATGTTCTTTTCATTTTCTTCATAACGGTTACAAATAAAACACATCTCTAAATATTTGAGCCGGGCGTTGTCTTGTGTTGGACACTGCTTACAAGTGTCTCAGGTTTTCTTCATCTTTTGTTAAGAGTATGAGAGTATTGTTGTGGTGTTAGGTCTTTGCTGCCAGGATGAAGTTATGTTGCGAGCCGCACCCGATCATCGACGTTTTTGGAAGTTGAGATATTTGTCCTATTATTTCATCAAGGTCGAGCTAATCGGAAGAGAGAAACACAGAGAGAGAGAGAGAGAGAGAGAGAGAGAGAGAGAGAGAGAAGGGGATAGTGATAGAGAGAAAGGAGAGAGGGAGAGAGAGACCATTTGTGTTACCAAGTCAGGCGAAAAGAAACGGGCTCATATAGAATAAGAACAACAAGACGATGAAAAAAGAAGGGAGGGTAAGGGAGACTCAATTAAAAATAAGCAAAAGAACGTGGAAAAATAGCCAATAATAATAATAATGATAAGATAATTAATAATAATAATAATGATAATAATAATAATAATATCATCATTATTATTATTATTGTCTATTTTTCTCCGTTCTTCTTCTTCTTATTATTATTATTAATAATAATAATAATAATAATAATAATTATAATTATAATAATTATAATAATAATAATTAGAAGAAGAAGAAGAAGAAGAAGAAGAAGAAGAAGAAGAAGAAGAAGAAGAAGAAGAAGAAGAAGAAGAAGAAAAAGAAAAATGAGCGAACAAAAATATGAAGTAAACGGAGGAGGATAACGAGGGTGACACAGTATAATGAGAAAACAGGAAGAAAATAGAACGAAAAATTGTAGGATAATAATAATAATAATAATAATAATAATAATAATAATAATAATAATAATAATAATAATAATAATAATACTAATACTAATACTAATAATACTAATAATGGAGAACACTTATAAAAGCCAACAAAAGCAGACTATATAAATGTTAACCGAGACAAACGCAGAGGAAAAGTATATGTAGGCAGTGTGGAAAAGGAGACGAAGCAGTAAATTACACAATAAGTAAACGCCTCAAACGAGCTCAAATAAATACAACCGATAAGACCGTTTTGGAAACAGCTTCATTGTGAACATATAGCGAAATGGTACAAACAACAACCGGACACAGCATTTATGAATGAAAATCATAAACTCCTCTGGGGCATGGCGAAATAAACAAACAAATCCATTACCGGACGTAAT
This sequence comes from Sepiola atlantica, assembly GCA_963556195.1. Taxonomy (NCBI): domain Eukaryota; kingdom Metazoa; phylum Mollusca; class Cephalopoda; order Sepiida; family Sepiolidae; genus Sepiola; species Sepiola atlantica. The sequence continues at coordinate 66,852,188 of OY744536.1, read as the reverse complement.
AATAATAAACAAGAGGGAACATCACTGTCAAATCGTAGATTTTACTCTACCAGCAGATAACTAGCTTAAAAGCAACGAAGCAGAACATCTAAATAAATACATGGAACTTCTCAAACAGCTGTAATGCATATGAAAAATGAAGAAAGTTACTGTAATACCATAATAGTAGAAGTATTGAAAACAGTTTTTAAAAACCTGAGAAAAGGCTCAGAGAAATTGGAATCGAAAGGGAGATGAACATCATACAGTGCACGGTATTGATAAAAACAGCCGAACTAATCTTCAAATGTAACCAACGAAAGCAAACTAACATTTTAGTTAGTTGAAAGTAATCTGACCAACACGCCCCCGCCCCCCCCCCCCCCCAAAAAAAAAAATAACACACACACAAACACATACGCACATGTGGTTCGGACCGCAAAACTAGGTCTGAAAGTCAAGGAGAATGGTAACACCGAGGAAGAAGAGCACCAACCTACATGAAGACTGTGAAAACGACTGTAACTTTGAAGAGGTTTATTACCACTACAATTCAAGAGAAAGCCAACGGTTGTTGTTAGCGAGATATCAATGGTAAACAGCATCGCAACATAACTTGTAAAGTTTTTTAGAAGAGACAGAAAAGTGCTGGAATTCTGGGAAGGTAAACGAAATTATTCATCACAATTTAACAAAGATCTCATACAAATTCAGATTTTATAAACGTTTTCTGAAGGCTGTGCTATCTTTTGTAGTAAGCCTATTTTGACACATAATACACTTTTCAGTAGAAGTGAGCGAAGCCTTGAATTACATAATGAAAGAAAGAATAAAATATTAAAATATACGAAGTGGAAATCACTGAAAGATCATCGGCAATAGTGCACTTGTGACAGGACGAATGAAACACAATAACACCACAAGAATGAGACAGAAACGAGAATTATGCGCGCATATATGCAGTAGTAAGTAAACCACTTGTTTGTACACACCATGTTTTTAACAAACAATTTGTGTTTATTTACCTCCACTTCACCAGTTGGAGCTCCAAACTCTGCCCCTGTAAAACATTCAGAGTAAAAACTCGTCTAACTTCAACATTGTAAAGAATGTCTCTGTCTTCCTCTGTACATAAAACTAAACGAACAATCACGAAAAAATGTTCTCTTAAAGGGCTTCCCATCTGTTAAATACAATACCGCAGAGCTGTTTCCGAGTTAAGTACAAAATGGTCGTTTGCAAGTTCAATGTTAACATTTGTTGAGCCGCCCACTTAAATAATTAAATTCTGATCTAATCGTTTCCAATCTTCGCAAAGTTGTTGTTCATCGCATTAATACAAAAACAAACTTGAAAATAGATACTCATAATTTTTTTAAAAAATCAATAAAAATAGGAACATCGGTTCAGGGTTGGGAGCTTCAGCTTCTCGTTTTCCATAATTTTCTAACACCGGGTTTCACTGTGATCGACTGTTAAGATTTCAAATCTCGCCGTTGATAAACTTGCTACGTCTAGCAATACTGATGAGTCGTAGACGACGAAACACCTATCTGTGAATTATATATATATATATATATATATATATATATATATATATATATATATATATATATAACAACAAATATATATATAAACAACAACAAATATTTTATATTTGTCGCTCCTCGTAAAATAAGTAGAGCACTCTAAATGGTAGTACACACACAGCATGACGTCACTTGCTTTATATGCATCATTCCTTCGTTAATAGAAGTAGAATGCCTCGACATCAAGCCGCTTTTATATGTGTTAAATTATCATTGTTTATCGGCTATTCAAATATTGGGCGCGTGGTTAACGACGTTGGATGTAAGTTGAAAAATACTTATAATCCAGGGTTTCGAATCGTACGACCGGTAGTGAATAGTCATATCTCTATGCTGATGAGTCCTGATTGAAAAGGGACGAAACGTATACGTACATAGATAATAAACAACAACAAATATGTTATATATATATATATATATATATATATATATATATATATATATATATATATATATATATATATATATATACACACACTGTAACTGTATTGCCATCTGCTTTTCTTGTTTATTTCATTAGCTATGTATATTTATGTAATGCCCTTGAGTATTATTCTCATTGCAGATACCAACGCAGCATGCACTGGTTGTCCTATCCACAAAAAAGAAACACCCAAACAAAAATCTGGTTCAATCATCTAAGAAATCATCTTAAAAGGCCATGAGTATATGCGAAACTTTAACTACTTTATAGGTCTGCTATAGGGAAAATAGCAACAATAACCCAATTTTGAAATCACAATAAGAAAACAATTGGGAAATCGCAATAAGAAACAATTTTGAAATCGCAACAATTACACAATTGTTAAATCGCAATGAGAAAACACTCCTACAAGATGTTAATTCTTGAAAAAGTCTTTTTTTTTGACAATGTTATACAGTTTTCCCTTCTGACTACTACTAAGAAAATCCCTTCTTACAATATAAGCGGATTTCAGACCAGTCGTAACCGACAATACCATATATAAAAAGCAATAGTTTCGAACAGTCGTAACCGACAATACCATATATAAAAAGCAATAGTTTCGAACAGTCGTAACCGACAATACCATATATAAAAAGCAATAGTTTCGAACAGTCGTAACCGAAAATACCATATATAAAAAGCAATAGTTTCGAACAGTGTCAAAGATACATCAATATCTTATTGTAGGTAGATTACTGGTGGGTATAGAAAATAATAAAAAATAATAAGCATACTAATGTGATAACTTATGATCTGAGAGTTGTCTTTGTTTCGAAAGTGGGTTATACAAATAATAGATTAGAGTCGCATTTAAATTCGAGGCTGTGTTTGTTTTGACAATTTGTGATTAATGAAAATCGGTGAATTTATTTTTAAAAAACACCGGCGTAGTTGGTTAGAACGGAATGTATAAAACAAAAACAGGTTTTGATAAATACAGTCAACTAATCGAAATACTACGACAGAGTAAACAATGATGAGAGAATAGCTATGATTCCTTTGTGTTGCTCCCCTTGAGATGCTTGAGCAGATGGTACACTGTGCATTACTAAAGAAGTGTGAGAGTACACTAGTGTCGACATACATCAGTTATAACAATTAACAACGTAAAAGCCTTTATGTTTCGAGTCTTTATCTGTGATCAAACTTGCGGAACAAAATACTTTTCCAAATGTTAGACAAATCCATCGAATAAAGTAAGTGAAGATTTTCAGTTTTATGTCACGTGACAGCGTGACGAGTTATACGCGAATCCCTTCAAAAAAGTTCATTGATTCGTGACACATACTGATAACATGCAACGTCACGCATATCAATCTGTGGACATTTCAGACAGTTGTATGCGGAGACTTTAAAGAAGATAGGGAGCCACTACGTTAAAATATCTCCAATTGTTTCATCAAAACAAGTAAACTTAATTAGTATTTAAAGTGTCCTTAGAGTAATTCTGTCGAGCGAGTGTGTTCGTGCAAAGTTAAGCGCCATTTAGACGAACTTATTGGTCGTTCATTTCATTAACCGCAAAAAAAACTATTTCAAAATAAACGTCCAAACCAATACTTATTTGATCATTTTGCCACTTATTTATTTGATTTCAGAGACACGTGTCTGATACGGTTAAAAAGCAATATAAATTAAGTTATTTGAACACTTGCTTTGACAGGCATACATATTATTAAACTTTATTTTTTTAGTTTTTGCGAAGATCTCTGTGTGGACAACATACTCGCACAATGTAGTTTTATGCTTGCGGCTGGACACAATCAATCTCTCTCTCTCTCTCTCTCTCTCTCTATATATATATATATATATATATATATATATATATATATATATATATATATATATTGCCTTTGTACTTATATTTATTTACTTATTTATATATTCATTTGTTTATTTATTTATATATTTATATATTAATTTATTAATATATTTAGATTTATTATTTATTAATTTATTCATGTAATTATTTATTTATCTATACAAATAATAAAAATCTACAATTTAAATTGAGACAAACCTTTTAACGATCCATCGTATTTTCTTAAATAGTCATTTAAAGTTAATATATGTCTTATACCTAATAGAATGCTTTGGGTGATATTTTTCATTATTTATTGTGTTCCCCTATATATATATATATATATATATATATATATATATATATATATATATATATATATATATATATATATATATATATATCTATCTGTATATATATATGTATATATATATGTATATATATACATGTATATATATATGTATATATATATGTATATATATATGTATATATATATATATATATATATATATATATATATATATATATATATATATATACTACACTGAAGAGAGCAATAACATCTAAAAGACGTCGTGTGTAGGCAAAATATAATTTGATATTTATTTGTAAATATTATGTATGTTGTAATATTGTAAGAATAGCATTAAGTAAATTAGAAACCCAAGATAGGAATTGAAAAGAATAGAAATTGTACTATGAATACTTAATTACAATCGTTGGTCGCCATTACCGGCTCTAGGCAGACGCGCTAACGGTTCTCCTTGGTGAGGGAAAAGGTGTCGACTTCATAGTGAGCTGCCGAATCAATCCTGCCACTATGGGTGAATGCGAATCAGTCCAAAACACCTCCCCTTTAAGGTTTATTTCTTCCTGGAAATATATATTTTCCTTTTGGAGTCAATCTCTAGACGTTCTGTTGAATTACTTCAGTAGCAGGAGTAGTAGTAAGGTTTTTAGGAATCGGTACATCAAAAACATCGTAAAGTTCCACAATGGGTTCCTAGTCTGAGATTTGTTTTTTACGTATCTGCGTCTCAACTGATTTACATGACACTTGTTTTCCTACTTTGAAACCATGTATAGCAGGCGTCCAATTCCTCTAGTGATAATACGGTATTGCCAGAACCTTTTACACCTTCTGTAATTCTTAAAAAACAAACACTTTTTCACCAACATTAAAATGTCTGCTTTTACCATCCGTGTTTTAAAAATATTTTTCTTCACTGGCAACAATTTGTCAAAAATGGTTTTAATTTTTCTTGCGAACATCATATCCGCCGGTGATCTGTTTGCCGCAATGTTTGTGTTTCAATGTGACCCTGGACCTCCTTAAGATTTGTTGGATCTTCCACTCATCGTTTACTTCACATTTAGCTTTTCTTAAAGTCCCTTTGAAAGTATTTACATACCTTTCTGCCTGGCCGTTACTTCCCGGGTGGTAATCAGGTGTAGTAATATGTTTTACCCCAAACTTTTTGCAAAACATCTTAAACTATCCTGAGGTTATTTGGGTCTCATTATCTGCTACAATTTCATCAGGTAATCCGAACCTGGCAAAATTATTGTTATGGCAGATGTTGGCTTTTTGCATTTCAGAATTTCTGGCCATTCTGTTAAACTGTTCACCACAATCACGTAATATGCAGCATTTAGCGGTCCAGCAAAACTTAGATGTAGTCTAGACCATGGCGTGTAAACTTTCGGTCATGATGCTGTCATTATTAGTGGCACAACGTCTACAGCTCTTAACTGTCATCTCAATGTCCGCGTTTATACCTGGCCAAAAAACGTATGAACGCATAAGCGATTTCCTTTTACACATTCCTGGGTGACTACAATGAAACTCCTTTAACAGTCTCTTTTGTAGTGTCTTTGGGATCACGACGCGCTCGGTGTACATTAGGATTTCGTCACACATTTAAAAGTGATTGCTTACCGGCGAATTTATATTACCCTTTGTTTGCACTTCACTTTATCCATACAGTTTTTTAATAAAATTATCACTTTTAGATTGTATTTGTATTTCTTGCGCAGTCACTGGGAGTTCGTGTACGGTTCTAACCAGTACTTCTTGTATTTCACTTTCAGCTTTGAGTGATGCGATTACTGTATCTTTCATTTGTTCACAATAATTCGGAATTAATCGGGACACGCCGTCCACATGGCCTTATTTCTTTGAAGGAATACATTCTATTTTGAAATCATAATTTAGCAGAATAATGCGCCATCGCTATAATCTATTTGCCGAATGAACTGGGATTCCTTTCTCTTATAGTGCCGTACCTATATGACAGTTGGACTCGTCCATTCCTGATAAAATAATAGAAGCATTTAGGCTTCTCGAAATTAAATTACTCCAAGCGTTATTCTATTTTTCCGTCAGTTGTTGAGTACTTTTCTTGCCTTGTTACCATTTTTGATTACCTTGTAGCTGTTGTTATCGTTGCTGTTATTGCTGTTGTTGCTTTACTGCCGAATTTAGCCGACGACTCTATCTAATAACTAGGGCAGCAAAAGTGGCACTAGATTCTTAATTATATCGGGCGGTGAAGGCGGAGGATAGTGCTAAAGTTACTATAATGAAGGCAAAGCTGGCGTCCGTGGCGATCCAAGAGCACCAAGCTTTTTTTGATTAGGGCTAGGTTAAGGAGAGTACCTCAAGAAGCAACAAGTATGGGCGCTGAATTGCGTGCAGAGAAACGTCGACAAGCTGCTGATCGCACGTGTCTCATTGCCGGATGGGCGGCTCGTGATGGTTTGCCCTACGAGGTGTATTTGAGGATGTCGCACACTTTTGTTCCCTTGCTGACAGTTTTATTTAACTCGCGGTTTAGGAATGGGATTATTCCTCAAGTTCCTGACCATGAGTATAGTGCAGTTGTCACGCAAAAGCAAAAATGGTTGGGATGGATTAGATAATGTTCGGCCCTTAACAATGCTAAATGCTGAGGTAAAGATTTTGGCCAAAATCTTAGCCAATCGACTGCAGCTTGTGTTAGCTGGTCTAATTGGCCCTAAAGCGACATGTGCTGTAAAGGATCGTACCAGTAAGGATAATTTGCACTAAATACGCCTGATCATAAATAAAGTCTACACTATAGCCGCGCTGATCAATTTAGATCAGTCCAAAGCATTCGACAGGGTGGACCATCGTTACTTAAAAGCTGTTTTGTCAGCAGCCGGTTTTAGTCCGAATTTCGCTCTAAAATTCTCCTTTTATATGCGAACCCTAGTGTCCTGGTGGATGTGAATTGTCTGAGATCTGAGCCCTTTAGATTATCCAGATCTCTTCGTCAGTGATGTCCACTTTCACTGATGATCTATGTGCTTGTGTTGTAGACCTTCCCTCACAGGCTAAGGGTGAATCCGGTCCTAAATGGGATTACTTTGGCAGGTGCTTGTACCACGTTAAAGTACTCCGCCTTTGCTGACGACTTGACTGTGCATGTAACGAGCAGCACCGAGATTAGCGTCGTCGACAGAGAAATCAGAATGTATGAAATGGTAACAGGGGGCTAAATTAAGTGCGACAAGTCTGTGGGCTTGCGCATTGTTATCTGGAGGTGTGTAACACTGCAGGGACCCTTTAGCTTGACTGACGGGCCTTGCAAGCTACTCCTCGTCTAGTTTGGTCCTGATCTTCAGCTGGAGCAAAATTGGTCGGAAACATTTGAAGCGATTCGGTCGGCAGCTAGTCTGTGGATGCGTAAAAATCTTTCGTTTAAGGGAGGAGCGGAGGTGTGTTACACTCACATATATCTGATCATCCTATATAGACTATCAGTGATTCTAATCCTGTCAGATACACGAGTTGAGATGCAGCGGGCTATTTTCAAGTTTCCGTGGCTTGGTAAGGCTACTATGGTTTGTCGCAAAATTTGTTATATCCATCCTTTTGAAGATGATCTGAGTATGGCAAACGTCGAGATCCGATGTCATACACTTCGGCTTTTTTTTATCTAAATCGAATGAGTTCACAAACTAAGGGAAACTATTGCTTCTGGAAAGAAGACACAATGAAAGCCTTCCCTGGCTTTAAAATGTGTGTACTTGGATGAGAGAGAGGTACACAGGCTGCCCCGAGGCGAGTGCTACTGTTATCGCGAATGTAGATACGCTTTGAAGTTCTTCTTACGGGTTAAAGAAAGCCTCTCTGACACCCTGCTGTTGTCCTGAAAGGCATTATATCGGGTTACAGTGACAGAAACCGTTTGAGATTATATCGTTTTAGAATCTCTCTTTGTCGAGGGAGGAGCTATGCTCAATCTGGCCTTGGGCGCCTGGGTGACGGTGCTTCGATAATGACGAGCCAACGCTAACCTGGCTGATGATCAGAAATACTCTCTGGGTCGGTAAGAAGCTTTATTCAGCTGGCTTGGTGAGTTCATCGACTTGTGTTAGATTCGGTGACGAAGACGAGACCGTAACTCATGCTTTCCTTTATTCCCGCATCGTTGTTACATGTCTCATGGTTTGCATACTTAACGTATCGTCGTTTGACCTGAAACCTATCAATGTATGTAGCAACTTGGTTCCGACAACAGATAGGCTGAGACGTTTGGAGTTTAAGCATACTAGCCGTTATGAGAGACATGATATGGAAAAATCGTATGAAGGCAGTCTATGGAGCTAATACTTTCACTTCTCTCGACCTGATTGAGATTTTGAAATATTACCTGTAAGCTCGTATTATTACCGGGAAGGTGAGACTCTCTTCAGCAGATTTTGGTTAAAGCTAGGTGAGAGGTGCGCGACTGTGTAGAGTGACAGGAGCTAGATTGGAGTGATATTTAGACGTATTTTAGGTACAGGATATTGGGTTGCAAAAACGAACTTCGATTATGAACCGGTTATAAATTAACTAGAAGACATGTTTTCTGTTAATTTTCTTCATAACATAGCTTGTGTGTGAATGAGTTCATTATGGCCCCTTTTAATTTTTGTCCTTCACCCTTCCAATTTTTGTTACCCCAATTTAGTTTGTAATTCCCCATCCCGTCTTCAACTAGGTGACAGAGCGCTTGATTTGCCAGAGATGCAATTCACCATTAGATATTTTCGAAGGTGATGTTGGTGAATAAAGCGTTGGGGCCTGCCTCACCAGCCTTTTTTTCGATTTCGACTGGCAAATCTGCGTATCTGCTACAGTTTAGTAATGGGGGGCTCTTTTTACTAACTTTCCTTTTTTCATTGTAAATAATATTCATATATACATATTTTGTACATAACATTTTTATTACCATACCCCCCCCCCCCGTTGCATATTGTACATGTATGGGTTTTAAGTAGGATTTTGTGGTGCAAATTCTTTCGGTGATTGGAGAAGGATGTCTAGTATAAATGCGCTATTTTGGTGAACCATGGTTCTGAATGAAGCTAGTTAAAGTTAGTGTAATTTTTAAGTGAAGACCGAACCTTTCCCATCCCCTTTTTGGCCTTGTGCCGCATTTTGCCAATGTTTTTCTTTCATTAATAAATATTAATTAAATTCAACTCCATCGTTATTCTGAGTGACGGTTTGATCTCTATAGCGTTATCCTATTGTTAATTGTTATTCTCCATTTTTATTATTATTGTTAGTGTTGTTGGTATTTGGTTACTCTCTATTAATGCCGAACTGTTTTTTAAAGTTAGACTTTTTTCTACCGTGTTTTTTACTACAAGACGAAAATTACAGACACTGGACTGATCATCGACCTGCCGAAGTTGGAAGAAATCCAAAGAAAGACCCTTACGATGTTTGTAGTAGACAAGAGGACCAAAACAGCAACAATAGCCTCTGTGGACATTATAACGAAACTTTTAGCTTCGGGTGGTCACAGACCAATCAAAATTATAAAGACTCGTGGTTACAATAACTGGTCCGCATTTTTTCGTCAGAAGACGAATACATGAATGTATCAAAAAAAGAGATCATTACACAGGAATACATACTTCGAATAGAGAACATGGGACGTCGAAGAACCAGCATATCCGTATTTCATGTTCCCTTCTACTGTGTCTTGCGATCAATATCTTTCCACCTGGAATTTAGATATCCTCAGTGATCGCAAAGCATTTACAGAAATACCTTACTACCTGGAGGTAGGGGATGAGAAGTTGCTCGTTATTGTCACAGAAAGAAGGCCAGCCTTCTGGACATGCAGTGCTATACGGCACTTAACTTTCGACTACCCTGAGAAGAAGTCAAGAAGGCCTACCAACTTCCCGAAAAATAAAGTAGGTACATATTTAAGCAATAAGGTTAGCGATATACGAGTTGATCCCCGCTCTAAATCCTCAGAAAAAGCGACAGATTACCCTCCCCTTTTCCAACCAGACGAAAATGAGAAGAGACTCGCCCTTAATAAAAAACTGAGAGAAACCAGCCCTTACTCTCCCACCAAAACTCATACCAGAAAAGTGACCCCTAAGCCCAGCCACAAATATACACCCACAACATCACCCGTTTCCCCACCTGCAAAGTTTGACCTACATCACAAAATGCCACCTCCAGTCAATACTCACATAAAACGTCCAGCTTAAAAAATAGAACTGTCTTCCAAGGCCATTTCCATTTGTTTCTCCCCAACTGACCCCAAGAAATACACCGCCTTTCCTCAAACACTCCCTTAAACCCACTCCCCCTCACTCTCAATGAAAACAGACCTCAACACCCTCCTTCCTTCCCAAATGAGTGAACAAACAAGTTTCACAATTTGCTTTGTAAAGTACTAAGGTATAGACCCGTTCCTAAACAAAGTATTTTTAAAAACTGTCAGCAAGTGAACACAAATGTGAGACAGCCTCAAATACACTTCGTATGGCAAACCAACGATCCCCAGAGACCAATTCAGACCGACCTGACCCAAGGCTTCCAAGCCTTCTTCCTCTGTTATGCAACCTTTGCGCCTAGCCGCTTCGGTCGCCTCAAAACGAGAAAAGTCGGCTAAATAGGGTTCGAAATGCGCTAATGACAGACCGGGCTCCCTGGTGATAAGAAAAATGAGACTAAAACGCTTTTAAAATATCTTCGTTTGTGGTCACGGTTTGTCCATCCGGCAATGTGACCCATGCAATATGTCGGTCCGTAGCACGCCACCGCTTCTCTGCCCGACATTCAGGTGTCATATATATTGCTTTCTGTGGCATTCATTTTAACCTAACCCTAACTACTGAAGCCCGGTTCTCCTTGGTAGACAAAAAGCCAGCTTTTCCTTAATTATCATTACGTTACTGCTATCCCCCGCCTCCACTGTCCAATCTAATCTAGTTTCTAGTGTCGCATTTTCTGCCCTAGATTCTAAGTTGAGTTGTCGGCTAAATTCGACAGAAAAAACAACCTAATTACGTTCTTAAGTTTAATCCACCGCTTATTCCCAATTATAGCACCCGTTGTTTCCCGCAATATTGTTAGTATTAGCTATACTCGGTAACCCTTCACATCAAACAACGACGTGTTGAGTTTCCAGTAACCAGCCATTCTAGGTTTAGGTCTAGCTAAGTTTACACGAACCCTAAAAAGTCGGTGATCCGAGTAAACCATATTATGAAAACTTGGAATTCTAATACTCCTATGTCGGCTCTCTTAATTAAAAACAAGGCTTGTATGGCTGCTGTTTCCGACTGACAGCAAGGACCCCAGACTCTTGGGTAGCGCCAAGAACGGCTGCTCCATCATCAGTTGAATAATACCGTGGGTAGTTGTATGTGCCATGTTGCGCATGGAAAGGGACTCTGCAATTATCTCCGGTGGGCTTTCCCGAGGCCACAAGGTCCATGGACCAGGTCGTGACTAATGACTTGGTTGTGTGAGCTTATTGGCACCAAACAAGTACCCACCTAGGCCAACCCGCTCTATAATCAAAACAAGCATGTCATTACAAAACATAAAAGCAAACCTAAACCAGACACCCAACAAAAAACACTTTCGCGTCTGCCCTTGAGGCTCGCATTCACAAATATCCGGGGACTTAGAACCTACATAAACGACGTAGAAACCTTTCTTCTGACAAACTCCCCGGATATCCTAGCACTAAGTGAAACTAACCTTCAATCCCCAATCTCCTTTCACCACTTTGATATGACTGACTACCTCCCCCTCTACCGTAAACATATGCATGGACTAAGAGTTTATGTTCGGAACACCCTCCCCCTGACTAGAGAACATAGGTTAGAATCAGATGATCAAGACTACATGTGCTTTAGATTGACTTTACATCACAGCGTCAGTTACTTATATTTCTTATACCGTTCCCCGTCGACCCAGGACTGTACTCTGCTAAATTCTGTCTCTGTAAGCATAGATAGAGCAGTCTTAATTGACTCGAATGCCCAAATACATGTATTTGGGGATTTTAATGCCCACCACCGCGACTGGTTGGGATTTCCCAGCCTTACTGACGCAGCCGGCAACTCTACGCATAATTTCTCCTTAGCTCACATCCTCTCCCAGACTGTCGATTTTCCGACCCGCATCCCCGATTGAGTAGACCAACAAGCCTCACTTCCAGACTTTTTTTTGACCTCAATGCCCGAGGCATGTGTGACGAAAGCTCATAGCCCACTCCAGAATGCTGTTCACATTGTGCTAATGATACATATCACCCTAAAAAGCTGTCCAAAAGCTGATGAACCTTTTCTCAAAACAACGAGATCCACAAGCAGGCTGATTTTGAGTCAATCAGAGATAACATCAGTGACGCCCCATGGAGGGAAGCCTTCTCACTCCCTGCCGACCAGTGTGCAAATGAATTAACTGAATGGGTCAAAGCAGGCATTGAAGCCTATGTCCCCATGCAATAATTCTTTAGCAAGCCCCACTCTCCCCAATGGTTCACCTCGGAATGTGCAGCTGTTATTGCTGAGAGGCAACAAGCATTCCGTAAATTCGGCCGCCATAAGTCAGCTACTAATAGACATAAGTTTATAGAGTAAAGAAATAAGTGCAAGGCCGTGATAGGCGAAGCAAAGAGAAGGTATCATGAGTTAATAAAAAAAGCATCTAGTGACAGAAACGAGGTACTCGTTATTTCTGGAAAATCTATAATAGTGTAGTGAATAATGGTCAATCAACGATTTCCCCACTATCAAACCACATTGATGTCGTCTTCTCGGCCACTGATAAGGCTGAACTATTTGCCCAGCGTTTCGCTTCAAACTCCACCTTGGACTCAAAAAACCTGAACTGGCACCTGTCCTCTCTAAACTCTACACCCAGTGCCTTGCCGAATCTTGCTTCCCTGATAGCTGGAAAATTGCTTCTCTGGTACCAGTCTTAAAACATTCTGAAGATAGACCTGACCCTCAGAATTATTGCCCCATCAGTCTACTTCCGCTCTTCGCAAAAATCTTTGAATCCTTAATCAATCTAGCGATAGTCCGTCACTTCGTTAATGCTAAACCTCTTTCTGACCATCGGTATGGCTTTATGCAAGACCGGTTTACTGCGGATATCCTAACGGTAATCTCTGGACGCATATACCATACACTGGACAATGCAGGTGAAGCAAGGGCGGTAGCGCCTGATATATCTAAACAATTTGACAAGGTTTGGCATAAAAGAGTCGCATAAAAACTAATTCATACGGTAGTACTGGACGAATATGTAATATAATTAGATACCTCCTAACCAAAAGTAAATCCAGGTTTTTCTCGATGGCCGCTCATCTAGACGACATGATATAAATGCAGCTGTACCGCAAGGATAGAGTATTTGAGCGTTATTGTTTATGATTTTCACAAACGACCTTCCTGATGACATTGTATCATAGATGGGTATATTTGCTGACGACACTATGATCTGCTTACTTCATGTAGGCAAAACAAACGTGCACGTATCCGACTGAATCTTTAGAAAGTGACACCCGGTCTGTAGTGGAATGTGGTCATAAATGAGTGATAACATTTAATACTGCTAAGACAAAGCACCTCTCCTTCAACAACTATAATACACCTCTTCCTTCACCGACTGGCATGGCAAATAACACCATACCTGATAGTTCAACGCTCAAACTCCTCGGCCTAACATTCACAGGTAGCATTAATTGGAACAAATACATTGAATACATTGCCAAGGCTGCTGCAAAGAAAGTGTGCTCCCCTTACCGTGCTAGAGAACTTCTCAAACCTAACAGTATCCTATATTTCAACAAGGCAACCATCCGCCTATGCATGGAGTATTGTTGTCCCATCTTGGCTGGTGCCTCATCCACTAGTCTCGCTCCCTTAGACAAGGTGCAAAAAAGAGTCGCAAATCTAATAGGTCCCTCACTATCAACCAAGCTTCAGCTCCTGTCCTATTACCGCAATGTTGCAACCCTTTGTTTGTTTCACAAGTATTTCAATGAAATGTACTCCGATAAACTTGTAGCTCTGGTTCCCGCTCAACCAACTTGATAATAAGCAAAATCCCATCCATTCACAGCGAAAGACCGAAGATTTCGAAGAGCCTTCTACTCTAACAGCTTTTTTCCTATTGCTGCCGAAATTTAGAATTCTCTCCCTGTTCCGTGTTTCCCCGACTGTATCGACATGCGGAAATTTAAAAGTAATGTGAACAAGCATCTCGCTGCTCAACTCCCAATTTAGTAAGTCCCTTCATACTTTCACCGTAATTACCAGTAGCCCCTTACGTCTACAGAGGTAGCATGCCTTGTTTGAGGTAAACTATGTAAACAAATATCTAACTCCGACTATCAATAACCTCCCTCTGCTACCATCTATTTGAGCTTCAAATGTATCTTTTGATAAGCGATCTGCCCTTTTGGGCATAATTCCTCCTAATACTTCTTAAAATCTAAATATGAAGTCTAGCATTTAGTATGTGGCCTTATTGATATACCAATATATAGGTTTAACTTCTAACGTTTATCTATTTTGAACCATTTAAAGTCCCATGTAATAAGCCAAGTATGTTTTTGAGGCATAAATTGGAACATAATTTTATTGATCTCAACTATCATTCAGGCATAAATATCTGGAATTATATTTAATCATCAAATTCTACTAAACAATCAATAACTGTAAAACCACACACTGGGATTATCATAAAATAGCTTTATATAGCATTGTTCGACTTCTTTATTAAAACAGTTTGAATCATTTTACCTTTGATATAAATGTCTTGCCTATGTTTGATCTAATTCCGAACTTATATTAAAATATGTTTTCCCTATAATTATTTTCATTTTTTTTCATTTTATCATTTTCAAAATAATTACATCCAATAATTAATACTCAATTGTTATTGGGCAGTCTTTTTTGCGATAAGAGCGATATTTTTTAAAAACCATGGTTTAAAATAAATTTCTATCTGTATTTCTTTATACTCTTTGCTTCAACTATTGATGGAATAATAAACTTGTAAATCATACAGTTTTATTTATTTCATCACTTCATTATCCTTACACACACACACACATACACACACATACATATATATATATATATATATATATATATATATATATATATATATATATATATGTACAGGGTGACCAAAAACAACGGGCCCCAAATCTTATTAGGCCCCGTTTCTTAGTGTTTCGTCCGAATGAAATGAATTTTGGGGCATAACTAGTTTATTATATTCACAACATCATATCAAAACACTAGGGTATTTGGCCTGTTTTTCTCCGTTCTACAGCATGTGTTCTAGATGGACCCCTTTTAGCTCCGTGCATTTCTTGAGGCGCAGAACGAAGTATTCCATGACGTTCTTACAGACTGAATTGGGAATGGCTCTCATCTCCTCCCTGATGGCTTCCTTGAGTTCCGTGATGGTTCTGGGTTTCTTTGCGTAGATTCTGTCCTTAAGATAGTCCCAAAGGAAATAATCTGGGGGGCTTATGTCCGGCCTATGGGCTGGCCACTCAAAATTAGTCTTAGGACTGATCACTCGGCCTTCGAAGTTCTCTTTCAGCCACTCTCAGGACAGGTTTGAGGTGTGAGAACTTGCTCCGTCTTGCTGGAACTAGAACTTGCTCATGAGCGACGGGTAGAGGGTCTCGAGCTCACTCTTGAAGGTTTTGAGGCCCTCCACATACCGCTCCTTGGTGACTGTCACTGCTGCGCCAGATTCTTCGATGAAGATTGGTCCGATGATGCCTCTGACAGAGATTGAAGCCCACACCGTGCAATTAGGAGAGTTCAGGCGAATGGTGGCTACTTCATTGGGTCTGGAGGACCCCTAGAAGACATTTGTATTGGAGTTCGCCTTTCCGTCAAGATGGAAGGTGGCTTCATCTGAGGTCCAAAGGACGTTAAGGAAACCTGGTGTCTCCTCGATCTTATCGAGCATCTTGACTGCCATAGCGCTCCTCTGCTTCTTATCTGAGGCTATAAGGGTCTGTAGCGTCTGTATTCTGTATGGGTAAGCCCTGATATTGTTCACCAGCACTCTCCTGCAAGTCTCACGGGAGATACCGAGGGACTGACTTCGCTTACGCACAGAGCGTTTCGAACTCTGCTGGAGAGACTCTCTCACACTTTCGACCAGCTCGGCTGTCCGCTTCTTGGGACGTGCCGAGTGGCTTGGACGGTTCTCACTTGCATCGTTGAGGTTCTCCACAGTCCCATACTTCTCGAAGTTGTCCACCCAGTTCTGAATTCTGCTTTTGGGTGGAGCCTTTTCACATCCGAACTGATGCATGAAACTGTCCTGGGTTTTCTTAAACGAGCCTGTCTTGTAGTAAAATTTAACACAGTGTATTCTTTGTCCCAGCTACCACTGAGGTCTTGGTGTACCTACGGTCGTTGATTCTGCCATGTCCTGTAAAATAAGGGCAATCGGTTAATAAATAAAGGAGATATCACATAAAGTGTACACGGGGCCCGTTTTTATTGAGTCAACCTGTATATATAGTAGTATTTCATGTATCCACATAATATATATATATATATATATATATATATATATATATATATATATATATATATAAATATATATATATATATATATATATATATATATATATATATATATATATATATATATACTTATAGCTGTGTGTATCGGCTTTTGGGCTGGCTCACAGCTTTTGATTTGCTTTCGTATACGGAAGACAACCAGATGTGAGCACAGAGTAAAATAAAGCAAGCACGGATTCTATCTCAAGTTAGAGAGAGATAGAGGGCGAGAGATTGAGAGAGGGAGAGAGAGAGAGTGGGGAAAAGAAGAAAGAGAGAGAGTGAGTAATACTACTTTGTTGTTGAGGAGAAATTACCAGAATACTGAATTATGTAAGTCAGATATTGTATTACATAATTATGTAAGTCAGATATTTTATTACATAGTGCACGTGTAATAATTAAAGGACACTATACTTATGCATTACGTATAGTGTTCTTGAATTTTTATAGTATTAAAGATTAATGAACATGTAAACGTTCGTATTATTTAATGAGTAAGCTAGAGTATCTGTGCAGCAACGTTGCCATGTAGAGGCGAGCATTCATCGTGTGTTTAGATTGAGGAGAGGTTGTAAATAATAGTGTCTATATATAAACAGTGAAAAGAAGGCACTAGTGTTTAGTAATAAATGCGGTTGAAATCATGCTATTTTAGAGGCATTTTGTAAATCAGCGTTTAATGTGAGGTGTAAGCAAACAATTTAAAAAACGGTTATGATTTTAATAATAATAAAAATATAAATAAAAATGAAAAATAAAAATAAATATGTAAATAAAAGTGAAAATTGGAAGGTTCGTATTTTATTAAACGTATCGGACGTTTCTATGATAACTAACCTATTTTTGTGCGAACCGACGGTTACGTTTCAGCATTATGGTAACTGACTAGTAAGCGATGCATGATATCGGCCAATTCTCCGTGAAGCAACTGCTTTAAAAGATTGACACGCACGCAAGCCTTCATTATTATAAGAGGTTCACGCAGCAAGTCCACTTCATCTTGTTTCTATGAAAATGAGCATGGGGCATCTAACGCATTTCTCTATGTTTAAGGATATGTAATAGTTGTTAAATTTGTTTCAAATAGTATGTATCTCTGTACGGATTGCTATGTAATGTATTTGATTGTAGTGCGGCCTTTCTATAAGTATCTTTCATCAACTGCAAAAAGGCAAACACGGACGTAATTTTTCTGAAAATCCGTTTTCTTTTAGTTTTGTTCAGTAAGTTCTCATAAATCAAGGGTTTTCTTCGTGGGGGATAACACTTGATCTTTACATGAAATACTTAGATATTTGAATATTCTAGTAAAGTTTCCTTTATCTCTCAAACGTTGAGTTAGTAAAGAAGTGAAGAACATTGATTTTCCTTTCCCCAAATGACCAGTTAACTATGTTATAATATATCCTTCTTGTGGTATCCTGGTCTTACCGAATTCCAAGACAAGAATTCATCTAGTCGAGTTGAGTATCTAGCTTAGTGCTTTTACTTAAGGTAACATTACTTGGGGAAGGTGCACTATTCATCGTATTGGACAGCGTATCGCTGTCGATGGGAATTTTATTTGAGCTTCGAATACTATGTCATTTTGAATATTTGTAGGGTAACTATCCTCATTTAAGGTTGTCCTGACAAACAGAATATGTGTACGTGTGAACAATAAAAGCGAAAAACAGTAAAAACAATTTAGATAGTCTTAGTTTTAAATAAATCAATATAAGGTCCGTTTTGCTGTATATTCAAAGATTGTTTTCATATACTTTATAATCCGAAAACGAAATGTTGTTAATTGTTTTTTTCGGTAATAAATTAATTAATACAAAGTTACCTAACGCAATACATGGTAACACAAATCATTACACGAACAAAGGTAAATCAGCATCTTTGTTGCTCGTACATTGAATTTCAAGGCATTTACGCTTACATTTTAAGAGCTACATTTATTTTTCTTAATTGGTACATCTTTGAATACTATTTCTTTTTGTCGAATTCGTTTTTCTCTATTCCCGAGAAAACATATTAATTTCATGTTTATTTTTCGACATATTCAATTTAATTTGATTCATTTCTATTTTTATTTTATTTTTTTTTTTCAAACTGATTTTTGGCAACAAACACCCAAAAAAGAACGCTTCCTATGAGTCGATGGCGATCGATTTTGCGCGTTCTAGGAAATTTCGAGTTTTTGTTTTTATCATTTATTTCCAATGAATTTTATTCTTTCGTTTTTATACCGTTCTCTTTTTGGTCTTGACTTAATTTCCTCGACGTGAAAAACAAACCAAATTTTAGTAATTATATTATTTGCGCAAAGTTTCTGTTTTTATTATTTTATTATTGTATTACTAAGACTTCTTATGTTGAGAAGGTATACACCTGTACCCACCGTGTAAAATAATCACTTGTCTACAATTGCTCGTTCGTAATGAGCGAATTATGTTTCGGCATTAAATATCTGAAAATATAGTGATTTGCCGAAAAAAAAAAAGCATTCTCTGAATTTCAATTTGTTGATGTTTCGCGTCAAATCAAGCTTTGGTTTTATTTCTGTTTTCTATAATTTTACTGTTAGTATTTTTATTCCATTTGAGGTGGTGTCTTCATTTACTCGATGCTAAACAGAAAGATGTATTCTTAAGTTGCGTGCATTTAATCTGCGCGTTTAGCGATGAAAATAAAAACATGAATTTCAAATTAAGCGTTACAAAGAGACGGACATGCATGATGGTATTATAGATTGACGATGGCCGCATCTAAAATGAGATTTCAAACTTAAATATTGTAGACCGACAATACCGACCGACGTAGGGACAGTGAATATTATAGAAGCTAAAACATTGTATGTTATACACCGTTTTCTTTGAACAGACTCAAATCAGTCTATTTATTTTGTTATTATTTTATATAACTTTTTTTAAATAAAAAAGGAATTTTTAAAAAGTATTTTTTATCAGCCGCTAAAGCACTAATCGGGGTAGTTATAAATGTCAAGTTATCCAACGCAATGTCTTGTGACACAAATCTTTTGTTGATCTTATTTACCCCTAAACACGCACAGTGCTACTAAGACGTACGAGACTTCTGTGAATTAGGAGCCATGCCTACAAGGACGCTCTAAGTAAGGAGTTGAGCAGCAAGATGTTCGTATTACAGATAATATTTTGCATGTTAGTACAGTCAGAGAAGCAGGGAGGTAGCTGTTGGAGTAGAAACCTTATCGGCGTCAAGGAACTTCCACTCTGAATGGATGAGATTTAGCTAATTGTAGGGTTGGTCGAGTGTATTTAGGTTGAGGTGGAACCAGATCAGCAAGTTCATCGGGGCACATTCTATTGAGGTACTTTTAAAACAAGCACAGGGTAGCAACATTGCGGCGATGTGACAGGAGCTTGAGCTTGGTGGATAATGAGGGACCCATTAGATTAGCGACTCTTTTTTTTGGATCTTGTCTGAAAGGGAGAGACTGGTGGATGGTGTACCAGCCAAGATGTGATAATGCCTGCTACGTGAATGTTACCTGTGAATGTTAGGCCGAGGAATTTGAACATCAGACTCTCAGGTAGGGTGATATTTGCCATAGCAATTGGTGATTTAAAAGGTGTTTTGAAGTAGTTAAAGGAAAGGAGCTTTATTTCAGCAGCATTAAATGTTAGCATCCATTTATAATCACATTCCACTACAGACTTGAGGTCACTTTCTAAGAATGTTGTCATTGCCTCGGATATGTGCACGTCCGTTTTACCTACATGACGAGAGTAGAGCGTGGTGTCATCAGTAAATATAACAATCTTAGACACAATCGTATTAGGGAGATAGTTTACGAAAATAATGAACAATACTCGATCCCTGTGGTACAGCTGCATTTATGTCATGTTGTTTGAATGAACGGCCATCAAGGAAAACCTGGATACTTCTTTTGGTTAGGAAGGATCTAATTATATTAAATATTCGTCCAGTAATACCATATAACTTTAATTTTCATGGGAAACTTTTTATGCTAAACGTTGTCAAATGTTTTATATATATATATATATTAAGCGCTACCGCCCTTGCCTCCCTTGCCTCCCTTGCCTTGTCCAGTGTATGGTATATGCGTTCAAAGATGACCGTTACGATATCTGCAGTAGACCGTGCTAGCTTAAGTCGATACTGATGGTCAGAAAGAAGTTTTGAATTTACGAGGTGGTGAGGTAGTTCTACTTGCTCGACGCTTATTCAACTTATACATCTGCTCAGATTCATTTACTTTCTTGTTTATGTAGTTGATTTTGATGCCGATTTTAAGCATAAATTATTCATAATGCTAGTCTATTTACTCAACTACTATTTTCTTAATTGAAAATCTCCATTTTTTCTCTCGCTTGTCTGCTCATATTGCGCGCCTGTTTGCTTTCCTTTGTAACTCTGTTACCCTTTTCATCAATTTTATTGAGCGTTTTATCTTTATTCGTTTTTTTTTTTATTATACTATGAAATTTCACAGTAAAATTAAGTTGTATTTACTACATGAAAGTCATGGTTAAGTATAAAAATGCAACGTAAGATGGCGACGTAGATAAATAAATGATGTAAATAAAGAAGATAATTAAAAGCTGGGTAGTATGAATAGTGTGAAGAAGAAATCGTAAATAATTAAATGAGTAAATAACGAAGAAAAAGGTGTGTAGCAGCAGCGTATGTTTCCGAATGTGATAAAATATGTATCTTTTAAAAATGGATACATTATTAGCAACGTTGACCCAACAGGTCGCGGATCGTTTATTGATCATATAAAAAAAATATGACTGATAATGTCGTTCAAAGATGCACCTACACACTACAAATTCAATTACATAATTTGGAAAGTGTTTTGAACATCGCTGTGAAAATTAAATGATGTTATATTTTCTATATGTTTGAACTTCCCCAATTGTCGGGCATGTTAACATATTCTATCGGGTATATTAGAAGATACCATACGATTTAAGATAATCATATTACATTCAATAATCCTGTTGGTATGATTTAAGTTGTTTTATTATGATAACATGCTTTATCCCTCATTACGGGTCTGTAATCTGGCCTATGACGGTTGCCGAGCAAGGGAAACTCGAAGTATTCGATAACCATTTGGTTTGTAGCATTCTGCACGGTCGTCGCATCAATCAGGTGTCGGTAATCAGTTTGCATAAACGAGTGTATTTATGCCGACCCTCATGTGCACTGTTGCACCGATATCTGCTGTGCTTTTGCCATGTTGTTCGTCGTCAAGTTGAAGACGTGATCCGATACATTCTCCTCTTGCCTTAACTACCCAATTGGCATATCAGCGTTGGTGGACAGCTGAAAACCTGGACGCTATCATCATAGAGGATCACGGGAAAATCTCCGGCTTGTCATCTCAGCGGGGATCAAGCAGAGCCGCCACCCGTGTGCCACTATAGTCAGAGATACCGTGTGGGCGTATGGGGAAGCTGTTCCATTCACCCAGTGTTAATATCGTCCCAACACAGAAAGAAAAAAAAGATGTTTAGAAAGTCAAGTCGGCATTATTTTTACTTTAATAAGTCGAATATAAATAATTGTATATTCTTCCATCATCTATTCTTGTCTATTTCATGGTATTTATTTTACAGGTAGAATTTTCTACAGACAAGGCGTTGTCTCATTATTGTTCAACAGATCTAGAAGAATACAACTGATATCCTCCAGATTATGTAGCTTAAATATTACGTAAGTGTTCAGTTGTTTATAATTCGCCCACCCAAAACTCTTTCACAATGTGTTTATATTAAATAAACGAATATAATCCTAATCGGATATTAAAAATAAAAGAAAATTAAGTTAATACTATGTACCTTATAAGCATTTATGTATGAAAACCTGACCTTATTTTAGATACGGAAGACCCTAATAAGCTACACCCGTATACGATACTCAATCAATGCTTATCACAAGCCCAGTCTAATAATACAAAACCAGCAGTGACAATGACGAACAGACGTATACTATTACTTTTCTATGTCAATATAATGTCAACAAATAGTTGTCAGAAAAAAGTAGTCACTATTTGAGGAGATAGTATGAGATGTCAACAAATAGTTGTCAGAAAAAAGTAGTCACTGTTTGAGGAGATAGTATGAGATGTCAACAAATAGTTGTCAGAAAAAGTAGTCATTGTTTGAGGAGATAGTATAAGATGTCAACAAATAGTTGTCAGAAAAAGTAGTCATTGTTTGAGGAGATAGTATGAGATGTCAACAAATAGTTGTCAGAAAAAAGTAGTCATTGTTTGAGGAGATAGTATAAGATGTCAACAAATAGTTGTCAGAAAAAGTAGTCATTGTTTGAGGAGATAGTATGAGATGTCAACAAATAGTTGTCAGAAAAAAGTAGTCACTGTTTGGGGAGATAGTATGAGATGTCAACAAGTCTATCACCGGGATCTGTTGTTCGTTTTCATCTTCTGTATGTTTAATATATTAATGATACACATAGCTACCGACTTAAAGAATGTCACAGCACTGAAATATGCATATGGCACCAAGCTGTATCATGAGATAAACGGTACAGAGGCTGAAATCTATAACACTTTCCTGCAATCAAGACTGCAAATAATTCAACGATGGATCACGAACTGGCAACTGACATGTGTACCACAATCCATTTTGGGAGGAAAAATCAGCGTCCACATACCCCTCCGCAACAGTAATACCAATAATTATTATTGTGAATGTGACCTGGGAAATACTGCTAACAGAATTTCCATAAGACAAAGCACATCTGTAAAATTGGCAAGAAACCCGGAGTGATTGGCATCACTTAACAATGCCGTTGTCAGCCGTGTTCAACTATCTATTTTAAAGTGTATACACCAATTTTGAGAGCAGCCTTAGAATTCATATCATTAGTCTGGAACGCTGATCTTTCTAAGAGCATTTGCCACTGGGAAACCTATACGTGCAGTTAAGCTTATATCATTCACTAGACATTATACTCTGAACCCATTGATTCCTTGGGCTTGGATTTATTAAAACAAGTTACGCAATAGATTTTGTAATTACGCATAACATTTTAAATTATCTGGTCAACAACAAACTTACCCACCATTTTGATTTCCCTGTTTTTGCACACATAGATATGCTTACAAAATCAGGAAACAGTACAGGTTCCATGATGTCGAAAACATTTTTTCGCACTGAGAATTTCTGAAGCATGTAAAAAACGGCCGGGACCATTTATTAGCTGCCGAGATATTGCATATTTTAAAACCCTGAATTCGACAAAGCTACAGCTGATTTCTCCACACATGCACACAGCAAAATGCATTTTTGATGAGTTGTAGTGCACTCCAGAACTGAACACAATCATTTAATAATCATCATCAATATTATATGTATCAGTAGGTAGATATATATGAACACTTTGAACTCGCTTAGTGGATAGATTTTAAGATGTAGAAATACATAAATAGGTCCATAGATAGATATGACAATATCGACTTGGTAGGTAGTTAGTTAGATACATAGACAAATAAAAATAGATATGACATACCGAAAAGATTGTTATATATATATATATATATATATATATATATATATATATATATATATATATATATATATATATATATATATATATATATATATATATATATGTGTGTATATGTGTGTGTATATGTAAATTTTTGTTGCAATCCAGAGTGCCCGTTGTGGGGGCGCTGTATTTCCCAATGTTAAATGTTGACATTGTGCCTAACGGTGCTCTCGCGAGATGAAGTAAATAGCAATAGTAGCATTAACAATTACTACAACAAAATTATTTAAAAATAATAAACGAATGTATTTAATAATTAACAGAAAACCTTTGTTAATTATTGCGTTTAATGCAAAGTCTATTTTTAAAATGTAATAATTTCAAAGTTATCAAAGAGATTCGCTATTTGTAAATATACGCCTGCGAAAAGATTACCGAAAAAAAAAACGAAAACAAACAAAATAACGGAAAGTTTATTTTTGAATTGTAAACTTGATTCATTAAATCGCTTAAAATAATATTAATACAAATACTAATTAAGAAATCAATATCAATAAAAGTATTGCGTACATAATAAAATAGCAGAATCACATTTTAAGTTTATCGTACTACATCTGAATTTAGTAGACAATGGTTAAAAAGTAAATATGGAAATAATCTATAGCCTTAATAATCTTTAGTAATGTTTATAAACCGTATGTGAAAATAGTTTTGTGTATAATTGAATTAAGTACATGTAAGGTATTTTGATATGAATATAGTTCATACAAAGGAAAACACTTTCGCATTTATATATATATATATATATATATATATATATATATATATATACATATATATATATATATATATATATATATATATATATATATACATATATATATATATACAGACAAGGCTTTGTCTCCTTATTTTCCGACGGATGCTATCCTCCAGATTATGTAGCTAAAATGGTAGGTAAGTGTTCAGTTGTTCACACTTGTTTGTTTATTGTCTTGGCTAATTCTTAAATATATATAGAGAGAGAGAGAGAGAAAGAGAGAGACATGTGCATATATATATATATATATATATATATATATATATATATATATATAGAGAGAGAGAGAGAGAGAGAGATAGAGAGAGAGAGAGAGAGACATTAGCATACTGAAAAAGTTGGTGAATTTCTTTATATATATATACGTAGATAACTATATGTACACCTAGCAACATAGACAGATAGACCTCTAGATAACATTGATAGATAGTTATTAACATTCAGAATCGATAGATATTAACACGGCGAAATAGATTTAATATATATATATATATATATATATAGTGTGTGTGTCAGGTTGTATATGAAAAGAAATCAAATAAAGTGCTCGATCATATAAGAGAGCTAATATAATTTATTTAGATACTGTATATTACATATTTCAGGAATGTACCGCGTTTTCATCCAAAAGGGCAGATTTAGACATTTTAGTAAATCTCCGTGCCCAGTGGGATCATCGGCAAGCTGAAACGATTGTAGTCACGCCCGACAGGGAATGGCGTCAACAATGACAGAAAACGGTGTATCTCTGAGGGGGTCCCCGAAAAAATCCGGTGTGGGATAGTGATTAACTAAGACATAAGGGAGATCGATGTTATTTCGTGTATGAAAGGCCTTCATTTTATTCCCTAGCAAGTTTTTATTTATTTATTTATTTATCTGTTAGCAAGTTTCATTTATTTATTTTTCTGGCCTTTTTGCAATGTTATTGTTATACCTGAAAAAATACGAAAGGGGCGGCTATATAGTTTGCGGTTTGAGTTTGTGAGATTAGTGTGCTTTTTTGTTGTCGTTTTGGGGAATAAATTGATGTATCGGATTAATTGTTCGATATAGTGTTGAAAAGGATGATGGAATAATGCTTTTATGGACTTAACGTGTTTGTTTATTTTTGTTTATTGAATTGGTGTTTTCGTAATCTCCAGATCTTAATGGGAGGAAAGCGGTGTTTCGTTGATATGTCAGTAGTGTTGAAAACAAAAACAAAAAAGGACAAAAAATGGTTATAAACAAAATGATAGATGATATCTGTTATTTCCGTTTGAGGGGTATAAGTTTAGTCTCTTTATTGATGGTGTATTAATAATATTAATATTTAGTGTATTACATTAAATTCCTTATCTTGTAATTTTATTCCACTCGTACCTACATCCATGTGTGAAACAGTGGTTTCAGCGACGGAGTCTGCACCCCGGGGTGCACCGGAATGCATCGGGGAGATCAGGCCCCACGTAGAAACAAGTGGAAGTCTGGGAGCTAGTACATATTTTTGACTGTCCAAACCTTGGCCGAGAGACGGCGCCAGCCTGGCGGGGGAGAGCGTGTAGGTTGTCTGTAGCACTTATCCAGATACAATGGATGAGTTTGACCAGCTGAACAATTTGGTCATGGGTCTTTTAGATACGATGGATGTCAACTCGAGGGGTGGTCCAATAGAGAAAGAGAGGCTAATGGTTTTCTTTAGTGTAGATAAGATCTAAAGAGAAACTAAAACGACGAATTACAATTGCCCGTACCACCCCACTCCGGGGGAGGAGCGGGGACACAGAAGAAGGGATGGGGGAAAGAAAGAGAGTAAGTCAGCATCGCGCGTACCACACGACGAGAAGAGAGAGAGAGAGAGAGAGAGAGAGTATGAGTTATACGTTTTTCGTCTTTGTTATTTGAGATGAGAAGGCGATCGCAAGGCAGTCAGATCTAAGAATTCGTTCGGAACGGAAGGGCAAGCGAGAGCGTCGCGCGAACGATCGCTCTCGCTTGGCATGGCATGGCTCATGGCATTCCCCCACCATCGTTTTCCACCAGAGATTAACGTCTCAATTAATACCAACAGTCGTAAGAGTCCACACCCACCGTTTGAGTAGACAAGTTATATCTCGATTAAGGATTTGCAGTCGTAAAGAGATTCACACACGCACACAGAGAGACGGGATAGTTAGAAAAAAAGCCATTATCGAAGAATAGACTTTGGGTTAAGGTTAAAAACCCACCGTTCATTTTTATTAAATAATTATTGTTATGAAAAGACCTAGCCGTTTGTCGAGTTATTCTATCGTGAATTGTCCTGCCAGGTAATC
The DNA here is from genome assembly GCA_963556195.1 of Sepiola atlantica. Classification (NCBI taxonomy): domain Eukaryota; kingdom Metazoa; phylum Mollusca; class Cephalopoda; order Sepiida; family Sepiolidae; genus Sepiola; species Sepiola atlantica. Next base: position 66,824,827 of record OY744536.1, on the reverse strand, counting down.
TTGCCTTCACAGAATCACGGAGTCGTCATTCGTCAGACCCGGAAGAGGTTCAACGCCACCACAGACGACATCACGAGCCAAGGAAAAGGTGTTCACAGTCAGGAAGGATTCCTGCACCGGGACGGGTCTCATTACATTTGATGCCGTCGCAAGGAAGAAGAGTGTGGGCCCCCCCCGCCACAATGGCGCCGCGACCAGGATCATGGTACTGTGAGGAGTGCCTGGCAACCTCGGGAAAGGAAAGGGCAGAGCCAACCCACGGCAGAAAGGAAAAAAAAAACAAACGATTTTTTTTTGCCGGCAGAACACTTTGAAAAAAAATAGACAGACAAATTTTTAAAAACCCACGGGCACAACAAACGATTTTTTTTTACCGGCAGAGAGAAAGGTTTGACGGACATCGACACCCGTGTTTGGAGAAGAAAGGGAAAGATAGAGAAAGGAAAAGAAAGGAGAGAGAAACAGTCTAACGGGCATGTACACCCGTGGTTGAAAAAGAGAATAGAAAAAAAAAAAAGGAAAAGAAAAGAGAGAAACAGTCCAACGGGCATGTACACCCGTGGTTGAAAAAGAGAATAGAAAAAGGAAAAGAAAAGAGAGAAACAGTCTAACGGGCATGTACACCCGTGTTTAAAAAAAAAAAGAGAAAGATAGAAAAAGAGATAGACTGAAAAAAACCACTTTTATTAGACTTTGAGATCGGTCTGGGACCGCGAACTTTTAGTCAATTGATTGAAAGGCCCAGACGGACTCGAAAAATAATAAACCAGCCCAGAAGCGGAAGACCACAAGGGCAGCAGAGGAGAGGGGTAGGTGACTCGTTGATTTCTCTTGTTCGCTTGCTCGGTTGTCGGTGTATCGATTGTTGTCCAAACTTTGCACGCGGTTTGGGTAGTTCTGTTGTTAGAGTGGTAAACTAGAACGCAAAGGGAATGGGTTCGGAGGAAGACCCAGTAAATAGTGTAACAGGCATAGGGAGAGAAGAGACCAGAAAGATAGAAAGGCCGATAGGAGGGATACGAACACCCCCCCACAAAGGGGATCCCGTCGGGTCAATGGAGTGGTTAGCAGTAATTCAGAAGAAAGGGGTGATTTATGGACTAGAAGATTTAGAGATGGTGCTGCTCGCCCTAGAGGGAGCGAGGGGCCCAGTGTCGAGATTCATTGAGGGGAGGTATGTAAAGAACCCGGGGATCACCTGGACGGAGCTCCGCGAGCAGCCAGTGAGGCAATACGCCAGCGAGCGAACCGCGATTGAGGCCGTACGCGAGTTGACTCGGCTAAGGTTAAGCAATGGCGAGGAAAGGCCTGGGAGAAGGAAAACGGTGGGGGCAGGGCGAGCCCGGGGCCCCGAATGGAGAGAGGGGGCGGAGAAGATTGGGAGGCAGACTCCGATCGTAGAAGGAAGGCATGGGACCTTCAAAATGAGTACGATAGGCCCGCACCGGCCAGGCAGGTATCAGTCCGCTGGACCTGCAGGGGTGAGGGGCATAGAGCAGCAGAGTGTCCCACAAATTATGGGCGCCCACGCGGCTCGGTTAGACCGAACTGTACTAGGTGTGGTCGGTTCGGACATGAGAGTCGGTGGTGCACAGCAGCATAGATCGGAGGTGAGGAATTAGGATTCCGAACCTTAGTGTGCCACCTGACGCTAGGGTAAAGAACCAGGGAAGCGCCAGAGGCCACCCCACAGATTATAAAAAGTAGGGTGGCCACCAGAATGATAAGTTTAGCGAAAGATAGCGAAATTAAATGGGAAGAAGACGGGCTTGGGTTTTGTTCGCCGGTTTATGAGAAACCGCAAGAAGCAATGAACTCCCCCGTAGAGAGAGATCGAATTAAACGCGACTGCTAGGTCGGTTGACGAGTCCAGCAAGCGGGAGGGGAGCGGCAAAATACCCCCCCCCCCGCCCAGCTCCAGAAGAGACTGAGAGAAAATCGGTTAGCCAAAAAGGTAGAGGAATTACCTATGAAGTTACGGCAGAATGGGAAGAAGACGGGCTTGGGTTTTGTTCGCCGGTTTATGAGAAACCGCAAGAAGCAATGAACCCCCCCCCCCCCCCCGTAGAGAGAGATCGAATTAAACGCGACCGCTGGGTCGGTTGACCAGTCCAGCGAGTGGGAGGAGAGCGGCAAAATACCCCCCCCCCCCCGCCCAGCTCCAGAAGAGACTGAGAGAAAATCGGTTAGCCAAAAAGGTAGAGGAATTACCTATGAAGTTACGGTAGAATGGGAAGAAGACGGGCTTGGGTTTTGTTCGCCGGTTTATGAGAAACCGCAAGAAGCAATGAACCCCCCCCCGTAGAGAGAGATCGAATTAAACGCGACTGCTAGGTCGGTTGACGAGTCCAGCGAGTGGGAGGAGAGCGGCAAAATACCCCCCCGCCCAGCTCCAGAAGAGACTGAGAGAAAATCGGTTAGCCAAAAAGGTAGAGGAATTACCCATGAAGTCACGGCAGAGGGGAGCAGAACGCCCCACCACAGAATAGCAGGAAAGCCAAGTCAAAGATAGTCAAGGACCTGGGGGAGAGGCCGGGGTTGTGCTGTGTCGCATTCGTTGGCTCCACCGCGCGCAGGGAGGGCCCCCATGCGTGTGCGGTGCTGGTGGTTGTGGCGCGGACAGTTGTCTTGGATGCCCCCCCCGAGATAAACGGACATATAAGGATAGAAAGAGATGCATAACTGGGACCGATGGAGGGTCGTCGTGGTTAGATCCAAATGATCGATCACAAGTAGTAATATACCTGCAGCTGGATGGGCTGTTGCCGAACGACCAGGCAGATATATAGTGAGTTGTAAAAGCAAAAGAAAGTTGAAGTAATCGACAGATGTTCGAACCACCGTGAATATGACATATTGTGGTGCGCCTTACGAAAGGGCACAGAAGTAAGGATAAGCGAAGAGAAGGATATGAGATCCTATCTAAGATAGATAGTGTTGATACAGACGAAGCAGAAGAAATCAGTGGCCCCCCGTTGCTGGGAGAGGCACTCGATGAGCAATTAGGGACAGTGTCGGGAAGCGATGAGAGAATGATTATGAAGAAATTGGAAGTTATAGGGAAGAACCAAAAGGGTCACTATCGCATGCAGCCAGAGAAGGCGCATCGATATCGAATGTCACCGGGCCGAAGTGAGCCAATAAGGTGTTAGTCTGAGAGAATTGTTTTTCCCAGAGAAGGGAACGAAGAGAATCCGGCCGAGGTGGCCGACGCAATGATAGTGACGGTATGCGAACCAGACAGGTCCGTACCAAGAGAATTTCGTATGTTGATACTGACGAGTGAGTGCACAGGTGCACAGTTGGATATGCAATCGCTAAGACACTTGTCGCCGAATATAATCATCTCGGCAGATTAAGGCCGAATTACCAAATCGTTTGAGATTACCGGTCGACCCCATCGAACAGTTATGAAAGTATTATAATGTGTTAAAATGCGTTGCATAACCAGAAGGTAACAAGCTATTAGCTTTAGAGAGATTGAGGGTTCGATTAACCCCGTCAGGAAGGGAAAATTCACGTTAAAAGGTAGAACTAGACACGGGCACGATAGGGCTTGGTCGATGTTAGTGAGAATTGTGCACATAAATAATAAGGTTAGCTTTTGCAGAAAAGACAAAGGGCGCGAGAAAGACATAGGGAGAAATTGGACGGCGCGAGCACACCGACGGCCGAGTGCATGAGCGAGGGAGGGCCACCCCTGAGTACACTTCACCCAGATCGCGAGCGGGAGCAACAATCGCTGCCCCTGTCGGAAATCCAGGTGGATGACCAGTGAAGAAGTAGAGATCGATTCCGAGGAGAAGGTGATGGTGACGCAGTTTGTAAGGGGCGTTGCGAGCTCCAATCTGTATTAACAAACTTTTAATTGCATGCATAATAATTCCTTTTGTCACCTACCCACCTCCCAACACAGAAACAACAAAATGCATACGCACATACACACATACATACGTAGTACTGATGTTTTAATAGACTGGAAAGAGAAAAAAGAAGGACAGACCAAAAGAAAACAGAACAGAAAAAGAAAACTTTTTGTTCCATTTTTTAGCTACAGTTTTTTCTTAATTTTTGATTATTATTGTTTTGATCGTATTGTCCGTTGTTCTCTCTGTGTGTGGGGAAAGGTAACGGTCTGGGAGGTGTCAATTGCAACCAAGTGACACGAAATAAGGGTGGACGGATGTGAAACAGTGATTTCATCCGACGTATCTGCCCCCTTTATGGCGCACCAATATGCATCAGAGAGATCAGCCCCCCACGTAGAGAAAGGTGACGGTCTGGGAGATGTCAATTTCAGCCAATTGACACGAAATAAGGATTGGGCGGATGTGAAAAAGTGGTTTCAGCGACGGAGTCTGCACCCCGGGGTGCACCGGAATGCATCGGGGAGATCAGGCCCCACGTAGAAACAAGTGGAAGTCTGGGAGCTAGTACATATTTTTGACTGTCCAAACCTTGGCCGAGAGACGGCGCCAGCCTGGCGGGGGAGAGCGTGTAGGTTGTCTGTAGCACTTATCCAGATACAATGGATGAGTTTGACCAGCTGAACAATTTGGTCATGGGTCTTTTAGATACGATGGATGTCAACTCGAGGGGTGGTCCAATAGAGAAAGAGAGGCTAATGGTTTTCTTTAGTGTAGATAAGATCTAAAGAGAAACTAAAACGACGAATTACAATTGCCCGTACCACCCCACTCCGGGGGAGGAGCGGGGACACAGAAGAAGGGATGGGGGAAAGAAAGAGAGTAAGTCAGCATCGCGCGTAGCACACGACGAGAAGAGAGAGAGAGAGAGAGAGTATGAGTTATACGTTTTTCGTCTTTGTTATTTGAGATTAGAAGGCGATCGCAAGGCAGTCAGATCTAAGAATTCGTTCGGAACGGAAGGGCAAGCGAGAGCGTCGCGCGAACGATCGCTCTCGCTTGGCATGGCATGGCTCATGGCATTCCCCCACCATCGTTTTCCACCAGAGATTAACGTCTCAATTAATACCAACAGTCGTAAGAGTCCACACCCACCGTTTGAGTAGACAAGTTATATCTCGATTAAGGATTTGCAGTCGTAAAGAGATTCACACACGCACACAGAGAGACGGGATAGTTAGAAAAAAAGCCATTATCGAAGAATAGACTTTGGGTTAAGGTTAAAAACCCACCGTTCATTTTTATTAAATAATTATTGTTATGAAAAGACCTAGCCGTTTGTCGAGTTATTCTATTGTGAATTGTCCTGCCAGGTAATCTTGCCTTCACAGAATCACGGAGTCGTCATTCGTCAGACCCGGAGGAGGTTCAACGCCACCACAGACGACATCACGAGCCAAGGAAAAGGTGTTCACAGTCAGGAAGGATTCCTGCACCGGGACGGGTCTCATTACATTTGATGCCGTCGCAAGGAAGAAGAGTGTGGGGCCCCCCCGCCACACATGTGCACCGGCAAATACACCTATATACACATACGAGCATGGAACCACAAGTATGCCTATACACTACATCTGCACGCATATGGACCTGCGTGCACGTACACACATCTGCATCAAATATAAAATAAAATAAAATAAAATGTAGTAAAATGAATTATAAGATAGAATGTAAACATATAAATTTTAAATTCATTGAGGATAAAGAAATAGAAAAAGAGAGAGAAGTGGGTGGGAGAGAGGGGAGGAGAAAAAGTTTTTTTAAAAAAGATGAAGGGAAGAAGAAGTAAAACACACACAGCTACCATAGCAGACGTCTGTTTCGCATTCAATGTTATTAAAGACGTATGTTATGGTAACGTAATAATACTACACCAAACATATTTTTAGCAGCTGTCGAAGACCCGTCGATATCCGGTTGACGCGTTTCCCGTCTAGTTCCAATTGGTGATGGGATGTTAATACATTAGGCTCTAATTTTGTTAGTTTTTTTACCTTTTTTATTTGCTTTACTTTTTTCTATCTTTTAATTCAAAGGTTTACTTTTTTATTTCATGTTATTGTTATTGATTTATTTGTTTTATTAATTTATTTAGGTCAGGTACAGCAAACACTTTGGAAGTGCATTAATTAAACATTTACTCAAGTTTAATAGCAGATCCATGATGAAAATAAAATATAATAATAATATAAATACTGCTAATAGAAAATAGAAAAAGAATTAGTAATATTTTTAAGGAGTCGATGAACAGAAAGTCTCGAGCGTACCGATTGAAGACGTCTTTTTGGTAGATATACTCATGTTATATTTATTGTGAATTTTAATGTTGACTAATACGAAGCTTCTGAAATGTCACTTCGGGGGTTGGGAGATAAAAGTTTTTCTTTTTGTTTGAGTTAAACGTAATTGAACTCTCCGCCCCCAGAAGTTAGAGACAAAAATATTCCTTTATTTTTTAATCTCGACGAAAAGTTTGATAACTTAGCGTCAATTCATCAGACAAACACATCGTTATTATTTTTTAGAGTTTACTACGAAACTTATAATATGTAATTAGGTAACATATATATATATATATATATATATATATATATATATATATATATATATATACATAATTATTTATTTATCAATTTAAAAAAAAAATATTTTTATGTTTGTATTTATTATTATATTTTTAATTTATTTATTTAAATCTAATTTAATTTGATTTTTTATTCATCTTTTAATTTTTTTCATAAACGTGTCTTCATGTATATGTGATAGTGCACCTTAAACTTCATGAAAATGAAAGAACCACTATCCCTGTGACGGGATCACAGGTAAACTAAGCTTGGACTTGGGGTTTCCACAAACACTAAGCCATGGGGCTTCAGAAGAAAGATCTAAGTGTCATAATGGGCAGGAGCTCCCCCGATGGCCAGCATGGGGGACCCAGTCCGCATCCTACGAATGTTGGCTCCTATAATTTCAGGAACATGACCACGGACAAAAAAACAGGTAAGTAACCCATCAAATTTTAGGTATGACAACGCCACGGACAAAACACAAGAAAGCAAGAATGAAAAGAACAACCAAAAATCCATAGAAAGAAATGGATCACAAAAGAGAACAGAAAGACTTATTGCTGATTCTCTTTTCAATTGATTTGGAAATATGTTCGATTATAGTTTTTGGGTGATTAGAGAGTAGATAGACATAAATTGGATCATCATTATCAACGTCTCTTTATTTAAGTTAAATGTTGCGTTTAAGAAGTAAACTAGGTTAGTATTTGATGTTATTTCAACCTTAAAACTTAACCTTTTCATCTTTCTGACGATAATCTGTTTCACTCTTTCACACTATTGCCAATTTTAGTTTTTTATCACTAATAAGACATCATCTCTATATAATCCTATGTAATCTATGTTAATGTCTTTTATGAGGTTGTAAAGTATGTGGAGCCAGACAAGGTCGGTTACTTCAGCTAAAACAAGAGGACCCATCGTAACATCGAATAATCGCAATTGATTTATTTTAGTCCATTGTTCTTGTATGCTAATTAGCACAATATTTCTGCATTTTCTAATGATATTGATTTCCTTCACAGAAATATAATTGACGAGGGTGGCAAACTCAATTTTTTAAAAAAGATCTTTAGATATGGAGGAGTAAACATTGATGATGTCGAATTGGATGAATGAGCAGTTAGTTTTGTTTTCGATTTCACAGAACACATTTATAGTCTCAGTTGACTGATTTAGTTTGTAAAATGTTATTTTTTCTATTTACTCTCTCTCTACTATTTTTTACTGATTTTCCCAATTTCTTGTCTTGTGGGAGACATTAGCTGTGCGTTTTTGACTTCCTACATAGAGAGAGAGAGTTAGAGTGAATAATTTTGGTAAGAAATCCGAGTAATAGATATCAATGTAGAAAACAGAGCAAGAATAAAATATAGAAAAAAAATTCACACACACATTGTAGCTATCGGAACTATAATTTATTTCGACCTCTTGCCCTCTTCAGAATTCTTACGAGCGAACTACATCTTGGAAATGACGGAAACAGAAATATTCACCAGTCCAAAAACAATAGCATTGGCAGATAGAGGGGGGGGAACAAAAAGGATAAAAAAACAACATACTTCAGTTAAAATCATTAAAAAGAAGGGTAGGGAAATATTAGAAGGTCAGCAAATATGTATCTCAACTTGAGACGATGAAGTAAAATTAAGACCTTTTTATTAAAATACGTCGATGATTAACTCGAAAATCATATCTGTCATGATATGATGACACAAAGCTAAACTTTACCGCCCCCTCTTATCTGTGAGGCCTCTTTTTATTTATTTTTTATATTTAGACGTGTAGGAATATCAATTGTCCCTTGTATATATATATATATATATATATATATATATATATATATATATATATATATATATCATCCTGGGTTTGAATCGCATGGCCGGAAGTGAATAGGCATATCTCAATGCTGATGAGTCCCGATTATTAAGGACGAAACGTATACATACATAGATAATAAACAATAACAAATATTTATTATTTTTAGCTCCTAGAAAAACCCGTCTCGTAGAGCACTGTAAGTGTAGTATTAACACAGCATGACGTCGCTAGCTTTAAATGCATCGTTCCTGTCATTAAAGTCGAACGCTCTATGACGTCGAGCCGCCGTATAAAGTGTTAAAATTATCACGGTTTATTCGTTGTTCAACATTGCCGAGTGTTTAATGCGTCGGATTTAAGTTGTAAAACACTCGTGATCCGGCGTTTCGAATTGCATGCTCGGTAGTGAATAGTCATATCTCTATGTTAATGAGTCCCGATTATTAAGGACGAAACGTATACGTACATAGATAATAAATAATAACAAATATTATATATATATATATATATATATATATATATATATATATACATATATTATTTTTATATATATATATATATATATATATATATATATATATATATATATATATATATATATATATATATATATATATACGCATCACTCTGCGACAATGATTTGCGATCTGACCAAAAGTACTAAAAATTATAATCATGGTGAAATTATAAGCCAGATCATACCTGAAACAAAGTATTATCAGGAAATTAAACGGATATCAATCGATATGTAGACAAAAACTGTCCATAAAATTTACGGAAATGTATCTAGATAAAGGGATGCTATATACAGAGACAAACAGAGACACACGCCTCTACTTATATATATATATATATATATATATATATATATATATATATATATATATATATATATATATATTTAAGCTACACAGAGCCTCCCGCGTTTCATCCCCTGGGGGAATCTTCAGGCAAAAAAAGCATTTTAGTTTGGAGATTCCCCCCGGAGATTAAATGCGGGAGCCGCTGTGGAGCTTAATTGCCATAAATATATTTCCATAGCTTACTACCGAGCTCTACTTACGTATCGAGCACTGTTGAAGTAAATACTCCTTATAAAGTGTCATGTGGATACATGAAATACTAATATATATATATATATATATATATATATATATATATATATATATATATATATATAAAAATAAATATTAAATTATTTATACCTACAGACGCTAGCGTTTCAAGCTTATTGCTCTCATCAGTGCAGGGAAGCAACAATTTCAGACGGTCGGGAGGCGCGAACCCGGTACACAGAGTAAGCCATATCCACTCGGCCCACGGAAACTGTCACGTAATTTAGGGAAATTAAGATCTATATGTACCTAGAAGCGGGCACAGACAGAAGACTAGTCGAGAGTGTTCGACGAACGTATTCGGAACTTTGCATTAGAGCTTTTTGACAGTCTATATTTAATATATATATATATATATATATATATATATATAGTTTTTTTTTAATATATATATATAATGTTAGTATTTTTGGAAATGTGTAAAACTAAAAGTAAAAATATTTTTTTTAAACATGGTTATAGGAATATAAAATGAACCTGCCTTATATATAACGGCATATGTTCTTGCTTGCAAAGTAGCTGTGAAGTTTAAAGGATGGTTGAAATGTCGAGCATTATCCAAGCTTCCATTAAAATGGGACAGATATTGCAGGAATATTGGAGAGGCTTTTTGTCATTCACATTCCAGAAAGGATATATCGATAGTTATCAGTGATAACTCATTGGTCAACGGGCATTGCGATAACGCTAAATTATTTCCACAATGATTGATAATAGCGAACATTGCTGGAAATCAGGTTAGATTTGTTCAACAGTGGGCTCCAGGAAATGCGGCCTGTTTTTGTCAAGATGCGATCATTTGTAATGAAAATAAAAAAAATAACATGCAACTCCTTGCTTTTAATATTCAAAACCAGTCAGATATGATGTATTGCCCAAAGTCTGACAGAAAAATCATTTTTACTCATGGAATTGTTGAAAATTATTTGCCAAAATACGATAAAAAGACTGGAATGTGTGGACATGTTACTAACCCGTGGTTTTCACGCCCCCCAAACAAAAATAAGTAGCCACAACAATTTGTTAATATCTTTTTGTTTCTCCTGTTTAAAAAAAAGAATAACATGTAACTCCTTTCTTTTAATATTTAAACCTAGTCAGACATGATTTATTGCCCAACGTCTGACAGAAAAATCATTTTTACTTATGGAATTTTTGAAAATTATTGTCCAAAATAGGTTAAAAAGACTGGAATGTGTGGACATGTTACTACCCCCAACCTGTGGGTGTTACGCCCCCAAACAAAGATGAGTAGCCACAGCAATTTGTTAAGTATTTTTTGTTTCTCCTGTTTAAAACAAAACAAACAAAAATATAACATGTAAAACCTTGCTTTTAATATTCAAAACTAGTCAGATATTATTCATTGCCCAAAGTCTGACAGAAAAATCATTTTTACTTATGAAAATGTTGACAATTATTGTCTAAACTATAAAGACTTGTATGTATTTTATAATCCGGTGTAAATTCATCAGATAACAACGGGAGGAGAATCTATTGTTTGACAAAGATTAGCCTATAAAACTTATACTATGTAGTTAAGTAACATATATATTATTATTTTTATTTTTTGTGTGTGTGATAGTGCACATTTATTAATTAAAAGGAGATAAACATTATCCCTGTGACAGGAGTACAGGAAAACTACACCTGGGCCCAGTGTAGCCAAATACACAAACATATAGGTAGTGCATAATAATAACAATGAAACCCGTGGGACTCAGAAGAAAGATCTGAGTGTCATGATGGGCAGGTGCTCTCTCGATGGCCAGCATGCGTGACCCGGTCCGCATCCTGCGAATGTTGGCTCCTTTGATTTCAGGAAGAAAACGACGGGCAGAAAACAGGTAAATAACCCCTATAATTCCAGGTATGACAAGAACACAGACCAAACACAAAAAAGCAGGAATGGAAAAAAAACTAAAAAAAAGAAAGACATGGGCCACAAAGGAGAACAGACTAGTAATGAAATGCTACTACAAAAGTCGCCATCTCACAGAAAGAGGCTACCGGAAGCGATTGAAACATCCTTGGAACACTGCTACTGGCTACTATACAACGGAACAAAGGATAGCAGACCAAGCAAAACAGATCCTCAAAAGAGGATGGTTCTCGGAGATGGAACTGATGGAAATCAAACAAAAGATCGGAACAGAGCAAGAAACACCACCCTACGAAACCCCACAGGAAGAAGACAGACAAAACATAAACTCAATAACATTAGAGGTCGAAGACTACAAAATCACAGAACTCACCGAAGTAGAACTCACCACGGAAGAAGCAAAAGAAGTGGAAAACATCAAACAATACATGTCTGAGCACTAAACAAATCTACCATCTCTAAGGAACGAAGATTGGAAGAAGTTAAAAGTTGAAACAGAGACAGTAAACAAGGTACCCGCGTACATCCCAACATACACTATCACAGACCTAAACAACCTCATATATGCGGGGGCAAAATCAGTAAGTATGAAACTAAGAAAAGAAAAAAGCCTGGCCAAAAACATGGACCGATAAAACCTGGATGGAGAATCAGACTGGACACCCAGATAACCAAACTCCGGAAAGAAGCTTACACTGTAAACGGGATGAAAGAAAATAGGAAAAGATGGAAGAGCAGAAATCCGGTTCACAAGAAAAGACTGAATAAGAAACATGAATAATTAAAACAAAACATAGCAGCAATAAAGGGAAGACTGAGACGATATAGATACAAATAAGAACAGCTAAAACAGCACAGGACCTTTGAAAACAATGAAAGACAGTTTTACAAAAACGCAAACGGAGAACGAATAACATCAGAACAACCTAACCCGACAGAGACAAAACACGTCTGGAGCAAGATATGAGAAAATCCTAAAACACACAACAAAAATTCCAAGTGGTTGAAAAACATGAAAAATAAACTACAGGAAATAGAAGGAACAGAAACAAGGATTACTAAAGAACCCATTAAGGACACCCTAAGGTAAATGGCAAACTGGAAAGCACCAGGTCATGATGGAATACATGCATATTTGTTTTAAAAATTCACGACCCTACGTGAAAGACTGGCGCAGAAACTGAGAGGATGTATCCACAAAACAGACATACCAGTGTGGATGACCAAAGGAAGGACAACGCTTATACAAAAAGATGCCAAAAAGTAACGACCCCAAGCAACTACAGACCAATGACCTGTTTACCAACAATGTGGAGAATCCTTACAGCACAGCTGAGAGAACAAATCTACCAGTCCCTAAACAAACGTAGACAACTCCTCGAAAAACAAAAAGGATGCCGTAAAGGTAAAAGAGGGGCGCATGAGCTCCTATACATGGATCAGAAGATCATGAAGGAAGTAAAACACAGAAAAAAACATATCCATGGCATGGATTGACTACAAAAAAGCTTACGACAGAATCCCTCAAGCATGGATAATTGAATGTTTGAAAATATAATAAAATATCCGAAAGGATGATTAATCTTATTAAGAAAGCAATGGGAACATGGAGACATGAACTGACAGCCGGAAGACAACAGCTGACTGAGATAAAGACACAGAGAGGCCTCTTCCAAGGATACTCCCTATCACCACTACTGTTTATAATAGCTATGATGACCCTTCACTGCATACTCAGAAAATGTGATGCTGGATACAAGTTTACAGACACAGAAATAAGAGTAAACCGCTTGATGTACATGGATGACCTGAAACTATTTGCAAAAAGCAAAAAGGAACTGGAAAAGCTGATAAATATGACCAGAGTCTTCAGCCAGGACATCCAAATGGAATTCGGAATGGAAAGGTATGCACTATTCGAAATAAAAAAGGAAAACTGGGGACAACAGAGGGCATGGAACTCCTCAACCAAGAGGAAATGAGGGCGCTAGGCGAACAGGATAGCTACAAATATATTGGAGTTCTGGAAGCAGACACCATCAAATCTACAGAAATTAAAGAGAAGATTGGAAAAGAATATTTACGAAGAACAAGAAAACTCCTAGAAACGAAATTATATAGCAGGAATCTAGTAACAGGATAAACACCTGGGCATGAGCACTAATAATATACTCTGGACCATTCATAGGCTGGACCAAAGAGGAACTCAGGCACCTTGAGCAGAGTACTAGAAAATTAATGACCATGCAAAACGCACTACATCCAAAATACGATAGGACAGACTCTACATGAAAATAAATGAAGGGGAAGAGAACTAGTAAGTATAGAAGATTGTGTGGAAGACTAAATAAAAAGAGCTGGAAAATACATAACTCAACATATGGAAACCCTTATCACTGCAGCAAGAGAATCCGTTCCAACCAACAACTCGGGAAGCACCGAAACCAGAAACAAAATGACAACAAAAGAAAAATCGGGAAGAAAAAAGCTACATGGACGCTTCAAAAGAGTGGCAAGAGTAGAAACCAACAAAAATAGCTGGTCATGGCTAAGAAAAAGCCACTTGAACAGAGAAACGGAATCTTTACTGATCGCTGCACAGAACAATGCAATTAGAACAAACTACATTAAAGCTAAAATAGATAAACCCCAGGAAAACAGCAAATGCAGACTGTGTGGACAAAGAGACGAAACAGTAAATTATATAATAAGTGAATGTAGCAAACTAGCCCAAAAAGAATACAAGAACAGACATGCCTGTGTGGGGAAAACAGTACACTGGGAACTGCGCAAACAATTGAATTTCGAATACGCAGACAAATGGTACAAACATAAACCAGAAACACTACTGGAAAATGAAACAGACAAACTCATACAAGCAAGGAGACTGGATGTTATAATGATCAACAAGAAGGAAAAATCTTGCAAAATCGTAGACTTTGCCGTTCCAGCAGTCCACAGAGTGAAACGGAAAAACGAAGCAAATACACGGAATTTGCCAGAGAACCGAAAGGAATATGAAGCATGAAGAACATCAGTATAATACCAATAATAGTAGGAGCACTAGGAACAATCCCCAAAAACCTGGAAAAAAGACTGGGAGAAATTGGAATCAAATGGATCATTGGAACTATACAAAGGACAGCAATGATCAAAACAGCTACAATCTTAAGAAAAATCATTGAATGCGGAAACTAACCCGCATAAGCTACGAAGGGTCACACGGAATCTACTACAGGAAGAAAACAAAACCACAGAAAGAACACATTACAAACAAAGAAACAGAACATGCAAGAAACATCACTGTATAAGTTCACGCCGCTAATAAATTACACCGGCCTCAACTGACACAACACAAAAACGAACCAATGAACAGAAATAGAAAGAAACACCATCAGACCCCCGCCCCCCCCCCCAAAAAAAAATTATATTAAAAAAGGTACCATCCTAGACTGACACCACACAAAATATTTGCATAGGGTCAGGAGGATGAGAAGACCGAGGAGGGACAGTACAAACCAGACCTCCACTGGAAGTGCAGAAACTGAAATCAATGGTAAACCACTGTTGTGATACTGCAAGTTTATTTGCGGTGGCTATCGAAAAGAGGTGGAGAATACTGGACATCTGGGGAGACTTGTTGTCACTCAGACACCAGGAAATACCACCAGTTTTCGGTGAGCAATCACTGATGACCTGTGTGAGAACTCCTAGTGAGTAAATAATCATAATAATAATAACTAGCGGAACCCGTGTAAATTACACGAAATGATGTTTTCAATGTAACAAAGCACCCTCTATTTGTTAGTAAGTTACGCTTGCTTTATTATGAGCCCCCCTCCTTCTGGATAAGAGTGAAATAATTGTTTAAAATAGTAACTCGTGTACGATGGACACTGCGCATATCTACTAAAAAAGGTTGATATGCCATCCGTTCAAAAAAAAAAAACAACAACAAATACTGGCCGATACCCTACTTTTTAAGCAGTCAACGTAATTAAATAGACAATGCCATTAAAAACGCTAACATAAAAACAAAACATAGTTTTAAGTTTTAAGCAACACAAAAAAGTAGTTTTTAACCAGGTGATAAAAATATGTATTATTTCTTCCCCTTCCTCTCGAAATATAGAATAAAAATCTTAGAGGTTGGTTGGGATCGAACTATAAACCAGTCGGGCCGAAGTGAAAAATTCTACCTCGCTAGCCATTGCGCCAGAGGGAAATACGTCTAAATATTCCTAAACGCAGGCTAGTTGAATGTTTTTCAAAATTTAGGTGCGGCACGCATGCGCAGAGCTTTTGCCGGAAGCGTGACACACGAACACACACGCTATCGTATTAATATATAGATAATAATAATAATAATAATAATAATAATAATAATAATAATAATAATGAAGACAAAATGAATTGAAATAGAAGGTATGATTGGCACTCGGCACTGATGAAAACAGCTAAAATATTAAGAAAAACCCTCGAGTGTGGAAACCAACTAACATAACGAGGGATCGTGTGTGTGAGAGAGAGAAACAAGGAAATATTTAAAAATACAATTACTTTAAAGCCAATGTTTTAAGAAGAAAGACGAAGGAGAGGAAGACATATAGATAGAGAGAAAGAAATAGAGAGATACTGAGAGAGAGTGGTTTCTGATTAAAACGTGAAATATAAATAAGAAAATAAATCTAATTACTTTCATATAAATCCTTCTACTTACGATATATCAATGAACTGCCACTTCAGCAAGAATGTTTTTACACGACTTCTAGGAAGGTTCGCGAGGGAATTGAAATTCCTTTAATCATGGGGAAAATATTTGACGCTGGATTTAGAATTAGCCTCTAAATCACGAGAATACACAAAAAGCAATATGGCATCAATTATGCTTCCCAAGGGGCAAATTTGGGGTTGAATTTAAATTGCATTTCAGACGACACGTACTTTGTTCTCGGCCTGGTAAATGGTATACGATTCGATCGGTTAGATAATAGTTTTCCAAATGGTAATTTCATGTTATAAATATACACAAATTTATTTTAAATAGATCTACTATGTGTAATCACACGATAATTGTGCATCAATTAAAATCATTTAATTAGACGAAACAAATTATTATATTTTAATAGTATACACCCTCTGTCAAGCAATTATTATATTTTAATAGTATACACCCTCTGCCAAACAATTATTATATTTTAATAGTATACACTCTCTGTCAAACATGACGGGAGAAAATATACTTCGTCGGTGTTCGCACTAATATGTGAAATCATAGAATTACGTCATTAGAATTATCATTTTTAACGACTTAATAAAAAAGAAACTTCTGATCAGTTTTCATGATTTTTATGATTTTGTATTGCGATAGAATAAGACTGAACCATAACGAGTTAAAAAAATGCAAGTAATTTCTGAGAATCTAAAAGAAAACACTAACTTTAAGTTTTCTCTTTTTTATTCCTGTGATAATTAGGAGTAGGTGAACGTCTAGAAGTAAAACAAGTGAAGCTGAATGAAAAACATATCAAATCCGTTAACGGAAGTTAAATGGAAAAGTAACAATCGTCGCTAAAATACAGAAAGAACAAAATAAAATAAAAACGTCTTGAATATAAAAGTGTTTTTAAAACCGTACATATCGGTATAGGAAGTAGAAAGGTTAAAAATAATGAACACGTTATAGAAGTAGTTTTGCCTTCTCCCTTTTCTTTTTTGTGACGTGACGGATATATATATATATATATATATATATTTAAATATAAATACATATTCTTCTTTATTAAGGACTAGCAGGGCTACCCGGGGCGATAAAAAAACAAAGTAGTAGAAATTAAAGAGTGTGTGTGACATCTTTATATAAAAACTTCACTCTCTCTTCTTTCTTTAGTCGTCTTTCTTTCCCTGGTCCTCATTATTTCCCTCCCTCCTTCAACCCTCTATTTTCCTTTTTCCCCATATGATTCTTATCGTTTTAAATGTGTTAAAAACTTATAATAATGTAATTCACGTAAATTCTTTTTACTAAATATGTATTTAATGTAACTGGATTTTCTTAAAGAAATATGCTATGTAAACAAACATTTTGGATGAAAGTTATTAATTATTCTTACATTGTATTTTTGATCCCGAAATCAAATTATATTTTATTTTTTTAAGACTTCAAACTTGAATTTGAATGCAATTACTTAATCGCTGGCGGCCATGTTGTAATTTCTTATAATTTGCTTTCGTAAAATAGTAGCAATACTTTGATTAGCGTTTGTCGCTTATTTAAAAAAACAATACCAAAGAACTAAAAATTTAGATGCGCGTCCCTGACTCTAAGAAACGTTAAATAAAATTAAAAGTTATTTCAAATTATTAGGTAATTAAATTAAAATATGACTCAGGATTTTAAAATTACTGTAAAATATCATGAAAAATAACTGAAAACAATCCCCCCGATGAAATCTGCCCCATAGACCCCTAAGGGGTTAGTTTATAGATTCAGGAATACTCCCATCACCTGACTCTGTGAATTTTACATATAAATGCACCTTTTCCCCGACCCCTCAATCTCTCCAGCCATCCCTCCTTTCCAACTGTTTTTCACTCCCCCCAACCCTGAGAAATATTTTAAGTTAAAAAAAAAGAAAAACATTTGGTCCTACCCCTTAAAAGTTCGGCCCGACCCCTAAAATTTTCCCCGGCCCTTCAATCTTTCCAACACCCCCTTAACTTGTTTTTCACTCTCCCCCAACCCTGAGAAGTATTTAAGGTTAAAAAAGAAAGAATTTGGCCTGACCCCTAAAAAGTTCGGCCTGACCCTTAACATTTTCCCCGACCAATCAATCTCTCCAACAATTTTTTAACTCTCCCGCAACCCTGAGAAATATTTTGAGTTAAAAAAAAAAAATTTTGGCCCGACTCCTAAAAAATTTGGCCTGACCCCTAAAATTTTACCCGACTCCCTAATCTCTCCAGCTCCCCCCTAACTTTTTTTCACCCTCCCACAACCCTGAGCAATATTTTAAGTTCAAAAAATGGAAAAAAAAAATTTGACCCGACCCCTAAAAAATGTTGCCTGACCCCAAAAATTTCCCCGACACCCTAATCCTTGCAGCCCCCCAACTTGTTTTAACTCTCCCACAACCCTGAGAAATATTTTAAGTTAAAAAAAAAATTTGGATCTACCCCTAAAAAATTTGGCATGACCCCTAAAATTTTCCCCGACCTCTTTATCTCTCCAGCCTCTCAACTTTATTTTCACTCTCCCACAACCCTGAGAAATATTTTAAGTTGCAAAAAAATAACGAAAAAATTTTGCCCGACCCCTTAAAAGTTCGGCCGAACCCTTAAAATTTTCCCCGACCCCTCAATCTCTCCAGCACCCCCCCTCCAAACTAATTTTTCATTCTCCCCCAACCCTGAGAAGTAATTTAGGTTAAAACAATAGAAGAAAGAATTTTGCCTGACCCCTAAAAAGTTCGGCCCGACCCCTAAAATTTTCCTAGACCCCTCAATCCCCACTAATTTTTCACTCTCCCACAACCCTGAGAAATATTTTAGGTTCAAAAAAAAAAAAAAAAAATTTTGCCTCACACCTAAAAAGTTCGGCCTTACCCCTAAAATTTTCCCCGACTCCCTAATCTCTCCAGCCCCAACCCCCACTTTTTTTCACCCTCCACAACCCTGAGAAATATTTTAAGTTAAAAAAATTAAAAAAAGAAAATTTAGCCCGACCCCTAAAAAATTTGGCCTGACCCCTAAAATTTTCACCGACCCCCTAATCCTTCCACCCCCCCCAACTTTTTTTCAATCTCCTACAACCGTGAGAAATATTTTAAGTTCAAAAAGAAAAAAAAATTTAGCCTGACCCCTAAAATTTTCCCCGACCACCTAATCCTTCCAGCACTCCGCCCCCCCCCCCGCCCCAACTTTTTAGATGAGAAATATTTTAAGTTCAAGGAATAAAAAAAAAATTTGGCCCGAAACACCAATATTTCTTGGGACCGTTATACTTAAGAAGCACCAATATTTCTAGGGACCGTTATACTGAAGAAGCACCAACATTCGTTTGAAAATCAATGAGGCCTCCTGAGCACTACTGTAATAACTCTTACCGGTGGCCAGGTGCGGATGTGATTGAGCAACTTTTGTTTCACTACACACTCTTAACGTAGCTTTTCTATGATGTTATTGATTTATCCGGACAGAATAATGGGATGACCTGATACAACAGGACACAATTTTGGGCAAGACCGGGTACATCCGGCAAGGGATATTGGGACAGGTGCGGATGTGATTGAGCAACCCTTGTTTCACTACACACTCTTAACGTAGCCTTCCTATGATGTTATTGATTTATCCGGACAGAAGTTATGGGATGACCTGATACAACCGGACACAATTTAGGACAAGACCGGGTACATCCGGCAAGGGATTATGGGATGTTTTCAGTGACTCAGCATTTTTATCGGCTAGTACATAAATACATTAGATTATTTCCAAATTGATACTATTTAACATTGAAAAAGTCTGAAAAATACGGGAAAAATGCTACCCTCTGTCGGAAACTGGTCCGGGTGAATCGTTTTTTGCGATTTTGAGATATTATGATCCCAGGATATGTACGGTGCAAAAAATATAAACTTTTTGACATGTCGCCGCTTAGTTTTTTAGAAGTAGCTGTACATTACGTAAATACATTAGATAATTTCCAAATTAGTACTAATTAACATTGAAATATAACTGAAAAGGACCCCCCCCCCGATGAAATCTGCCCCATGGACCCCTAAGGCGTGGGTTTATAGATTCGGAAATACGCCCATCAACTTACTCTGTGAATTTTACATTAGAATACACTTTTATATTGTATCTATATTCTCTAACATTTTTTCTATAGGGCACACACCCACACACACAAACATACAGACATTCAATTTATATAGAAGACTAGCAGGGCTACCCGGCGTTGCCCGGGGCGATACAAACAAAGTAGTAGAAGTTAAAGAGTGTGTGTAACATCTTTATATAAAAACTTCAATCTCTCTTCTTTCTTTAGTCGTCTTTCTTTCCCTGGTCCTCATTATTTCCTTCCCTCCTTCAACCCTCTATTTCCCTTTTTCCCATATTATTCTTCTCTTGTTTAAATGTGTTAAAAACTTATAATAATGTAATTCACGTAAATTCTTTTTACTAAATATGTATTTTATGTAACTGTGGATTTTCTTAAAGAAATATGCTATGTAAACAAACAAACATTTTGGATGAAAGTTATTAATTATTCTTACATTGTATTTTTGATCCCGAAATCAAATTATATTTTATTTTTTCAATACTTTAAACTTGAATTTGAATTCAATTACTTAATCGCTGGCGGCCATGTTGTAATTTTCTTATAATTTTCTTTCGTAAAATAGTAGCAATAGTTTGATTAGCGTTTGTCGCTTATTTAAAAAACAATACCAAAGAACTAAAAATTTAAAGGCGCGTCCCTGGCGCTTAGAAACGTTAAATAAAATTTAAAGTTTTTTTCAAATTATTAGGTAATTAAATTAAAATATGACTCAGAATTTTAAAATTACTATAATATATAATGAAAAATAACTGAAAACAGTCCCCCCCTGATTAAATACGCCCCAATGGACCCCTAAGGGATGTGTTTATAGATTCGGGAATACTCTCATCATCTTACTCTGTGAATTTTACATAAGAATACACTTTTATATGTTATGTCTATTCTCTAACCTTGTTTTAAAAAACTAAATTGTATTTTTAAACATGAGTTATCGTTCTTCCTTGGCTATCTTCTAACAAATAATGTTCATTATAAACCATGAATAGTTTTATGAACTTGAGGTATTACGTAATTAAATTACAATATGGCCCAGCAATTTCACATTACTATAAAATAAAATGAACAATAACCGAAAAGCCCCCACCCCCTGATGAAATATTCCCCAATGACCCCTAAGGGGTGGGTTTATAGATTCAGGAATACTCTCATCAGCTTACTCTGTAAATTTTACATGAGAATACACTTTTATATGTTATGTAAAATTCATTGGCCCGACCCCTAACATTTTCCCCAACGCCCTCCCCCCATCTCTCTAACCCCACCCTCCGAATTTGCTTTTTTACTCTCCTCCCACCCTGAGAAATATTTTAAGTTAACAAAAACAAAAACAAAAAAAATTTGGGCCGACCCCTAAAAAGTTTGACCTGACCCCTAAAAACTTCCCCGACCCCCAATCTCTCCAGCCCCGCCCCAACTTTTGTTTACTCTTCCCCAACCTTGAGAAATATTTTAAGTTAAAAAAAAAAGAAAAAAATTGGCCCGACCCCTAAAAAGTTCGGCCCGACCCCTAAACTTTCCCCGACCCCTCAATCTATCCAGCCCCCCCAACTGGTTATTCACTCTCCCCCAACACTGAGAAGTATTTTAGGTAAAAAAAATGAAAAAATTTGGCCCGACCCCTTAAAAGTTCGGCCCGACCCCTAAAATATTCCCCGACCCCTCAATCTCTCCAGCACCCCCAAACGTTTTTCACTCTCCCACAACCCTGAGAAATATTTTAAGTTCTAAGAAAGGACAAAAAAAATTTGGCCCGACCGCTAAAAAATTTGGGCCGACTCCTAAAATTTTACCCGACCACCTAATCTCTCCAGCCTCCCCTCCCGCCAACTTTTTTCCCTCTCCCACAACCCTGAGAAATATTTGAAGTTCTAAAAAAGGAAAAAAAAAATTTGGCCCGACCGCTAAAAATTTGGGCTGACCCCTAAAATTTTCCCCGACCCCCTAAGCTCTCCAACATTAATTTCACTCTTCCACAACCCTTAGAAATATTTGAAATTACAAAATAAAAAAAATTGCCCCGAAACACCAATATTTCTAGGGACCGTTATACTTAAGAAGCACCAACATTCGTTTCAAAATCAAGGAGGCCTCCTGAGCACTATTGAAATCACTCTTACCGGTGGCCAGGTGCGGATGTGATTGAGCAACCCTTTGTTTCACTACACACTCTTAACGTAGCCTTCCTATGATGTTATTGATTCATCCGGACAGAAGTTATGGGATGACCTGATACAACCGGACACAATTTAGGGCAAGACCGGGTACATCCGGCAAGGGATTATGGGATTTTTTCAGTGACTCAGCATTTTTATCGGATTAGTACATAAATACATTAGATAATTTCCAAATTAGTACTAATTAACATTGAAAAATAACTGAAAAGGACCCCCCCCCCCCCCGATGAAATCTGCCACATGGACCCTTAAGGCGTGGGTTTATAGATTCGGGAATACGCCCATCAACTTACTCTGTGAACTTTACACAAGAATACACTTTTATATTGTATTTATATTCTCTTACATTTTTTTCTATAGAGCACACACACACACACACACACACAAACACACACACATACAGACATTCAATTTTATATAGAAGATATATATATATATATATATATATATATATATATATCATGATTTTTAAAGAAGTATATAATTTTATTATCGCAGGCAATGATTAAAAGTTAAAAAAATGAGGCAGCTGACCGGTTTCACCGTCACTGAACGAGAGCTGTATAGAGTGATTTTTAAATGGGTGAGAAAGATAGTATATGTTCAAATTAAAAAAGGCGTTATGATATATGTACACTCGGATGTGTCTTAGATACTGTGATAGTTGTGTGTTCCCTAAAGAAAGTAAGGTTAAAGAATTTACATGATATCTAACCGTGTACTCCGATATCTAATTTACTGAAGAAGACAATGAAGGTGATCCCGAATCTTTAGGCGATGAGAGAATACCCCTCTAAAAATTCAAATATATTATATTTTGCTAAAATTAAAGTCATATGTAAAAGATATTCTAAAATATAAATAGAAGTAGTGCTAATTCCTAACGTGCCCTCCTAACTTAATGAGCGATGAAGACCGAACTTTCTGTCAAACTTCAAATATATCTTATTTTAATTAAATTTAAATAGATGTATAAGATATTCTAAAGAAGACAATAGAAGTGGTGACAAATCTCACCGTGCCCTGCTAACGTAAGGGGCTATTGCAGCCGAAGCTCATTTAAAACTTTAAATATATCCTATTTTAATTTAATTTAAATAAATGTATAAGATATTCTAAAGAGGACAATAGAAGTGATGCTGAATCTTAACATGCTCTTCTAAACAGAAGGAGCTATGGTGCCGAATTTCTTTTAAAACTTAAAAAATATTTTATTTTAATGAAATTTGTATCATATGTATAACATATTCTAAAGAAACAATAGAAGTTATTTAAACGTAACTTCTTAACGTAAAGCGTCTAAAGAGGACAAACCTACCTTAAAACTGTAAATATATCTACTTTTAAGTAAATTTGTATCATCTGTATAATATATTCTAAAGAAGACAATAGAAGTGGTTCCTTATCTAAACGTGACTTCTTAACGTATAGCGTCTATGTAGGCCACACCTTTTTAAAACTGCAAATATATTATATTAAGATGAAATTTGTATCATATGTATAAGATATTCTAAAGAAGACAATAAAAGTGGTTCCTTATTGTTGTGGGTGACCTACCTACCCTTTAATAATAACTAAATGGTAGCAACCGGCTACCATTTATACCGGTTTTGCCGGGAGAACGTTTGGAGGCACATTTAGGTTCTACGTGTTGAGTGAGTTTATTGCGTCAAGTTAATATTTTTCTTCAATCTGTTTTTGCCTTCTGTTGTTGATTATTGTTATCGTTTTTATTGTGTTCACGTTGACTGTTATTGTTGAACTGTTTTCCCTTTTACGACGTTTATTTTCTGCCACGTTTTTTTTATCTGCCACTTTTTTTTTGTTTTGTGTGTGTGTTTTTTTTTTTGGTGTCTCTAGTTATTAACTAGATGGCGTCCAAAACGACTGAAAATTCGGAATGGTGCAAACCACCAAAAATGTCTATAAATGTCAAAGATTTCGTGGAAGAAGCAAAAAATACGAACACATCGTTACTGCACAAGGAATTACCGTGGATTTACCAATGATTGCAGAAATAAAAAAAGAACAGTAACCATGTTTGTTGTCGAAAAAAAAAAAATCCACCAGGGCCTCTCCTGAATTAATATGCAAGTTATTGGCAACTGCAGGATTCAAACCGCAAAGGTTAATGAAGTGTAAGGGATTTAACACTTGGAATGCTTTGTTTCCTAACGAAGAAATTTGTGCTAATCTCTCACTTAACTAAATTATCACGCAGGACTATGTTTTATGAACCGAGTACATGGGTAGAAGACGTTCTTCAATTTCTATCTTCAATGTGCCTTTTATGTAAAAGGCGAACAAATTGGTGTTTTTTTTCTAAGATTTGGCGAAATCACAGACGTCAATTTTGACGAATTTCCAGGTACATGGAACTTCGAAATACTTATCGACAAGAAAGCTTATGACAGCATCCCCTACTATTTACAAGCCGGGGAGGAACACTACCTATTATATTGGCCGGACGAAGACCGGTTTGTTGGTTTTGTGAGCAACTAGGTCATTTAACTTTTGATTGCCCACAGAAAAAATCCACTCAAAGAACGACCCCCCCGATTAACAGACCATCCAAGGCTGGTCCCCACCTCGATCCTCCAGCTACAATTGGTTTACCTATTACATCTACATCTGATGACTCTGAAGACGAATTCCCTGCTCTACCTTCTGCAGAAAAAGACGAGGGATGGATTATTGTTCCGGGGAAAAAACCCGGGTCGGGTATCTCTCGAAGAAATGAGAGAAAAAGAAAGGCTTAAAAACGACCCGGGAAAAGACCGTTACATTAATGCAAAAGAACTTAAATTTAAATTAGATAAGAAAATAGGGAAAAAAGAGAAAAAAGAAGGAAACAATTCAGCCACTTCAGATAAAATCTCTACCCCCAATCCAAGTCCCCAGCCGATCACAAAACCAATAGTTTTAAAAAATTCTAATTCTCCCAAATTAATGCCCCTCCAATCACTGGCCCAATTTTAGACAAACAGTACAAGCTTATCCCTAAATAAAATCGTCTATAAAAATCACTTCTCCTAAACCTTCTCCCTTTGTCTCCCCATTTAATACCCCCAAAAATACCCCACCTGCTTCACCCACAAAAAACCCTCCCCTTCGCCTTTTCCAGCATCTCCTATGGGGCCTAGCTCCCCTTCCCCCATCCCTAATGGATGACATGCCTCCCCCTCCATCTATTACACACAAGAGGCAGAGGAGCCCTTCTGTGGAAAGGAAAACTAAAAAAACGCATTCCTTTCTTGGGAGGATATCTGCAAAGTGACATGCACCCAAATAGAAACAGTAAAGCATTACCACCTCTCCAATATAAATGAGCTCCTTAAATTCAATGAAGTCGGTGGTATAACCATTGAAGACCCTGCTAATTTCCCCAACGCCCCTAGAGTCCTTACAGTTGTAAGGAAGAAACCAGAAGCGAAGGCTCTATGGCAGATGCTGGAAGAGGCGAAAAACACTTTCAATTTCACAGTTCCAATGGCGATCTTCAAAGATGAAGGTCTGGTCGTTTTAAGGAAAGATTGTTTTGGGAGGGTTCCCATAAGGTTACACCCCGCCCTGTATAGGATAGCGAAACTAACCTATCCTTTGGATGTTGGCGGCATCTCCCATGATGGTCAAATTAATGATCAGATGGCCAATCAATCT
This sequence comes from Sepiola atlantica, assembly GCA_963556195.1. NCBI lineage: Eukaryota > Metazoa > Mollusca > Cephalopoda > Sepiida > Sepiolidae > Sepiola > Sepiola atlantica. The sequence goes on along the minus strand of OY744536.1, from coordinate 66,798,840 downwards.
TTTGGGAGAGCCGTCGGCATCCTGACCACTGCTATGTTCGTTTCTGGAACCCAACTCTAAGGCACTCTCATGGCTCTCTTTCTAGCGAGTTTGAATGTCCGGGGCTTGAGGGCCGATGCTCGCAAATTTCGAGTCTCTACAGACCTTCAGCGCCTCGGAGTGGATATATGTTGTGTTCAGGAAACCCACTTTATTTCTGGGGACTATTTGGGTGCGCTGACTAAGGGTTTTCACGCTTATTCAGCGTACTTTAATTCTTCTGCTAGGGGGGTTTCCTGGCTGGTAAGCAAGTCTTTAGATGCGTCGTGTGACCCTAGCTTCATGGATCTGGAAAGGAGACTTTGCGTTCTGGATATTACCATAAAGGAGAAGGCATTTCGGCTCATCGGGGTTTATGCGCCCAATAGCCATTCTGAGCTCGGTTCTTTCTTTCGGCGAATCGAGCAGTTCTTGAATTCTACTTCTCGGACGGTCATTCTAGCGGGAGATTGGAACGCGGTCCTGGATCCCGATTTAGATCGTAATCGACCTAGGGGTACTAACACCGATCGGGATGATATGTTATTTCGGGACTTCCTCGATAAGTTCGATCTTATCGATAAGTACCGGAATGAATGGCCCCGTGATAGGGTATGGACTTGGACAAATAGGCGCGGCTCTGTTTCGGTACAACTTTCGAGTAATATCGATCGGTTCTTAATTAGGAGAGTTGATGTAGGATTAGTTGAATGTCCAAGTTGTCATAATATAGTTTACTCAGACCATAGACTTGTTCGGGTCCGGGTAAACTTAGATAGACCTAAGCCTAGTTTAGCCGTGTATAGGAAGCTCAACACTTCGTTGTTCGATGTGAAGAGCTACCAGGAACAGCTATTACTAACCTTACAGCAGGAATTGACGGGGGCTGTAACTGGGAATAAGAAGTGGATTCATTTTAAGAGGGTCATTAGGTCCTTTACTGCCGATTTTAGCAGACGACTCAATATATCAACTAGGGCAGCTAAAGTGGCACTAGAGTCTAGATTAGATCGGGCGGTGGAGGTGGGGGATAGCTCTAGTGTTACTATAATTAAGGCCAAGCTGGCTTCTTTGGCTATCCAAGAACACCAGGCTTTAGTGATTAGGGCTAGGTTAAAAAGAGTGCCTAACGAGGCGACAAACAGGGCTGCTGAACTGCGTGCAGAGGAGCATCGACATGCATTTGATCGACATATCGCTCGTGTCTCATTGCCGGATGGGAAACTCGTGACCACAAACGAAGGTATTCTGGAGGCTTTTCGTTCTCATTTCCAGGATCTTTTTACTCGAGAACCCGGTCTGTCTTTAGCACAATTCGACCCCTATTTAGCCGACTTATCTCGTCTTGAGGCGACCGAAGCGGCTAGGTGCGAAGGTTGCATAACAGATGGAAGAAGTCCGGGAAGTCTTAAGGCGGGTCGGCCTTAACAGGTCTCCGGGGATTGATGGTTTACCCTACGAGGTGTATTTGAGGATGTCGCACATTTTTGTACCCTTGCTGACAGTTTTGTTTAACTCGTGGTTTAGGAACGGGTCTATTTCCCAGTACTTGACCATGGGTTTGGTGAAATTGTTACGCAAAAGCAAAAATGGTAGGGATGGGTTAGATAATTTTCGGCACTTAACGATGCTTAATGCGGAGTTAAAGATTTTGGCCAAGATCTTAGCCAATCGTCTGCAACTTGTTTTGCCTGCTCTAATTAGCCCCGAACAGACTTGTTCTGTGAAGGGCCGGACCATTCAGGATAACTTGCACTCGATACGCTTGATCATAGATAAAGTCGACACTGAGGCCGCGCTGATCAATTTAGATCAGTCCAAAGCATTCGATAGGGTGGACCATCGGTACTTGGAGGCTGTTTTGTCTGCGGCCGGTTTTGGCTCACAATTCCGCTCCTGGAGTCGCCTCTTGTATGCGAACCCCTGTGTTAGGGTTGAAGTGAATGGCATGAGGTCTGGTGCCTTCAGATTGTCCAGATATCTTCGTCAGGGGTGCCCTCTTTCACCGATGCTTTATGTGCTTGTTTTGGAACCTTTCCTTAACAGGCTAAGGGTGAATCCGGTCCTGCGTGGAATTACTTTGGCAGGTTCTTGCACCATGTTGAAGTACTCCGCCTATGCCGACGACTTGACTGTGCTTGTAACGAGCAATGCCGAGATCAGTGTCGTCGACAGAGAAATCAGAATGTATGAAACGGTGACAGGGGCCAAAATCAACTGCGATAAGTCTATTGGCTTGCGCATTGGTGCTTGGAAGGGTGTTTCCCTGCAGGGACCCTTTGGCTGGACAGATGGACCTTGCAAGCTACTCGGCGTCTGGTTTGGTCCTGATCTCCAGCTGGAGAAAAATTGGTCGGAAGTCCTGAAAGCGATTAGGGCAGCAGCTAATCTGTGGTCCCGCATAAATCTTTCGTTAAAGGGGAGAGCAGAGGTGTGTACTTCTCACATTTATCCGATCATCCTATATCGTCTTTCAGTGCTCCCACTCCCGTCGGATACACTGCTGGAGATGCAGCGGGCTCTGTTCAAGTTTTTGTGGCTTGGTAAGGCACCTATGGTCCGTCGCGAGATTTGTTAGCTTCATCCTTCTGAAGGCGGTCTGGGTATGCCTAGCATCGAAATTCGATGCCACACTCTTAGGCTGTTTTATCTAGACCGAATGAGTACACAATCTGAGGGTAACGGTGTCTTTTGGAAGGAAGACACCAAGAATGCCTTTCCGGCTTTGAGAAGTGTGCACTAAGATGAGGGGGAGGCACACAGGTTACCCCGAAACGAGTGCTCCTTCTATCGCGAATGTAGACATGCGTTGAAGTTCCTTTCAAGGGTGACGGAAAGCCTCTCTGACACCCTGCTGTTGTCTCGAAAGGCATTATATCGGGTAATGGTGAGGGGGCTGTCCGAAATGATAGGCCTGAGGGGCTCGCTTTGACGAGGGGGGAGCTCCGCTCAATCGGGCCTTGGGCGCCTGGGTCAAGGTGCCTTGACAATGACGAGGCATCACTGCTCTGGCTGACGATTAGGAATGCACTTAGGGTAGGTAAGAAGCTTCATTCAGCACGCTTGAGTAATTCTCCGACTTGTGTCAGATGCGGCGATTAGGACGAGACCATAAGTCACGTCTTTGTTTTTTGCCGCATCGTCGTGCCGCTGATTAAGCTTGTTGCAGGCTACATGGTTCGTATTCTTAACGTATCGTCTTTTGACCTCGAACCCATTAATGTATGCAGCAACTGGGCTCCGACAACCGATAGGCAAAAACGGTTTACGTTTTTGAGCTTACTAGCGAGTATGAGAGTTGCGATTTGGAAGACTAGGTGCAAGACAGTCTACGGAGCTGAGACCTTAACTTCTCTCGACCTTATTGCGATTTTCAAATATTACCTGAAGGCTCGCATTAGGGCCGAGAGGGTGAAACTCTCTTCGGCAGATTTTGTTGAAAGATGGGTGACTGGAGCACGACTGTGTAGAGTGGCTGGCGCTAGATTAGAGTGGTATCTGGACGTGCCTTAGGCAGAGAATATTGGTTCAGGAAACGAACTATGCTTTAATTTTTAGTTAGATTTAGACTTATTTTGAGTTAGTTTCTGTTTAATTTTCTGTTGATGTTTTAGTTCAACAATTTAGCTAGTGTATGATTGATTCCATTACATGCCCCCTTTTATTTTGTCCTCATCCCACTCCCCTTTTTATTTTCTGTCCCACTCACCTTCCCTCTCCAATTTGGTGACTGAGTGCCAGATTTGCCGGAGATGCAGGTCACCCTTCGATATTTTCGAAGGAGATGGTCAGAATAAAACGTTGGGGCCTGCATCAACCACCCTTTTTCGAGTTTTCGATTTCAACCGGCAAATCGGCATCTCTGCCACATTTCAATAACGGGGGGGGGGGCTTTTACTAATCTTTATTTCTTTTGCATTGTATATATCATATTTTTAATTTTTAGTCCCCCCCCCCGTTGCATATTTCTTATATGGGTTTTAAGTAGGATTTCATGGTATGAATTCTCATGGTGAGTAGCGATGGATGTTTAGTATGAATGCGGTATTATGGTAAATGATGGTCATGATTGAAACTAGCTAAGTTGAGTTTTTTAAGTTAGAGATGACCGATCCTTTCCCCACCCTTTTTTTGGCCTTGTGCCACATTTTGTGTACAAGTTTACGCAAATAAATATTGAGGCACATTTAGGCACTAGCACTGCCAACACTGACTTGTGTATAATTTCTCTGTTCAATACAATTCGTTATTATCATCTCTAAACCTGTTGTTCTTTATTTCATTGTTGGAACCCTAAACGGGTCTACAACACTTATCTAAACGTGACTTCTTAATGTAAAGCGTCTACAACGGTCAAACCTTCTTTTAAAACCGCAAATATATCTTATTTTAATGAAAGTTGTATCATATGTATAAGATATTGTAAAGCAGACAATAGAAATGGTTCATTTGTAGTGGAGGTGGTTTGCTAAGTCCAAAATGGAGTTGAAGGTTAAACGCTGGGCAAGTTGTACAGCCATATATATATATATATATATATATATATATATATATATATATATATATATATATATATATATATATATGTTACATTAAGAGTGAACGTGTATTTTGAAAAGGTGTACTTCAACTAGTATAAATTGTGAATTAGGTGAAATTGATAAATTAAAAACAGGTTAGGGAGACATGAGATACTGGTGAATTATTCATTCTCAATTTAATAACACATAGACATGATTTGGCCGAGATGAGACACATGGGGTCAGCAAGGGTTAGGCGGAAAGCGAGTGTGAATACTGTAATGTGATTGGTTGACAAGACTAAGGAACTATGACGTCACACTTGTGATCGTTGGAAAATATAGTTGTATATCAGTTGGTATTGTATTATAGTGTGGGAGCCGGACGAAACATATGTCTTTTACCTAAATTAAGTTGGCAATTTGCTATAGACATTTGAAGCGGGCAGATGTCTAAAGATGATCTGTAAACTTTAAGTTTAGGTCGCAAATGAGATGGGAATAAGCCCCTCCCCTCCCTTCGTCCGGTCAGAAGCTACGAATTAGCTAAGTTAGAAACTTCGAATAATGGATAAACTGATCTAGGAAACGGTTATCTCTCTCTCAAACGTTATCTAAAAAAAGACCAAATGAAACCTCTGAACATTTCCTCTTAGGATCTGTCTTCCGAATTATTTTGTCGTTTAAAGAGTTTTATTCTTAGAAAATAGACACTAGATGACCGACAGCCGAGGAAAAAAAAGACGATCAAGAAAATCTACGACGAATAAGAAAAATCCACGGCACAACCAAAAGACGAAAGCGAAGCAGAAATCTATGCAACGACAGATATCGAAGAAAAATAAAACGCGGCTACGAAGAGCATAACACATAACTTTCAATTGCTTTGTCAAAAAACTTTGTTAGCAAAAAGTAAAAGAACGTTTAAAATGTATTTATGATGATCGTATGGTAGATGGGACATATTAAAAGAGTGTAAAATGTGCGACACGGCGTATGTGACCAATGACGTGGAAACCATGGAAGTTAAGAGAAAAGAGTAGACCAGTTGAAAACGAAATTTTTAACAATAAAAAGTGTTTGATAACGTTTCGAACGATTTTCATAAAAGCCATGAAGTAGAGGTTAAAACTAGGGAAAATTAAAGTAATTTGAAGATAACAAAATCTATCATAGTTAACTTACAAACAAGTAACGAAAAACAATTCAAAATGATACGAAAAAAATAATAATATAGCATGAGAAAAATATAAGAATTCTGAAAAAATAAAAAAATAATTCGAAAGATTAAGTAAAATAAAAAGGTTTAATATACAATAACAATGAAAACAAATAAATTAAAAATAGAACAATTATTAAAATATATAAGTAGAAAAATAGAAAAAAATTGATAATAAAAAATAGAATACTAAGAAAAAAGATTATAATTACCATTAGAAACATTATAAGAAAAAATAGAACAATAGAAAACTTATTAAAAGAAATAATAGATATTTTTTATATCTATGCTAATAAAACCATATATATATATATATATATATATATATATATATATATTAGGGGAGGTCGATTTTGAAACTGTAAATTATCGCACTCGAAGAAAGTTGCCAAATAATGTCAAAAGTTACCACAAGAAATATTTTTCTTCAAAATTTTGTATTTATTTGAGCATTGCAACTTTAAGATCAAATAAATCGAGATTTTTTCTCACTGCCGAGATTTCACCGGCAGATGTGTCGCCTTAAATTAAACCCGGGTTTTAACAAAAAAAAGTAATACATTACTTAATAATAAATATTTTAAAGTTTATTATTATTTTTCTTAAGAAATTAAATGTACATATTCAAATTAAAAAGGAATAAAACACTATGATATTTAATGTTATATATAAATAATTATTTGTTTACATAGGCGTTTTATTTATTGGATATTTTTTATGGTATTCACCGGTTGAAAATTCATCGGGCGAATTTGACTTCCCGTGTTGATTGTCTGTTTAATTATCACACATATATATTGAATTGTCGAGCGCTGGCTTATCTAATCCCACTTTCCCGACCTTTTGTCACACCTTACCTTGTGGGAGTTAGATAAATAAAAACTAGTTCAGCCAGGGGGTTTTACCCCACCAAATAAACCGGTATCGTCCGGGCCTTTGGGTCTGGATTCACGCCCGTCTATTGGGGCTTGTCCGTCCTGTGCAGTTCTAGGAGGTGCACCTCCCAGGTTTTGCCTTCCCTCTTTGGGGAGGAGTAAGTTTATTGCTTACTGTCTGAGGCGGCCCTACCGGGGAATGCCGACGAAGCTGCCCAGGCAATTTTTAAATGGCCAGAGTGCTCACCTCTCGAGCACTGGCTTTCTCATCCCACTTTCCTGACCTTTTGTCAATCTTACCTTGTTGGGGGTAGATAAATAAAATCTAGTTCAGCCAGGGGTTTTTACCCCACCAAATAAACCGGTATCGTCCGGGCCTTTGGGTCTGGATTTACGCCCGTCTATTGGGGCTTGTCCGTCCTGTGCAATTCTAGGAGGTGCATCCTCCCAGGCTTTGCCTTTCCTCTTTGGGGAGGAGTAAGTTTATTGCTAACTGTCTGAGGCGCCCCTACAGGGGAATGCCGACGGGGCTGCCCAGTCAATTTTTTAATGGCCAGAGTGCTCACCTCTATAGCGCAGGGTTATCTAATCCCACTTTCCTGACCTTGTGTCACATCTTACCTTGTTGGAGGTAGATAAATAAAACTATTTCAGCCAGGAGTTTTTACCCCACCTAAAATATATGTATTGGAGTTGATGGGAGAATGGATAAGGACACATTGATGTATAAGGAAATTGTGGATGAAAATAGACAGAGAATTATGAAAAAAACTAAGGGACCAGAACACCATTTAACTTTTACAAAAGAAACACCATGTGAAAGTAAATATCTGACACATAGAGTTCTTCCGAATAGTGGTGCAACAGGTGCTGTTCATGCAGATCAAGTGGTGGATGTTTTGCATGAATTCCACAGTGAGAACAGTATCAAGGCTATACTTTTTAAAACTCTTCACACAATTGGTTGCTCTTTGCATCATAATGAACTACCTTTCAGAGCCCTTTTTAAAAACATAGATGGTTGCGCAAAGGGCCCTACAACATTCAGTAGCCCTCTGGGGGAAATTATGCTCAAATGATTGATATGATTTACCCCAAATATCATTTTCCACTATTAGCAATCCTCTAGAGTCAATTTTTAAAATTGATGAAATACATGATCTTAGTTGTGACCAAAGACTCCTTTATGAATACACAGTAGGTATTTCTAGAGGTAAGGTTGACTCTAGATATGCCTCCTGGAAAATTGGTCCTTTAAACCAAGCAAGATGGTTAACTTTGGCCATCAGGCTTATGTGTTTATGGACTCGTGGTGCATACCCACAAAGGCACACAACAAAACTACACTATGTAGTAAATTTTATTGTAAATGTGTATGCCACTTTTTGGTTTGAAATTAAAAGAAATAGTAAATTCCACAATCAGTAAGTGCACATTTTTAATATGACCCAGAGGATTAAGGAGAAGCCTCAGGAAATCCAAGATATCACATTTAGAAATATACAAGGTAATACATTTTGTTTACTGCTTGAAAACTTTCTATATTCCATGGTTAAATCTGAGGAGATTGAAGTAAGAGAAGAAGCTTTAAAAAGAATTTTGGCCATTAGGTAAGTAATATTTATTCATATATCTCTGACTCAATTATTTATTCCAATTTATAGAATGATTTTTAAAGATTTTATCTAATTTCACCATAATTATTAAAGCAGTACAGATTGGAATTTTTTAATAATTCAATTAATTAATTTGTTCTTTCAGGAGTGAGGAGTCAACCAGAAAAAGATTAAAAAGAATACTACCTATTAATTTTAATGCCACACATTGGACACAATTAATAGATTTAAAATTATGCGGCATTTTTGAACCACCAATGACGGAAGATTTTACTGAATCTGAACTTCGAGAATCGTTGATGAATGGAACCAAGCTTGACTTGCCAGATTTGCCCTCACATTCTCAGGGTGTGGAACGGGCAGTTAAGTTAATAACAGAAGCTTCACAAACTGTATATGGTTTTGAAGCAAGGCATCAACACATTACAGCCAAAGTTTTGAGTCAGAAATTGAGACCAGCATTTTTGTCTAAGGGGTCTTATATGGAGCAATTTGACTCTCTATATTAAGCTTCATTAAAATAGTGTTAGGTTTTTCCTTATTTCTTTGCTTGTTATATTTTCACTAATAACAGAAAAAATCATTTTTTTAGGTATTCAAATATTACTGTTTAATTCATAACGTTAAAAGGTAGTTTACAAAAGCAGATACTGAAAATGAGGGGGGGGCAAATTTTTTTTTTCAATTTGAAGATTTCTTTAATTCATATCATTTTTATAAAATAAAAGGACATTCCCTGCTTTTAAATGCTAAAATTATTTGGTTTTCACACCAATATTCAAGCAAATCTTGCAAAAACGAGGAATTTTCAGTATATTCTTGTCTACGATCTTTGATACCAAACGCTCAAAAAACCGCTGAAGTTTTTGATCTAATTTTTTGCATGAGTATTTAATAGGTCTATATACAACTTTCGGAACGTGCCTTTTTTTAATATTTAAAAAAAGTGTAAAATCGACCTACCCTAATATATATATATATATATATATATATATATATATATATATATATATATATATATATATATTAATAACATATATTAAAAAATATATAGAGAAATATATATCAATAAAATACAAAGAAATGAAAAAAAAAAACAAATCTAAATTGCTTTGATATCAAAAATAAATAATGAAAATCATTAAAAATATATTTACAACACATCATAGAAAATAGATATTAACAACAATAAAAGCAATGAACTAAGAGGAAAGTTGTTACTAGATTAAAAGTTGTAGTCAATAGAGGGGAGCAAAGGGTAAAAAAGTATAAAGTTGTGGCTTATTTGTCAAAGTTAAAAGTCAAATATTTCTATTCAACGAAAGTCAGACTTTAGATAAGGGTTAATGTAGTATATCCAAGAATACTAATCCATTAATCAATCAGACTGTCTTAGAATAAAACTGCCATACAACCTATCCAGAGAAATCCAATATATATATATATATATATATATATATATATATATATATATATATATATATATATATATAGGTTGCAAGCGTATTACTCTCATCAGCAGGAAAGTAACAATTTCAAACGGTCGGGAGTCAGCCTAAAATCTGCAAGCAGTCGCCATATCCACTCAAACAACGGAAACTGCCACGTAATTTAGGGAAATTAAGATCTATATGTATCTAGAAGCGGACACAAATAGAAGACTAGTCGAGAGTGTTCGATGAACGTATTTGGAACTTTGCATTAGAGTTTTTAACAGTCTTTTTTTAACATCCCCGAGAGTGCTCAACTTTAATTTCTTAAGCAACGTGTGTTATATTATGCCCTAATTACTGGTGTATAACTCCTTTATCCACTTGTGTCGCCGCTTTTGTCGTCGTGGTCGGCCATCCTTACTGTTGTCGTGGTGAATCCAGGTTGCTTCTGTTCCGTTTGTTGATACAACCACGTTGACACTTGTTTAGTTTATAAAAGTTTTATTTTATTTAAAGGCAACTTATTTTCTCGTGATTGCGAGAGAGAGAGAGAGAGAGAGAGAGATAACTAGATATAACGACATATAGGCCGTCCCACTGAACAAGCCTTCCGACGGTTGTTGTCCCTATTTTGGAGGCAGCAAGCAAACACGTATTTCCTAATTTACATGTCGCCAGATAAAAGAGAGAGATAAAAAGGGCTTCGACCGGAAATCATGTGGTATTCATAACTTCCTATCGGTATCCCTCTCTGACACTTGACCCTATAACACATTTTACATGGTCAACACATTTGAGATAGCTGATACTAGATGCTCCAAGTTTGAATTTGGAAGTGATCATTTCTCTAAACTCATTGAGAAAGGTTTAAAGCCATGTCGCCTCGTCTGTTTTTTTTGGTAACATAGTAAGGCAGACAAGACAATCAAGTCTAAGTAAAGAAACATGTCTACAAAATAACATCAGTTCTTATCGTGTTGTATTGCGTCCGGTCGTTTTGGAGTTAATCTATGTCACTTGATCAAAAGAATATTAGATGGCCACAAGTGCGTATGAGATTGAGAAACATTTGCTTCTCTGTGAACTTATAGCACAGAGACGTGTTTATAAAATATCTATCGTCACTTACATCCTAAAACTATTTTGAAGATATTAACCAATTTAATAATGAATATATTCGAACCTTTTCAACCAGATTTAGACGAGTTAGTATATAGTAACACACTTGATGAACTGATACAAACTATTTTTGAATGAATTTTCATAATATTTGGCATACCATAATAACATGCTGAAGTCTAATAAAACTCTAGAAAGGCGTTTAATCAAGATGGCGTCCATTTTGCTACTGGTAGTTTTAAATGAACACTTTCAATTACTGTTCCACTTAAAATGTGGCTTGCGGGCCTGAACTTAAGTTTCACAGCTTAACGAAATCGACTGAATTATTTATATTACCATAAGTTAATTATTTGTTGCCAAAACCAAGATGCCATTCTCGGTTACACCCCATTCTACAAGATTACGTAAGGACAACAAGTCATTCATGTGAATGCTATAACTGTCACATTTGCAGTAGTAAAATATTAGAAAGATGAGTTTGGTGTCTAAACCTACGTTTTGTAAGTCAATGAATATATTTAAAATAAGTGAAAATAACTATAATTTTATATTAAAACCGTTCTAATCTTAGATCAGTGATGTGAATTACACTTAAATATTCAAAAACAAATATTAACCTTTTAATAGAGGGTGTTTGGAAAATCGATGGCTTAAGTGGTTTGATGATGGCATTGACGACTGAAAAGCACTGTAAAGAGAGTGAACTGAATGGGTGACTCTACGGATCATATTTGTGTAGTATATATATATATATATATATATATATATATATATATATATATTTCTGTCAAATCTTTCATCTTTCTTTGTCCTATCCTTTATTTTTATTCCTCGTCCCCTTTTCTCGATAAATAGGAGTAGCCACTTGGTGTGGTTAATTCCAATTAGGAAGATGAATAAAATAGGATCTTCCAAAAATTCTGCTGACGCTCCTTTTCCTATAAAAGCAGGGTTTACTTTTTCAAAAGATGTTTACTTTTACGTTTTATTTTTGCATATTGTAAATTTATTAATTAATAAACCTAACTTTTAAAGGCGGACATCGCATCTCTAAAACGAACATGTCGGTTAGTCATTTGATTGGTCTTACTCTTGTTGCTATTTTTAATTCTGATAACCTAAGTAGCCATTTGTGTTAACATGCGTAAGATTATACAACAGTTTTTATAGTCGTAAGAATTATCATAATATTGTAGCGATATTAAACGTAGGATGTGTTATATGATGTAAAAACGTAAATTTATATTAGAAATTGATGGCATAAGAATTAAAAAGATTACACTAAACTTTAAGATAACTAGGTTGAAGGAAAGTTTGGCGTGAAACGTGACAAATAACCAGCAAAATCTTTCTCTTATCTTTACATCTGCGAAACGAGCGGTCGTGTCTTCAGAGCATTTATCTACACTATGGGCGTGTTATTTATAATGTGTAATCCTCTGCAGAGGAAAATAAAGAGAAACTAAAACGAAGAACAGCTCATATCGAATTTGTTATTATTTTACAACTCCGAATACAGACAGCAGCACACTCTTGTTATTACAACGATAGAGACAGACTGCTACAATTAACAAAATAAGGAAAAGAGATCAAACCCCTGCAACGGCCACGACGACTACGTGTCACCAAGGATAATACTTCTGATGATATCGTTGTTCGAGAGAATATCAAACCCTAACGTTACAATATTATGTATATTGATCTTTTCCTTTTTCGCAGGAAAATGAAAACATAGACAAAGTACAAAAAGGTTTCCAACCATTTTAAAAGCGTTTGATTGATTCTTAACTCCACATAATAAATTATTATTATTTTATTTTTATTCCAAATCTTTTCATTACATTTTTATTGCTATTATTATAATTAAACCTTTTCTATTGGTATCTACTCCTCATTATAATTATAATAATTGTATATTTGTATCTATGCGTTTTCCTATGATTCCTATCTATTTTATGATTAATAATGTTGATATTTTGTTCGACTTCTAAATTTAATAGAAGCTGTGATGATGAATAGATAACTTGAGAATTAATATAGACGGTTCGTCTCAGAAACGATCGTACACCTACACTTTTATTGATGTTGAATTCTTGGAACAGATATCAATGAATATGTCATACTTTTGTTTATTTCTAAATTGCAATATAATAGCTTAGATTTACCTTAAAAGTTAGACTACATACTTGATTTGATATCTACAGCATTTCTGAATATATAATAATTACATTTTGACTTAACCTCACATATATACATGATGTGGGTTTTATATGTTATTCATTCGTATACTTCCTCTCTAATCCTATATATATATATATATATATATATATATATATATATATATATATATATATATATATATATATATATATACAGAGAGAGAGAGAGAGAGAGAGAGAGAGAGAGAGAGCAGGGAAATATTAACCTAACAAATCTAAGAGATGTAACCTCTGTATTCTGGAATTCTAAATATATTGTAGGATTCCTTAATACAGAGGTTACATATCTTAGATTTGTTTCTATTTCCCTGCTCTATATTTTTATATTAAATAAAAGACAGGAAGTGGTTCAGAACTGTCTACATAGAATAGCATATATCCTATCCCGTTACAGACCCATATAAATACATGTGGCAGTACTCTATTCGTCAACATAAATATGAAAGTATCTAAGGTATAAGAATATTATGAGACTATCTAGGCAATAGAAACGATGAACCTAATAGTAGATGACGGAGTACTAATACTCCAATATTAAACATTTAAATATAGAACACATCACTCACAGCAAAAATGACCGAAGCGACTATGCTTAAACCTAGTTTATAGGAAAATAAATACTGAGATCATGAGAGCACCAGCAGAATTTTTATTTATTTTAGTTTTCATCTGTACTAATTCGTTTAAATTGAGACGTCGTCTGTAGGTAAATATAATGATACCATTCCAGCGTCGCTGAATTTAAATCGTCAATGACTTTCCTGGAACAATGCGAAAAACGTAATATGCATGTTTCCCCGCCGTTTTAAAAAATTATCTTCTTTCTCCAGCTTTTTTGTTCATTTGCTTTTTACACCTAAAGATAATTCGACGAAGAATAAAAAACGTTCGTAAAACCTGTAGAAAATGTATGATTTTTTAAAAAATTTTAATACAAAAAAGACCATCAGAAAACTTGAAAAAAAAAAGAAGGTTTATGTAAACAGACGAATTTTGTTATTATAACAAGGTTTACTAGTTGGCTTTGCCAGGCCGCTATCGCTTCGCAAAGTTCGCGACTTGAAATACTTGGAACAAAATTTATTAATCGTTTAAATGAATCTCTAATGAAAGCGAAAGGAAAAGAAATCGATTCGACTGAGAAAAAACGGCATCGTTAACGGGAGAGAGAAAGGGAGGGGAAGAGAGAAAAGGGGAGGGGAAGATAGAGAAAGGGGGGAATAGAGAGAGAAAGGAAGGGTGAAGAGAGAGAGAGAGAAAGGGAGGGGAAGAGAGAGAAATGGAGGGGAAGAGAGAGAAAAGGAGGGGAGAGAAAGAAATGGAGGGGAAGAGAGAGAAACTAGTCATCTGCTCCCTTTCTTTTTTCCCTTGTCGCTTTTGCCTTTCGGTAGGATTTTAGAGAGCGATGTAAAAATAAAGGCTTTAAGTAGGTTATTTTTTTTATTAAGTCCTTTTAATTAATTACTGTTAATATCGCCGAAAGTACATATAAACAAAATGGGACAATAAAATTGCAAATACAAGCATTAACTTATTATGAACGGTTTTGAAAAAGCTATGCTAATTAGTCATAGAAGTAATTCATATATTATATTGTATTATTGGTTTAGATACACGCAACCCGTTTTGGTGGTAATATCGAAGTGATAAATTGAAAATAAATTCATCATTTAATCATTTATATATATATATATATATATATATATATATATATATATATATATATATATTTGAAGCTCCTTGTAAAAAAGTAGAGCACTGTAAATGGTAGTACTAACACAGCATGGCGTCACTTGCTTTATATGCATCATTCCTTCCTTCATAGAATTAGAATGCCTGTACGTCTCGCCGCTTTAAATGTGTTAAAATTATCATTGTTCATAAGCTATTCAGAATTAGCCGATCGGTTAGCGACGTTGGATTTGGGTTGAAAAATACTTGTAATCCAGGGTTTCGAATCGTGTGACCGGTAGTGAATAGTCATATCTTTATGCTGAAGAGTCCCGATTGAAAAAGGACGAAACGTAGACGTACATAAGTAATAAACAATAATAAATATATATATATATATCTAATATATAAAGTAGAGACGTTTTTTCCCCTGTACCTTCTCGTAGTATAGGAAAATAACCTCATGCATACCAGGCTACTAAACTATCCACTACACTACACTTAACACTAAATATTACATTTGCCCCACTATCTACGTCTCTCAAATAAACCAACTCCATATAGGTGGTAGCAAACACTTTTCTCCCTAACAATTCTGTACTGTCACTCTACTCATCGACACCGGGAACTAATAAGCACAGTTTAATTTTCACAAAACACCCAGTTCTTATTCATCATTTGCCTGGTATTAATTTACTACATAATATAAAGCAATACGCAAAGACTTAATGATCGCTCCCGTTCAGTCCGATGATATTCCGCGAATATCAGATTACGTTCTTTCTAATTCTAAATATGACTTCCACATTTACATCCATTCCGGAATTAAGCGAATAACATTAACAAACACAGTTCCTGCAACATTTATTCATTAAACATGGCGGCTACAATTCCTTCATCAAATCGACTACCTATTTAATTCAATAGCCGCCAAGATACTGTAAGACCCCGACACATTTACATTTTCAAAATCATACACCTTTAACACGCATATTATAGAAAACTTTCCCAAATAAATGACCTAAACCACGTCATTGTTGAAGTTTATTTTTGGTCGCCAGAAGCTGCCAGTAAACAAGCTTAGCTTAATTGGCCTATTTTCACAAGTATTTTTAAATGGTAACTGTGGCCCAGTCGTTAAGAAGGGAGGTTTCATTGTCGCCGGTTGCGGCGTTCGATCCCATTCTACTCTAACACGTTTTCTTTTCCTTTTTTTAAATTTAAAACATTCACCAACACGGTAGAGGGGGAGGAAGAACAATAGGTAGTTTCTTTTTTATGCAATAGGTAGTACTTTCTCCAGCGCAACGCCGGGCGACGGGTTTTGCTAGTATATATATATATATATATATATATATATATATATATATATATATATATATATATATATATATATATTTATATATATATATATATATATATAAGTTTGTATATGTTTCTGTGTGTGAAATACTATGTGTTCATTCGTCGATGTTGCTGACGTCAATGATTTAAAATCATTATTATATAATTTTTATCACATGTTAATAATAAGTATTCATTCTCTCTATATATTTCTCTTTCTCTTTCTCTCTTCCTCTCTTGTTATATTTCCGCCAAAGTGGGTTTGGCAGGATATTCAGTACATGTGACGCGAGGGCTGTTAATGTTCCTGCGCCGTTTAAAGTCGAATAGAAGACTTTGACACACGCGCACGTACACACCTACACACACACATGCACACACACACACACACCCACACACACATATATATATACTTCATAAGGTTATATAAACGTAGTACATTTTATATATAAATTAAATTTATAAATATAATATTTTCTGTAAAAATAAAAGATTCTAGTTGTTGGTATAAGGTCGTGCTAATGGAGGGTGTTACTATTTATATATATAAGTATATATTACTATTAAAGGGCCGATGAAATAAGAAGATGCACTTGCTGTCTCTTGTTGCATAGGCTCTATTAAAAAGTGCATATATGTACTCATAGATAAATATAAGAAACGCGTAAAATTTGACATCACGTGTACAGCCACATTTCGTGGAGTTTAAATTATTTTTTAACTCCTCTTTTAAGAAGAAAACCATATGTCGCTATTTTCGGTCCTTTTTCGGATTTTCATCCTAGAAAAAGTTGAGTTTGATTTTTTTTTTAGTTTCTATCCTGCATAATGATAAAAACATATTCTGCAACTTTTATTTTTGAAGATTCAATGTTAATAGATTTCGCATGCATTCCTTTTTTGCATGAACTCGTGTTTTCTTCAAAAAATAATTTGGAAACTAATCTGTTGTTTAGTTCTTGATCAAAATAATGTTTTGCAATGATTTCTTTTACATTAATATGCTTTGATTTTGATAAATACATTTTAATATTCTGATGAAGAGAAATCTGTATATGTTCAACACTTTTCTAAAGTATAATTTTGGTAATAAAGCTAATTCTCGGAAATGTAAGTACATACGGGTGACGTGGTGAATATTTACTTCTGGAATTCGATCAGAATATTTGAAATTCTAATGAATATGGTTTGTACTTTTCGAGTGATAATAGATAACCGGAAGGAACTTCTTTACTAACTCAATGTATTTATAATAGCGATTGGTCAGTATTGTTGATTGATATAAGTTGGAGATATTGGAGATTCAGTAAAAAAATACATGATTACTCGCTGTGTCTCGTCTTCGTCTCTCTCACTTTCTCTCTCGCGATATATATATATATATATATATATATATATATATATATATATATATATATATATATTACAAACTAGTCACCAGTTATCAAGGCCCAAATGTCACTCTAGGATAAGGGTAATTTTGTTTTACAGGTAGACGGTGAAACACCGAAGGTATGAGTAACGATGGTTGCAACTGGTCAGAAAGTGGCTATTTAATCAGAAGGCTCCAAAATATTTTTTACATTCGACTTGGAAACGGCAATGTAAAGTCAGCCAGATAGCAGATTGGTGTAACTGTGTTTCACAGATTTGTAATTTTAGGAAATAAACTTTGCTTATGGAAGTTCCACTTAGTTTTAGACATACAAAGAGAGAAAGGGAGTTTATTGACAGTGGTTGTAGCTAGACGAGTTTTTGTTGTGAATGTTTTACTACGATTGAAGCCATGTCGAACACTTGCAATGAAAATAATGATACAGTAGAGAAGGATTAGCAAACGTTTCTTCTGTGAGAAATAGGGTGGAGGGTTAACACATCGTCCACTAGATTTCGAAGTGAGTGTTGTACTCTGTCAAGGGAGGAAAATAATTCTCTGAGAAGCACCTCTTCAGATGTGGCTACACTGCTCCATCGTACGACGTATTGGACTCTTATACAGGTAAAGAATTGCGTCAGAATTGAGATACTTTTTGAACCGGTAGAATAATCCAACTATTTTTCCAGTGACCTTGGCAACGGATTTGATGTGAGTCTTCCATTTCACGTCTGGAGTGAAGATCAGTCTAATACACTTATCATAGCCGTTGGCTTCATTAAAATTATGGCCAAGTAAAGATCACGGCGTTGGTGGGGAAAGGAGAGAAGCTTGGTTTAGATTTATTTAAAGAAGCAAGCCCATTTTTCTCCATTAAATGACGAACTCCAGTTCGGAAGAGATATAATCAGTAAGATCTTATTTAATTAATGCTCTTCAAAGTGTTACTATAGATGGTTGTGTCATCTGCATGAATTTAGAATGTTATTTGAGAGATCATTGATGAAGATCAGAAAAAAAGTTGGGCCCAGAATGGATCAATGAGGTGCGCCTGCATTGCTACTATAAGCTTCATACTTCTGTCCATCAACGGCTTTATAACACCTATCAGAGTGAAAAGAATTGATGGTTGAGAAGACATTTCACGATATTCCATAACTCGAAATCTTGTGACGTTGACTTATATGAAGGAATGTGATATGTCGGGAGATGCCCCTACCCGACGTTACTCGGCAGTATTCTTCTTTTAATTTTTGTCATTTCTTTTATTTAACGTAGAAGCAAATATTAAATTTTTGTAAAAACGACGAAATATTGTAAATTTTTTGTAAAAACGACGAAATATTGAAATATTAATATCATAAATCCCGTCGAGTTTTCGTTTCTTTGTATAACGAAATCGACATGGTACGAAATAATATATGTATTAAAAGTAAGAAGTTGCATGTCGGTCTTTTTTCCTTTTATTTTTTCAATCCGATTTCTGTAAACTTTTTTTGAATCATTTACGGCATTAAATAAAACGTATTCACACAGATGCACGCACACACACCCACACACACACACACACCCACACACACACACACATGTATATATATATATATATATATATATATATATATATATACTAGCAAAATCTACCCGCCCCCGGGCAGCAATTAATCTACAAACCAACAAAGAAACAATGGTTTTTATTTTACATTTTCGTAATTTGAAGAAACATTTTGAAAAGTTTATTGTCATTGTGTTTTTTGACATATTCAAATATTGAGATTTTATTTTGTTTAAGTATAAAATTTGTATTAATAATTAAAACACTATAGAGAAAACAATAGAAGAACATTTAGCAATACAAATAAAAAATGTATATTCAAAAATATTAATTAATTATAAACTTAAAAATAAATAAATATGCAAATGAGAAATATCGAGATTTGTTTGAAATATATTTAGATGCGCATATATACCATATTTGAAAATGTTCTTGTACTATTAGAATGAAATAAGCCTGGTCAGTTTTGATGTTGATATAGTTAGGATAGATATACACATCTTTCGCATTTATTCATATTCATATATATATATATATATATATATATATATATATATATATATATATATAAAATATTTAAAATAGTTAAAATCCCGAAACAGTTTTCATGGTAAACAACTGACGATCCCTTATATAAAAATATATTTATACTAGAGTAAATTCTTGGAAGTTACCTAATATAGTGATTGCAGTAGATTGATTGACTTACTAGACAAAAATCTTTCAACGAAAATTTTTTTTTCCAGTTTTGAAGGTTAAAAATCTTCCGAGACTATATATATATATATATATATATATATATATATATATATATATATATTTTATATATGTGTGTGTGTGTGTAACACATACGTTAAAAACACGTTAATTTTATTTTAGAAGTTACGTTTGGACAGCCAGACGATATATTGTCTCACAATTGTATCATATAACGGCATGGCCTTTATCGGAATTTGGGCTCTTTTTTTTTTGCATATCCTCGTCTCTCTCTATTTTATGTCTCTTTATCTATGTCTTTCTGTTTTTATGTTTATCTAACTAGGTGCCTGTCTGCGCACGCATATTCTATAATATTTTCATCTCAAAAAATAAAACCACGTCACAAAATATATCTAATCAGAAACGACTATCTATTTTTATTCCAGCCTGATCACACATGCATAAAAACAAACTTACACATATATTAATACGCATCGCTTTCCTCACATTCAGAAAATATATTTTTTTTGTAATCATCCCGCTTCCTGGCTTTTTCAGGATTCGCTCTGATAATTTACCATCTGACATCATGACATCAAAAAATTAAAAAGGCCCGAATTTGTCGGGATTTTTTTTGTTTTTTAATATTTAAATTTATATTTTATTTATACATTTTTGTTACTTTTATTTATTTATTTTGTTAATTTTCTAATGTTTTAAATCTAAACGTTTATATATTTTATTAAAATAAATGTCGCTTCAAAAAATGTATTTCATCAATTTAATACTAGTTACTTCCTTTATGTATTCTCTTTCTTCGTGCCGTAAAACTCTATATACTATTAAAAAGCTATCGTGTTATTAAAGTTTGTCTGTTCATACGCAAATAGAAGCATGTGTTTGGTTGACCAAAAAAGGAATAGGCAGAGTACACATGGCTAAGTCACTTGTTTTACGATATCAATACCCGAGTTCGAAGTTTTATCTTGAATGGATTTTTAAAACCTGCATACGTGTTTTATATATTTAAAAAAACATAATAACATAAACATAACTTCATGAATAATATTTTAAAAATAACTTTTAAGTTTTTGATTATCTGCAAAAAAGTTGAGGTAAACGGTATTTTGTCAATAAAACCAACATGCAAATACAGTGGTATTATTGAATCTTTGACATGAGGATTGATAGTTTGTATAATTTGGATTATTTGGACTACTGTTCTCATCTTGAGTGTTATTTTCACAACGTTTCGGGCGATGTAACATCCGGCCTTTTTCAGGTGTATCTTTTTGAACTCGGGAATATATCTGTTGAACTTAGGAATCTGTTGGGAATTTCGAACTGCTGAAACCTTCTTTCATCATGGCTGACGGAAGGAAAGCATGGTAAATTATATAAAGGGTTCCGTTCGAAATTACATCTAGATTCCCAAGTTTGACAGAAATATTCCCAAGTTCGGAAAGATACACCTGAAAGAGGCCGGAGGTTGCAGCGACTGAAAAGTATTGAGAATAACACTAGAGGTGAGAACAGTAATCCGAATAATCCAAATGTTACAGTAATCTTTGTTTTACCCTATTTATTCTTAGAAAAAAACATTTGTTTTTACATATTCTTACAAAAATAATAATTTGTTTTTATATTCTCACAAAAAAATTATAATTTCTTTTAGCCTAATTCTTTTACATATTCTTACAAACAAAATAATGATTGTTTTTTATATATTCTTCAACAAAAAGAAATTGTTTACATATTCTTACAAAACATATTTTTTTACATATTTTTACGAAAAAATAATGATTGTTTTTCTCATATCGTTAAAAGATTTTGTCTTTTGTTTTAAGTTTTCATTTTTTTACAACTTTTATACCTGTTATTTTTCACCGTATTGTTTCAGCTAAAATTACAATTCATGAAAAATTAAATGGTTTTATTTCTTATTTTATATATTTTTTATTTGTGTGTTTGATTTATTTATATTTTAATTCTTCATTCTTTCATTTATTTATTAATATTTCATTGATTTTTATTTATCTATTTGTTTTTATGTATTTGCTATTATTTATTTTGTCGTATGTTTTTACTTCTTATTTATTTATTTATTTATTCTAATTTATTTTATTTATTGATTTATTGTCTATTCATTCGTGTCTTATATATTTTTTAAATTTGTTTCTTTTCTATCTTAGGTCCAGGGTTTGGTCCACATACATAAAATACTGATTGATATTTTTGTTGTATATTTTCATTTTGTATCTATTTTATATTTATTTATTTTTATTCATTTATGTCTACCTTTTGAACTCTGAACTTTGATAGAATTGTAACAGCTGACCTAGTTATATGAAGCAAGAAAGATGGTGTGATAAAGAATGTAAGACATTAACAATCTTTTTTTAGTTATTTATTTCTTATCATTTATACAATATGTGTGTTACCTTTTTCATGTGGTTTCAAGTTGTGACGAGTTGTGGCCATTGTGAAGTTGATTGACTAACCAGGACGGCGAATTCACCGAGGCATATCAATCCTTACGCCCTATCTGCTTCCGCACCTTCAGTCTGCGTTTCATTTTTATTTGATTTTTTAGAGTAAACTACTTCTTAACGATACTCGACCGTTTGTAAAATGGCATTCAAATATTTTTGTTTCTATGTTAACAATATTTATTTCAACTGTTTAAAATGATTTTCTGACAAGTCGGTTTAAACCGTAACGATATTAAGCGGATGCTAAAAATAAATTATGACAGGATAAATACAGTGTCGCTATGATAACAGCCCTATTTCAATACTCCCCTCGCTTAACAGATTGATTCTCGCTCAATCGGTCTTGTATCTCTCGTCCACGTTTATTACTTTAAATATTAATTTTTACATAATTTAAAAAAAAAAATTTTTCTCGTTTCCCTTCTCGCTCCCTCTCGTCCCCCCTTTTCTTCTCCATTTTCTTGTTTCTTTTTTCTTTTTTTCCTTTTTTTCTCTGTCCTGTTCCCCCTCTATATTTCCCATCCCTGTTTATCTTTCCCATTCTCCCCTTTTCTCGCTTTCTCTCTTTCTTGCTCTCTCTCTCTCTTTCTCATTCTCTCCCTCTCTTTCTTGTTCTCTTTCTCGTACTCTCCCTCTCTTGTCATTATTCTTTTTCTCGTCTTCTTTCTTTTCCTCTTTATCTCTCAATATCTCTCTCTACCTCTGTCTCCTCCTGTGTGTATGTATATATGTATGTATGTTTGTGTGTATGTGTATATGTGTGTGTATATGTGTATGTGTGTGTATGTGTGTATATATATATATGTATATGCATATATATATACATATATATATATTTATATATATATATATAATGTGTGATATTTATTTTAATAGGTGTCTTGGAATATTGATTGCAGCATCACCAGTTAATCTCTCACCCTTCCTGTCTTCTTAATTACTTGATTATATGACCATAAGGTCATATAATCAAGTAATTTACTTAAAATAAGATAGATTTAAGAGTTTTTCTGCAGATAACACGTTGGGAACACGGGATAATTATTGTTTTTTTTGTATATTACGGCCCTGTTTTTCTAATTATTTTGTATATAAAGGTACAAAAATATCATTGTTCAATCTTAATTACGATTCTATATTGAAGAGAAGATTACTCTCTTATGTTCTTCTCTTAATTGCTGTTTGTGTAATTACGATTCAATATTGAAAGGAAAATTACTCTCTTATATTCTTCTCTTAATTGCTGTTTGTGTAATTACGATTCTATATTGAACGGAAAATTACTCTCTTATATTCTTCTCTTAATTGCTGTTTATGTAATTACGATTCTATATTGAAGGGAAGATTACTCTCTTATATTCTTCTCTTAATTGCTGTTTGTGTAATTACGATTCTATATTGAAGGGAAGATTACTCTCTTATATTCTTCTCTTAATTGCTGTTTGTGTAATTACGATTCTATATTGAAGGGAAGATTACTCTCTTATATTCTTCTCTTAATTGCTGTTTGTGTAATTACGATTCTATATTGAAGGGAAAATTACTCTCTTATATTCTTCTCTTAATTGCTGTTTGTGTAATTACGATTCTATATTGAAGGGAAGATTACTCTCTTATATTCTTCTCTTAATTGCTGTTTGTGTAATTACGATTCTATATTGAACGGAAAATTACTCTCTTATATTCTTCTCTTAATTGCTGTTTGTGTAATTACGATTCTATATTGAAGGGAAAATTACTCTCTTATATTCTTCTCTTAATTGCTGTTTGTGTAATTACGATTCTATATTGAAGGGAAGATTACTCTCTTATATTCTTCTCTTAATTGCTGTTTGTGTAATTACGATTCTATATTGAAGGGAAGATTACTCTCTTATATTCTACTCTTAATTGCTGTTTGTGTAATTACGATTCTATATTGAAGGGAAGATTACTCTCTTATATTCTTCTCTTAATTGCTGTTTGTGTAATTACGATTCTATATTGAAGGGAAGATTACTCTCTTATATTCTTCTCTTAATTGCTGTTTGTGTAATTACGATTCTATATTGAAGGGAAAATTACTCTCTTATATTCTTCTCTTAATTGCTGTTTGTGTAATTACGATTCTATATTGAAGGGAAGATTACTCTCTTATATTCTTCTCTTAATTGCTGTTTGTGTAATTACGATTCTATATTGAACGGAAAATTACTCTCTTATATTCTTCTCTTAATTGCTGTTTGTGTAATTACGATTCTATATTGAAGGGAAAATTACTCTCTTATATTCTTCTCTTAATTGCTGTTTGTGTAATTACGATTCTATATTGAAGGGAAGATTACTCTCTTATATTCTTCTCTTAATTGCTGTTTGTGTAATTACGATTCTATATTGAAGGGAAGATTACTCTCTTATATTCTACTCTTAATTGCTGTTTGTGTAATTACGATTCTATATTGAAGGGAAGATTACTCTCTTATATTCTTCTCTTAATTGCTGTTTGTGTAATTACGATTCTATATTGAAGGGAAGATTACTCTCTTATATTCTTCTCTTAATTGCTGTTTGTGTAATTACGATTCTATATTGAAGGGATGATTACTCTCTTATATTCTTCTCTTAATTGCTGTTTGTGTAATTACGATTCTATATTGAAGGGATGATTACTCTCTTATATTCTTCTCTTAATTGCTGTTTGTGTAATTACGATTCTATATTGAAGAGAAGATTACTCTCTTAGATTCTTCTCTTAATTGCTGTTTGTGTAATTACGATTCTATATTGAAAGGAAAGATTACTCTCTTATATTCTTCTCTTAATTGCTGTTTGTGTAATTACGATTCTATATTGAAGGGAAGATTACTCTCTTATATTCTTCTCTTAATTGCTGTTTGTGTAATTACGATTCTATATTGAAGGGAAGATTACTCTCTTATATTCTTTCTTTTAATTGCTGTTTGTGTAATTACGATTCTATATTGAAGGGAAGATTACTCTCTTATATTCTTCTCTTAATTGCTGTTTGTGTAATTACGATTCTATATTGAAGGGATGATTACTCTCTTATATTCTTCTCTTAATTGCTGTTTGTGTAATTACGATTCTATATTGAAGGGAAGATTACTCTCTTATATTCTTTCTTTTAATTGCTGTTTGTGTAATTACGATTCTATATTGAAGGGAAGATTACTCTCTTAGATTCTTCTCTTAATTGCTGTTTGTGTAATTACGATTCTATATTGAAGAGAAGATTACTCTCTTGTATTCTTCTCTTAACTGCTGTTTTTGTAATTACGATTCTATATTGAAGAGAAGATTACTCTCTTATATTCTTCTCTTAACTGCTGTTTGTGTAATTACGATTTTATATTGAATGGATGATTACTCTGTTATATTCTTCTCTTAATTGCTGTTTGTGTAATTACGATTCTATATTGAAGGGAAGATTACTCTCTTATATTCTTCTCTTAATTGCTGTTTGTGTAATTACGATTCTATATTGAAAGGAAAGATTACTCTCTTATATTCTTCTCTTAATTGCTGTTTGTGTAATTACGATTCTATATTGAAGGGAAGCTTACTCTCTTATATTCTTCTCTTAATTGCTGTTTGTGTAATTACGATTCTATATTGAAAGGAAGATTACTCTCTTATATTCTTCTCTTAATTGCTGTTTGTGTAATTACGATTCTATATTGAAGGGAAGATTACTCTCTTATATTCTTCTCTTAATTGCTGTTTGTGTAATTACGATTCTATATTGAAGGGAAGATTACTCTCTTATATTCTTCTCTTAATTGCTGTTTGTGTAATTACGATTCTATATTGAAGGGAAGATTACTCTCTTATATTCTTCTCTTAATTGCTGTTTGTGTAATTACGATTCTATATTGAAGGGAAGATTACTCTCTTATATTCTTCTCTTAATTGCTGTTTGTGTAATTACGATTCTATATTGAAAGGAAGATTACTCTCTTATATTCTTCTCTTAATTGCTGTTTGTGTAATTACGATTCTATATTGAAAGGAAGATTACTCTCTTAGATTCTTCTCTTAATTGCTGTTTGTGTAATTACGATTCTATATTGAAGGGAAGATTACTCTCTTATATTCTTCTCTTAATTGCTGTTTGTGTAATTACGATTCTATATTGAAAGGAAGCTTACTCTCTTATATTCTTCTCTTAATTGCTGTTTGTGTAATTACGATTCTATATTGAAGGGAAGATTACTCTCTTATATGCTTCTCTTAATTGCTGTTTGTGTAATTACGATTCTATATTGAAGGGAAGATTACTCTCTTATATTCTTCTCTTAACTGCTGTTTGTGTAATTACGATTCTATATTGAAGAGAAGATTACTCTCTTATATTCTTCTCTTAACTGCTGTTTGTGTAATTACGATTTTATATTGAATGGATGATTACTCTGTTATATTCTTCTCTTAATTGCTGTTTGTGTAATTACGATTCTATATTGAAGGGAAGATTACTCTCTTATATTCTTCTCTTAATTGCTGTTTGTGTAATTACGATTCTATATTGAAAGGAAAGATTACTCTCTTATATTCTTCTCTTAATTGCTGTTTGTGTAATTACGATTCTATATTGAAGGGAAGATTACTCTCTTATATTCTTCTCTTAATTGCTGTTTGTGTAATTACGATTCTATATTGAAAGGAAGATTACTCTCTTATATTCTTCTCTTAATTGCTGTTTGTGTAATTACGATTCTATATTGAAGGGAATATTACTCTCTTATATTCTTCTCTTAATTGCTGTTTGTGTAATTACGATTCTATATTGAAAGGAAGATTACTCTCTTATATTCTTCCTTTAATTGCTGTTTGTGTAATTACGATTCTATATTGAAGGGAAGATTACTCTCTTATATTCTTCTCTTAATTGCTGTTTGTGTAATTACGATTCTATATTGAAGGGAAGATTACTCTCTTATATGCTTCTCTTAATTGCTGTTTGTGTAATTACGATTCTATATTGAAGGGAATATTACTCTCTTATATTCTTCTCTTAATTGCTGTTTGTGTAATTACGATTCTATATTGAAGGGAAGATTACTCTCTTATATTCTTCTCTTAATTGCTGTTTGTGTAATTACGATTCTATATTGAAGGGAAGATTACTCTCTTATATTCTTCTCTTAATTGCTGTTTGTGTAATTACGATTCTATATTGAAGGGAAGATTACTCTCTTATATTCTTCTCTTAACTGCTGTTTGTGTAATTACGATTCTATATTGAAGAGAAGATTACTCTCTTATATTCTTCTCTTAACTGCTGTTTGTGTAATTACGATTTTATATTGAATGGATGATTACTCTGTTATATTCTTCTCTTAATTGCTGTTTGTGTAATTACGATTCTATATTGAAAGGAAAGATTACTCTCTTATATTCTTCTCTTAATTGCTGTTTGTGTAATTACGATTCTATATTGAAGGGAAGCTTACTCTCTTATATTCTTCTCTTAATTGCTGTTTGTGTAATTACGATTCTATATTGAAGGGAAGCTTACTCTCTTATATTCTTCTCTTAATTGCTGTTTGTGTAATTACGATTCTATATTGAAGGGAAGATTACTCTCTTATATTCTTCTCTTAATTGCTGTTTGTGTAATTACGATTCTATATTGAAGGGAAGATTACTCTCTTATATTCTTCTCTTAATTGCTGTTTGTGTAATTACGATTCTATATTGAAGGGAAGATTACACTCTTATATTCTTCTCTTAATTGCTGTTTGTGTAATTACGATTCTATATTGAAGGGAAGATTACTCTCTTATATTCTTCTCTTAATTGCTGTTTGTGTAATTACGATTCTATATTGAAGGGAAGATTACTCTCTTATATTCTTCTCTTAATTGCTGTTTGTGTAATTACGATTCTATATTGAAGGGAAGATTACTCTCTTATATTCTTCTCTTAATTGCTGTTCGTGTAATTACGATTCTATATTGAAGGGAAGATTACTCTCTTATATTCTTCTCTTAATTGCTGTTTGTGTAATTATGATTCTATATTGAAGGGAAGCTTACTCTCTTATATTCTTCTCTTAATTGCTGTTTGTGTAATTACGATTCTATATTGAAGGGAAGATTACTCTCTTATATTCTTCTCTTAATTGCTGTTTGTGTAATTACGATTCTATATTGAAGGGAAGATTACTCTCTTATATTCTTCTCTTAATTGCTGTTTGTGTAATTACGATTCTATATTGAAGGGAAGATTACTCTCTTATATTCTTCTCTTAATTGCTGTTTGTGTAATTACGATTCTAAATTGAAGGGAAGATTACTCTCTTATATTCTTCTCTTAATTGCTGTTTGTGTAATTACGATTCTATATTGAAGGGAAGATTACTCTCTTATATTCTTCTCTTAATTGCTGTTTGTGTAATTACGATTCTATATTGAAGGGAAGATTACTCTCTTATATTCTTCCTTTTAATTGCTGTTTGTATAATTACGATTCTATATTGAAGGGAAGATTACTCTCTTAGATTCTTCTCTTAATTGCTGTTTGTGTAATTACGATTCTATATTGAAGAGAAGATTACTCTCTTGTATTCTTCTCTTAACTGCTGTTTGTGTAATTACGATTCTATATTGAAGAGAAAGTTACTCTCTTATATTCTTCTCTTAACTGCTGTTTGTGTAATTACGATTTTATATTGAATGGATGATTACTCTGTTATACTCTTCTCTTAATTGCTGTTTGTGTAATTACGATTCTATATTGAAAGGAAAGATTACTCTCTTATATTCTTCTCTTAATTGCTGTTTGTGTAATTACGATTCTATATTGAAAGGAAAGATTACTCTCTTATATTCTTCTCTTAATTGCTGTTTGTGTAATTACGATTCTATATTGAAGGGAAAATTACTCTCTTATATTCTTCTCTTAATTGCTGTTTGTGTAATTACGATTCTATATTGAAGGGAAGATTACTCTCTTATATTCTTCTCTTAATTGCTGTTTGTGTAATTACGATTCTATATTGAAGGGAAGATTACTCTCTTATATTCTACTCTTAATTGCTGTTTGTGTAATTACGATTCTATATTGAAGGGAAGATTACTCTCTTATATTCTTCTCTTAATTGCTGTTTGTGTAATTACGATTCTATATTGAAGGGAAGATTACTCTCTTATATTCTTCTCTTAATTGCTGTTTGTGTAATTACGATTCTATATTGAAGGGAAGATTACTCTCTTATATTCTTCTCTTAATTGCTGTTTGTGTAATTACGATTCTATATTGAAGGGATGATTACTCTCTTATATTCTTCTCTTAATTGCTGTTTGTGTAATTACGATTCTATATTGAAGGGATGATTACTCTCTTATATTCTTCTCTTAATTGCTGTTTGTGTAATTACGATTCTATATTGAAAGGAAAGATTACTCTCTTATATTCTTCTCTTAATTGCTGTTTGTGTAATTACGATTCTATATTGAAGGGAAGATTACTCTCTTATATTCTTCTCTTAATTGCTGTTTGTGTAATTACGATTCTATATTGAAGGGAAGATTACTCTCTTATATTCTTTCTTTTAATTGCTGTTTGTGTAATTACGATTCTATATTGAAGGGAAGATTACTCTCTTATATTCTTCTCTTAATTGCTGTTTGTGTAATTACGATTCTATATTGAAGGGATGATTACTCTCTTATATTCTTCTCTTAATTGCTGTTTGTGTAATTACGATTCTATATTGAAGGGAAGATTACTCTCTTATATTCTTTCTTTTAATTGCTGTTTGTGTAATTACGATTCTATATTGAAGGGAAGATTACTCTCTTAGATTCTTCTCTTAATTGCTGTTTGTGTAATTACGATTCTATATTGAAGAGAAGATTACTCTCTTGTATTCTTCTCTTAACTGCTGTTTGTGTAATTACGATTCTATATTGAAGAGAAGATTACTCTCTTATATTCTTCTCTTAACTGCTGTTTGTGTAATTACGATTTTATATTGAATGGATGATTACTCTGTTATACTCTTCTCTTAATTGCTGTTTGTGTAATTACGATTCTATATTGAAAGGAAAGATTACTCTCTTATATTCTTCTCTTAATTGCTGTTTGTGTAATTACGATTCTATATTGAAAGGAAAGATTACTCTCTTATATTCTTCTCCTTATTGCTGTTTGTGTAATTACGATTCTATATTGAAGGGAAAATTACTCTCTTATATTCTTCTCTTAATTGCTGTTTGTGTAATTACGATTCTATATTGAAGGGAAGATTACTCTCTTATATTCTTCTCTTAATTGCTGTTTGTGTAATTACGATTCTATATTGAAGGGAAGATTACTCTCTTATATTCTACTCTTAATTGCTGTTTGTGTAATTACGATTCTATATTGAAGGGAAGATTACTCTCTTATATTCTTCTCTTAATTGCTGTTTGTGTAATTACGATTCTATATTGAAGGGAAGATTACTCTCTTATATTCTTCTCTTAATTGCTGTTTGTGTAATTACGATTCTATATTGAAGGGAAGATTACTCTCTTATATTCTTTTCTTAATTGCTGTTTGTGTAATTACGATTCTATATTGAAGGGATGATTACTCTCTTATATTCTTCTCTTAATTGCTGTTTGTGTAATTACGATTCTATATTGAAGGGATGATTACTCTCTTATATTCTTCTCTTAATTGCTGTTTGTGTAATTACGATTCTATATGGAAAGGAAAGATTACTCTCTTATATTCTTCTCTTAATTGCTGTTTGTGTAATTACGATTCTATATTGAAGGGAAGATTACTCTCTTATATTCTTCTCTTAATTGCTGTTTGTGTAATTACGATTCTATATTGAAGGGAAGATTACTCTCTTATATTCTTTCTTTTAATTGCTGTTTGTGTAATTACGATTCTATATTGAAGGGAAGATTACTCTCTTATATTCTTCTCTTAATTGCTGTTTGTGTAATTACGATTCTATATTGAAGGGATGATTACTCTCTTATATTCTTCTCTTAATTGCTGTTTGTGTAATTACGATTCTATATTGAAGGGAAGATTACTCTCTTATATTCTTTCTTTTAATTGCTGTTTGTGTAATTACGATTCTATATTGAAGGGAAGATTACTCTCTCAGATTCTTCTCTTAATTGCTGTTTGTGTAATTACGATTCTATATTGAAGAGAAGATTACTCTCTTGTATTCTTCTCTTAACTGCTGTTTGTGTAATTACGATTCTATATTGAAGAGAAGATTACTCTCTTATATTCTTCTCTTAACTGCTGTTTGTGTAATTACGATTTTATATTGAATAGATGATTACTCTGTTATATTCTTCTCTTAATTGCTGTTTGTGTAATTACGATTCTATATTGAAGAGAAGATTACTCTCTTGTATTCTTCTCTTAACTGCTGTTTGTGTAATTACGATTCTATATTGAAGGGAAGATTACTCTCTTATATTCTTCTCTTAATTGCTGTTTGTGTAATTACGATTCTATATTGAAAGGAAAGATTACTCTCTTATATTCTTCTCTTAATTGCTGTTTGTGTAATTACGATTCTATATTGAAGGGAAGCTTACTCTCTTATATTCTTCTCTTAATTGCTGTTTGTGTAATTACGATTCTATATTGAAGGGAAGATTACTCTCTTATATTCTTCTCTTAATTGCTGTTTGTGTAATTACGATTCTATATTGAATGGATGATTACTCTGTTATATTCTTCTCTTAATTGCTGTTTGTGTAATTACGATTCTATATTGAAGGGAAGATTACTCTCTTATATTCTTCTCTTAATTGCTGTTTGTGTAATTACGATTCTATATTGAAGAGAAGATTACTCTCTTATATTCTTCTCTTAACTGCTGTTTGTGTAATTACGATTTTATATTGAATGGATGATTACTCTGTTATATTCTTCTCTTAATTGCTGTTTGTGTAATTACGATTCTATATTGAAAGGAAAGATTACTCTCTTATATTCTTCTCTTAATTGCTGTTTGTGTAATTACGATTCTATATTGAAGGGAAGCTTACTCTCTTATATTCTTCTCTTAATTGCTGTTTGTGTAATTACGATTCTATATTGAAGGGAAGCTTACTCTCTTATATTCTTCTCTTAATTGCTGTTTGTGTAATTACGATTCTATATTGAAGGGAAGATTACTCTCTTATATTCTTCTCTTAATTGCTGTTTGTGTAATTACGATTCTATATTGAAGGGAAGATTACTCTCTTATATTCTTCTCTTAATTGCTGTTTGTGTAATTACGATTCTATATTGAAGGGAAGATTACTCTCTTATATTCTTCTCTTAATTGCTGTTTGTGTAATTACGATTCTATATTGAAGGGAAGATTACTCTCTTATATTCTTCTCTTAATTGCTGTTTGTGTAATTACGATTCTATATTGAAGGGAAGATTACTCTCTTATATTCTTCTCTTAATTGCTGTTTGTGTAATTACGATTCTATATTGAAGGGATGATTACTCTCTTATATTCTTCTCTTAATTGCTGTTTGTGTAATTACGATTCTATATTGAAAGGAAAGATTACTCTCTTATATTCTTCTCTTAATTGCTGTTTGTGTAATTACGATTCTATATTGAAGGGAAGATTACTCTCTTATATTCTTCTCTTAATTGCTGTTTGTGTAATTACGATTCTATATTGAAGGGAAGATTACTCTCTTATATTCTTCTCTTAATTGCTGTTTGTATAATTACGATTCTATATTGAAGGGATGATTACTCTCTTATATTCTTCTCTTAATTGCTGTTTGTGTAATTACGATTCTATATTGAAGGGAAGATTACTCTCTTATATTCTTTCTTTTAATTGCTGTTTGTGTAATTACGATTCTATATTGAAGGGAAGATTACTCTCTTAGATTCTTCTCTTAATTGCTGTTTGTGTAATTACGATTCTATATTGAAGAGAAGATTACTCTCTTGTATTCTTCTCTTAACTGCTGTTTGTGTAATTACGATTCTATATTGAAGAGAAGATTACTCTCTTATATTCTTCTCTTAACTGCTGTTTGTGTAATTACGATTTTATATTGAATGGATGATTACTCTGTTATACTCTTCTCTTAATTGCTGTTTGTGTAATTACGATTCTATATTGAAAGGAAAGATTACTCTCTTATATTCTTCTCTTAATTGCTGTTTGTGTAATTACGATTCTATATTGAAAGGAAAGATTACTCTCTTATATTCTTCTCCTTATTGCTGTTTGTGTAATTACGATTCTATATTGAAGGGAAAATTACTCTCTTATATTCTTCTCTTAATTGCTGTTTGTGTAATTACGATTCTATATTGAAGGGAAGATTACTCTCTTATATTCTTCTCTTAATTGCTGTTTGTGTAATTACGATTCTATATTGAAGGGAAGATTACTCTCTTATATTCTACTCTTAATTGCTGTTTGTGTAATTACGATTCTATATTGAAGGGAAGATTACTCTCTTATATTCTTCTCTTAATTGCTGTTTGTGTAATTACGATTCTATATTGAAGGGAAGATTACTCTCTTATATTCTTCTCTTAATTGCTGTTTGTGTAATTACGATTCTATATTGAAGGGAAGATTACTCTCTTATATTCTTTTCTTAATTGCTGTTTGTGTAATTACGATTCTATATTGAAGGGATGATTACTCTCTTATATTCTTCTCTTAATTGCTGTTTGTGTAATTACGATTCTATATTGAAGGGATGATTACTCTCTTATATTCTTCTCTTAATTGCTGTTTGTGTAATTACGATTCTATATTGAAAGGAAAGATTACTCTCTTATATTCTTCTCTTAATTGCTGTTTGTGTAATTACGATTCTATATTGAAGGGAAGATTACTCTCTTATATTCTTCTCTTAATTGCTGTTTGTGTAATTACGATTCTATATTGAAGGGAAGATTACTCTCTTATATTCTTTCTTTTAATTGCTGTTTGTGTAATTACGATTCTATATTGAAGGGAAGATTACTCTCTTATATTCTTCTCTTAATTGCTGTTTGTGTAATTACGATTCTATATTGAAGGGATGATTACTCTCTTATATTCTTCTCTTAATTGCTGTTTGTGTAATTACGATTCTATATTGAAGGGAAGATTACTCTCTTATATTCTTTCTTTTAATTGCTGTTTGTGTAATTACGATTCTATATTGAAGGGAAGATTACTCTCTCAGATTCTTCTCTTAATTGCTGTTTGTGTAATTACGATTCTATATTGAAGAGAAGATTACTCTCTTGTATTCTTCTCTTAACTGCTGTTTGTGTAATTACGATTCTATATTGAAGAGAAGATTACTCTCTTATATTCTTCTCTTAACTGCTGTTTGTGTAATTACGATTTTATATTGAATGGATGATTACTCTGTTATATTCTTCTCTTAATTGCTGTTTGTGTAATTACGATTCTATATTGAAGAGAAG
Source organism: Sepiola atlantica (assembly GCA_963556195.1). Taxonomy (NCBI): domain Eukaryota; kingdom Metazoa; phylum Mollusca; class Cephalopoda; order Sepiida; family Sepiolidae; genus Sepiola; species Sepiola atlantica. Next base: position 66,764,266 of record OY744536.1, on the reverse strand, counting down.
ATTACTCTCTTGTATTCTTCTCTTAACTGCTGTTTGTGTAATTACGATTCTATATTGAAGGGAAGATTACTCTCTTATATTCTTCTCTTAATTGCTGTTTGTGTAATTACGATTCTATATTGAAAGGAAAGATTACTCTCTTATATTCTTCTCTTAATTGCTGTTTGTGTAATTACGATTCTATATTGAAGGGAAGCTTACTCTCTTATATTCTTCTCTTAATTGCTGTTTGTGTAATTACGATTCTATATTGAAAGGAAGATTACTCTCTTATATTCTTCTCTTAATTGCTGTTTGTGTAATTACGATTCTATATTGAATGGATGATTACTCTGTTATATTCTTCTCTTAATTGCTGTTTGTGTAATTACGATTCTATATTGAAGGGAAGATTACTCTCTTATATTCTTCTCTTAATTGCTGTTTGTGTAATTACGATTCTATATTGAAGAGAAGATTACTCTCTTATATTCTTCTCTTAACTGCTGTTTGTGTAATTACGATTTTATATTGAATGGATGATTACTCTGTTATATTCTTCTCTTAATTGCTGTTTGTGTAATTACGATTCTATATTGAAAGGAAAGATTACTCTCTTATATTCTTCTCTTAATTGCTGTTTGTGTAATTACGATTCTATATTGAAGGGAAGCTTACTCTCTTATATTCTTCTCTTAATTGCTGTTTGTGTAATTACGATTCTATATTGAAGGGAAGCTTACTCTCTTATATTCTTCTCTTAATTGCTGTTTGTGTAATTACGATTCTATATTGAAGGGAAGATTACTCTCTTATATTCTTCTCTTAATTGCTGTTTGTGTAATTACGATTCTATATTGAAGGGAAGATTACTCTCTTATATTCTTCTCTTAATTGCTGTTTGTGTAATTACGATTCTATATTGAAGGGAAGATTACTCTCTTATATTCTTCTCTTAATTGCTGTTTGTGTAATTACGATTCTATATTGAAGGGAAGATTACTCTCTTATATTCTTCTCTTAATTGCTGTTTGTGTAATTACGATTCTATATTGAAGGGAAGATTACTCTCTTATATTCTTCTCTTAATTGCTGTTTGTGTAATTACGATTCTATATTGAAGGGAAGATTACTCTCTTATATTCTTCTCTTAATTGCTGTTTGTGTAATTACGATTCTATATTGAAAGGAAAGATTACTCTCTTATATTCTTCTCTTAATTGCTGTTTGTGTAATTACGATTCTATATTGAAGGGATGATTACTCTCTTATATTCTTCTCTTAATTGCTGTTTGTGTAATTACGATTCTATATTGAAGGGAAGATTACTCTCTTATATTCTTTCTTTTAATTGCTGTTTGTGTAATTACGATTCTATATTGAAGGGAAGATTACTCTCTTAGATTCTTCTCTTAATTGCTGTTTGTGTAATTACGATTCTATATTGAAGAGAAGATTACTCTCTTGTATTCTTCTCTTAACTGCTGTTTGTGTAATTACGATTCTATATTGAAGAGAAGATTACTCTCTTATATTCTTCTCTTAACTGCTGTTTGTGTAATTACGATTTTATATTGAATTGATGATTACTCTGTTATATTCTTCTCTTAATTGCTGTTTGTGTAATTACGATTCTATATTGAAAGGAAAGATTACTCTCTTATATTCTTCTCTTAATTGCTGTTTGTGTAATTACGATTCTATATTGAAAGGAAAGATTACTCTCTTATATTCTTCTCTTAATTGCTGTTTGTGTAATTACGATTCTATATTGAATGGATGATTACTCTGTTATATTCTTCTCTTAATTGCTGTTTGTGTAATTACGATTCTATATTGAAAGGAAAAATTACTCTCTTATATTCTTCTCTTAATTGCTGTTTGTGTAATTACGATTCTATATTGAAGGGAAGCTTACTCTCTTATATTCTTCTCTTAATTGCTGTTTGTGTAATTACGATTCTATATTGAAGGGAAGATTACTCTCTTATATTCTTCTCTTAATTGCTGTTTGTGTAATTACGATTCTATATTGAAGGGAAGATTACTCTCTTATATTCTTCTCTTAATTGCTGTTTGTGTAATTACGATTCTATATTGAAGGGAAGATTACTCTCTTATATTCTTCTCTTAATTGCTGTTTGTGTAATTACGATTCTATATTGAAGGGAAGATTACTCTCTTATATTCTTCTCTTAATTGCTGTTTGTGTAATTACGATTCTATATTGAAGGGAAGCTTACTCTCTTATATTCTTCTCTTAATTGCTGTTTGTGTAATTACGATTCTATATTGAAGGGAAGATTACTCTCTTATATTCTTCTCTTAATTGCTGTTTGTGTAATTACGATTCTATATTGAATGGATGATTACTCTGTTATATTCTTCTCTTAATTGCTGTTTGTGTAATTACGATTCTATATTGAAAGGAAAGATTACTCTCTTATATTCTTCTCTTAATTGCTGTTTGTGTAATTACGATTCTATATTGAAGGGAAGATTACTCTCTTATATTCTTCTCTTAATTGCTGTTTGTGTAATTACGATGCTATATTGAAGGGAAGATTACTCTCTTATATTCTTCTCTTAATTGCTGTTTGTGTAATTACGATTCTATATTGAAGGGAAGATTACTCTCTTATATTCTTCTCTTAATTGCTGTTTGTGTAATTACGATTCTATATTGAAGGGAAGATTACTCTCTTATATTCTTCTCTTAATTGCTGTTTGTGTAATTACGATTCTATATTGAAGGGAAGATTACTCTCTTATATTCTTCTCTTAATTGCTGTTTGTGTAATTACGATTCTATATTGAAGGGAAGATTACTCTCTTATATTCTTCTCTTAATTGCTGTTTGTGTAATTACGATTCTATATTGAAGGGATGATTACTCTCTTATATTCTTCTCTTAATTGCTGTTTGTGTAATTACGATTCTATATTGAAGGGAAGATTACTCTCTTATATTCTTCTCTTAATTGCTGTTTGTGTAATTACGATTCTATATTGAAGGGAAGATTACTCTCTTAGATTCTTCTCTTAATTGCTGTTTGTGTAATTACGATTCTATATTGAAGAGAAGATTACTCTCTTATATTCTTCTCTTAATTGCTGTTTGTGTAATTACGATTCTATATTGAAGGGAAGATTACTCTCTTATATTCTTCTCTTAATTGCTGTTTGTGTAATTACGATTCTATATTGAAGGGAAGATTACTCTCTTATATTCTTCTCTTAATTGCTGTTTGTGTAATTACGATTCTATATTGAAGGGAAGCTTACTCTCTTATATTCTTCTCTTAATTGCTGTTTGTGTAATTACGATTCTATATTGAAGGGAAGATTACTCTCTTATATTCTTCTCTTAATTGCTGTTTGTGTAATTACGATTTTATATTGAATGGATGATTACTCTCTTATATTCTTCTCTTAATTGCTGTTTGTGTAATTACGATTCTATATTGAAAGGGAAAGTTACTCTCTTATATTCTTCTCTTAATTGCTGTTTGTGTAATTACGATTCTATATTGAAGGGAAGATTACTCTCTTATATTCTTCTCTTAATTGCTGTTTGTGTAATTACGATTTTATATTGAATGGATGATTACTCTCTTATATTCTTCTCTTAATTGCTGTTTGTGTAATTACGATTCTATATTGAAAGGGAAAGTTACTCTCTTATATTCTTCTCTTAATTGCTGTTTGTGTAATTACGATTCTATATTGAAGGGAAGATTACTCTCTTATATTCTTCTCTTAATTGCTGTTTGTGTAATTACGATTCTATATTGAAGGGAAGCTTACTCTCTTATATTCTTCTCTTAATTGCTGTTTGTGTAATTACGATTCTATATTGAAGGGAAGATTACTCTCTTATATTCTTCTCTTAATTGCTGTTTGTGTAATTACGATTTTATATTGAATGGATGATTACTCTCTCATATTCTTCTCTTAATTGCTGTTTGTGTAATTACGATTCTATATTGAAAGGGAAAGTTACTCTCTTATATTCTTCTCTTAATTGCTGTTTGTGTAATTACGATTCTATATTGAAGGGAAGATTACTCTCTTATATTCTTCTCTTAATTGCTGTTTGTGTAATTACGATTTTATATTGAATGGATGATTACTCTCTTATATTCTTCTCTTAATTGCTGTTTGTGTAATTACGATTCTATATTGAAAGGGAAAGTTACTCTCTTATATTCTTCTCTTAATTGCTGTTTGTGTAATTACGATTCTATATTGAAGGGAAGATTACTCTCTTATATTCTTCTCTTAATTGCTGTTTGTGTAATTACGATTCTATATTGAAGGGAAGATTACTCTCTTATATTCTTCTCTTAATTGCTGTTTGTGTAATTACGATTCTATATTGAAGGGAAGATTACTCTCTTATATTCTTCTCTTAATTGCTGTTTGTGTAATTACGATTCTATATTGAAGGGAAGATTACTCTCTTATATTCTTCTCTTAATTGCTGTTTGTGTAATTACGATTCTATATTGAAGGGAAGATTACTCTCTTATATTCTTCTCTTAATTGCTGTTTGTGTAATTACGATTCTATATTGAAGGGAAGATTACTCTCTTATATTCTTCTCTTAATTGCTGTTTGTGTAATTACGATTCTATATTGAAGGGAAGATTACTCTCTTATATTCTCCTCTTAATTGCTGTTTGTGTAATTACGATTCTATATTGAAGGGAAGATTACTCTCTTATATTCTTTCTTTTAATTGCTGTTTGTGTAATTACGATTCTATATTGAAAGGAAAGATTACTCTCTTATATTCTTTCTTTTAATTGCTGTTTGTGTAATTACGATTCTATATTGAAAGGGAAAGTTACTCTCTTATATTCTTCTCTTAATTGCTGTTTGTGTAATTACGATTCTATATTGAAGGGAAGATTACTCTCTTATATTCTTCTCTTAATTGCTGTTTGTGTAATTACGATTCTATATTGAAAGGAAAGATTACTCTCTTATATTCTTTCTTTTAATTGCTGTTTGTGTAATTACGATTCTATATTGAAAGGGAAAGTTACTCTCTTATATTCTTCTCTTAATTGCTGTTTGTGTAATTACGATTCTATATTGAAGGGAAGATTACTCTCTTATATTCTTCTCTTAATTGCTGTTTGTGTAATTACGATTCTATATTGAAGGGAAGATTACTCTCTTATATTCTTCTCTTAATTGCTGTTTGTGTAATTACGATTCTATATTGAAAGGAAAGATTACTCTCTTATATTCTTTCTTTTAATTGCTGTTTGTGTAATTACGATTCTATATTGAAAGGGAAAGTTACTCTCTTATATTCTTCTCTTAATTGCTGTTTGTGTAATTACGCTTCTATATTGAAGGGAAGATTACTCTATTATATTCTTCTCTTAATTGCTGTTTGTGTAATTACGATTCTATATTGAAAGGGAAAGTTACTCTCTTATATTCTTCTCTTAATTGCTGTTTGTGTAATTACGATTCTATATTGAAGGGAAGATTACTCTCTTATATTCTTCTCTTAATTGCTGTTTGTGTAATTACGATTCTATATTGAAAGGAAAGATTACTCTCTTATATTCTTTCTTTTAATTGCTGTTTGTGTAATTACGATTCTATATTGAAAGGGAAAGTTACTCTCTTATATTCTTCTCTTAATTGCTGTTTGTGTAATTACGATTCTATATTGAAAGGAAAGATTACTCTCTTATATTCTTCTCTTAATTGCTGTTTGTGTAATTACGATTCTATATTGAAGGGAAGATTACTCTCTTATATTCTTCTCTTGATTGCTGTTTGTGTAATTACGATTCTATATTGAAGGGAAGATTACTCTCTCATATTCTTCTCTTAACTGCTGTTTGTGTAATTACGATTCTATATTGAAGGGAAGATTACTCTCTCATATTCTTCTCTTAATTGCTGTTTGTGTAATTACGATTCTATATTGAAGAGAGGATTACTCTCTTATATTCTTCTCTTAATTGCTGTTTGTGTAATTACGATTCTGTATTGAAGGAAAGATTACTCTCTTATATTCTTCTCTTAATTGCTGTTTGTGTAATTACGATTCTATATTGAAGAGAAGATTACTCTCTTATATTCTTCTCTTAATTGCTGTTTGTGTAATTACGATTCTATATTGAAGGGAAGATTACTCTCTTATATTCTTCTCTTAATTGCTGTTTGTGTAATTACGATTCTATATTGAAGAGAAGATTACTCTATTATATTCTTCTCTTAATTGCTGTTTGTGTAATTACGATTCTATATTGAAGGGAAGATTACTCTCTCATATTCTTCTCTTAACTGCTGTTTGTGTAATTACGATTCTATATTGAAGAGAAGATTACTCTCTTATATTCTTCTCTTAATTGCTGTTTGTGTAATTACGATTCTATATTGAAAGGAAAGATTACTCTCTTATATTCTTCTCTTAATTGCTGTTTGTGTAATTACGATTCTATATTGAAGGGAAGATTACTCTCTTATATTCTTCTCTTAATTGCTGTTTGTGTAATTACGATTCTATATTGAAGAGAAGATTACTCTCTTATATTCTTCTCTTAATTGCTGTTTGTGTAATTACGATTCTGTATTGAAGGAAAGATTACTCTCTTATATTCTTCTCTTAATTGCTGTTTGTGTAATTACGATTCTATATTGAAGAGAAGATTACTCTCTTATATTCTTCTCTTAATTGCTGTTTGTGTAATTACGATTCTATATTGAAGGGAAGATTACTCTCTTATATTCTTCTCTTAATTGCTGTTTGTGTAATTACGATTCTATATTGAAGAGAAGATTACTCTCTTATATTCTTCTCTTAATTGCTGTTTGTGTAATTACGATTCTATATTGAAGGGAAGATTACTCTCTGATATTCTTCTCTTAACTGCTGTTTGTGTAATTACGATTCTATATTGAAGAGAAGATTACTCTCTTATATTCTTCTCTTAATTGCTGTTTGTGTAATTACGATTCTATATTGAAGAGAAGATTACTCTCTTATATTCTTCTCTTAATTGCTGTTTGTGTAATTACGATTCTATATTGAAGGGAAGATTACTCTCTTATATTCTTCTCTTAATTGCTGTTTGTGTAATTACGATTCTATATTGAAGGGAAGATTACTCTCTCATATTCTTCTCTTAATTGCTGTTTGTGTAATTACGATTCTATATTGAAGAGGAGATTACTCTCTTATATTCTTCTCTTAATTGCTGTTTGTGTAATTACGATTCTATATTGAAAGGAAAGATTACTCTCTTATATTCTTCTCTTAATTGCTGTTTGTGTAATTACGATTCTATATTGAAGGGAAGCTTACTCTCTTATATTCTTCTCTTAATTGCTGTTTGTGTAATTACGATTCTATATTGAAGGGAAGCTTACTCTCTTATATTCTTCTCTTAATTGCTGTTTGTGTAATTACGATTCTATATTGAAGGGAAGATTACTCTCTTATATTCTTCTCTTAATTGCTGTTTGTGTAATTACGATTCTATATTGAAGGGAAGATTACTCTCTTATATTCTTCTCTTAATTGCTGTTTGTGTAATTACGATTCTATATTGAAGGGAAGATTACTCTCTTATATTCTTCTCTTAATTGCTGTTTGTGTAATTACGATTCTATATTGAAGGGAAGATTACTCTCTTATATTCTTCTCTTAATTGCTGTTTGTGTAATTATGATTCTATATTGAAGGGAAGCTTACTCTCTTATATTCTTCTCTTAATTGCTGTTTGTGTAATTACGATTCTATATTGAAGGGAAGATTACTCTCTTATATTCTTCTCTTAATTGCTGTTTGTGTAATTACGATTCTATATTAAAGGGAAGATTACTCTCTTATATTCTTCTCTTAATTGCTGTTTGTGTAATTACGATTCTATATTGAAGGGAAGATTACTCTCTTATATTCTTCTCTTAATTGCTGTTTGTGTAATTACGATTCTATATTGAAGGGAAGATTACTCTCTTATATTCTTCTCTTAATTGCTGTTTGTGTAATTACGATTCTATATTGAAGGGATGATTACTCTCTTATATTCTTCTCTTAATTGCTGTTTGTGTAATTACGATTCTATATTGAAGGGAAGATTACTCTCTTATATTCTTTCTTTTAATTGCTGTTTGTGTAATTACGATTCTATATTGAAGGGAAGATTACTCTCTTAGATTCTTCTCTTAATTGCTGTTTGTGTAATTACGATTCTATATTGAAGAGAAGATTACTCTCTTGTATTCTTCTCTTAACTGCTGTTTGTGTAATTACGATTCTATATTGAAGAGAAGATTACTCTCTTATATTCTTCTCTTAACTGCTGTTTGTGTAATTACGATTTTATATTGAATGGATGATTACTCTGTTATATTCTTCTCTTAATTGCTGTTTGTGTAATTACGATTCTATATTGAAAGGAAAGATTACTCTCTTATATTCTTCTCTTAATTGCTGTTTGTGTAATTACGATTCTATATTGAAAGGAAAGATTACTCTCTTATATTCTTCTCTTAATTGCTGTTTGTGTAATTACGATTCTATATTGAATGGATGATTACTCTGTTATATTCTTCTCTTAATTGCTGTTTGTGTAATTACGATTCTATATTGAAAGGAAAGATTACTCTCTTATATTCTTCTCTTAATTGCTGTTTGTGTAATTACGATTCTATATTGAAGGGAAGCTTACTCTCTTATATTCTTCTCTTAATTGCTGTTTGTGTAATTATGATTCTATATTGAAGGGAAGATTACTCTCTTATATTCTTCTCTTAATTGCTGTTTGTGTAATTACGATTCTATATTGAGGGGAAGATTACTCTCTTATATTCTTCTCTTAATTGCTGTTTGTGTAATTACGATTCTATATTGAAGGGAAGATTACTCTCTTATATTCTTCTCTTAATTGCTGTTTGTGTAATTACGATTCTATATTGAAGGGAAGATTACTCTCTTATATTCTTCTCTTAATTGCTGTTTGTGTAATTACGATTCTATATTGAAGGGAAGATTACTCTCTTATATTCTTCTCTTAATTGCTGTTTGTGTAATTACGATTCTATATTGAAGGGAAGCTTACTCTCTTATATTCTTCTCTTAATTGCTGTTTGTGTAATTACGATTCTATATTGAAGGGAAGATTACTCTCTTATATTCTTCTCTTAATTGCTGTTTGTGTAATTACGATTCTATATTGAATGGATGATTACTCTGTTATATTCTTCTCTTAATTGCTGTTTGTGTAATTACGATTCTATATTGAAAGGAAAGATTACTCTCTTATATTCTTCTCTTAATTGCTGTTTGTGTAATTACGATTCTATATTGAAGGGAAGATTACTCTCTTATATTCTTCTCTTAATTGCTGTTTGTGTAATTACGATTCTATATTGAAGGGAAGATTACTCTCTTATATTCTTCTCTTAATTGCTGTTTGTGTAATTACGATTCTATATTGAAGGGAAGATTACTCTCTTATATTGTTCTCTTAATTGCTGTTTGTGTAATTACGATTCTATATTGAAGGGAAGATTACTCTCTTATATTCTTCTCTTAATTGCTGTTTGTGTAATTACGATTCTATATTGAAGGGAAGATTACTCTCTTATATTCTTCTCTTAATTGCTGTTTGTGTAATTACGATTCTATATTGAAGGGAAGATTACTCTCTTATATTCTTCTCTTAATTGCTGTTTGTGTAATTACGATTCTATATTGAAGGGATGATTACTCTCTTATATTCTTCTCTTAATTGCTGTTTGTGTAATTACGATTCTATATTGAAGGGAAGATTACTCTCTTATATTCTTCTCTTAATTGCTGTTTGTGTAATTACGATTCTATATTGAAGGGAAGATTACTCTCTTAGATTCTTCTCTTAATTGCTGTTTGTGTAATTACGATTCTATATTGAAGAGAAGATTACTCTCTTATATTCTTCTCTTAATTGCTGTTTGTGTAATTACGATTCTATATTGAAGGGAAGATTACTCTCTTATATTCTTCTCTTAATTGCTGTTTGTGTAATTACGATTCTATATTGAAGGGAAGATTACTCTCTTATATTCTTCTCTTAATTGCTGTTTGTGTAATTACGATTCTATATTGAAGGGAAGCTTACTCTCTTATATTCTTCTCTTAATTGCTTTTTGTGTAATTACGATTCTATATTGAAGGGAAGATTACTCTCTTATATTCTTCTCTTAATTGCTGTTTGTGTAATTACGATTTTATATTGAATGGATGATTACTCTCTTATATTCTTCTCTTAATTGCTGTTTGTGTAATTACGATTCTATATTGAAAGGGAAAGTTACTCTCTTATATTCTTCTCTTAATTGCTGTTTGTGTAATTACGATTCTATATTGAAGGGAAGATTACTCTCTTATATTCTTCTCTTAATTGCTGTTTGTGTAATTACGATTTTATATTGAATGGATGATTACTCTCTTATATTCTTCTCTTAATTGCTGTTTGTGTAATTACGATTCTATATTGAAAGGGAAAGTTACTCTCTTATATTCTTCTCTTAATTGCTGTTTGTGTAATTACGATTCTATATTGAAGGGAAGATTACTCTCTTATATTCTTCTCTTAATTGCTGTTTGTGTAATTACGATTCTATATTGAAGGGAAGCTTACTCTCTTATATTCTTCTCTTAATTGCTGTTTGTGTAATTACGATTCTATATTGAAGGGAAGATTACTCTCTTATATTCTTCTCTTAATTGCTGTTTGTGTAATTACGATTCTATATTGAAGGGAAGATTACTCTCTTATATTCTTCTCTTAATTGCTGTTTGTGTAATTACGATTCTATATTGAAGGGAAGATTACTCTCTTATATTCTTCTCTTAATTGCTGTTTGTGTAATTACGATTCTATATTGAAGGGATGATTACTCTCTTATATTCTTCTCTTAATTGCTGTTTGTGTAATTACGATTCTATATTGAAGGGAAGATTACTCTCTTATATTCTTTCTTTTAATTGCTGTTTGTGTAATTACGATTCTATATTGAAGGGAAGATTACTCTCTTCGATTCTTCTCTTAATTGCTGTTTGTGTAATTACGATTCTATATTGAAGAGAAGATTACTCTCTTGTATTCTTCTCTTAACTGCTGTTTGTGTAATTACGATTCTATATTGAAGAGAAGATTACTCTCTTATATTCTTCTCTTAACTGCTGTTTGTGTAATTACGATTTTATATTGAATGGATGATTACTCTGTTATATTCTTCTCTTAATTGCTGTTTGTGTAATTACGATTCTATATTGAAAGGAAAGATTACTCTCTTATATTCTTCTCTTAATTGCTGTTTGTGTAATTACGATTCTATATTGAAAGGAAAGATTACTCTCTTATATTCTTCTCTTAATTGCTGTTTGTGTAATTACGATTCTATATTGAATGGATGATTACTCTGTTATATTCTTCTCTTAATTGCTGTTTGTGTAATTACGATTCTATATTGAAAGGAAAGATTACTCTCTTATATTCTTCTCTTAATTGCTGTTTGTGTAATTACGATTCTATATTGAAGGGAAGCTTACTCTCTTATATTCTTCTCTTAATTGCTGTTTGTGTAATTACGATTCTATATTGAAGGGAAGATTACTCTCTTATATTCTTCTCTTAATTGCTGTTTGTGTAATTACGATTCTATATTGAAGGGAAGATTACTCTCTTATATTCTTCTCTTAATTGCTGTTTGTGTAATTACGATTCTATATTGAAGGGAAGATTACTCTCTTATATTCTTCTCTTAATTGCTGTTTGTGTAATTACGATTCTATATTGAAGGGAAGATTACTCTCTTGTATTCTTCTCTTAATTGCTGTTTGTGTAATTACGATTCTATATTGAAGGGAAGATTACTCTCTTATATTCTTCTCTTAATTGCTGTTTGTGTAATTACGATTCTATATTGAAGGGAAGCTTACTCTCTTATATTCTTCTCTTAATTGCTGTTTGTGTAATTACGATTCTATATTGAAGGGAAGATTACTCTCTTATATTCTTCTCTTAATTGCTGTTTGTGTAATTACGATTCTATATTGAATGGATGATTACTCTGTTATATTCTTCTCTTAATTGCTGTTTGTGTAATTACGATTCTATATTGAAAGGAAAGATTACTCTCTTATATTCTTCTCTTAATTGCTGTTTGTGTAATTACGATTCTATATTGAAGGGAAGATTACTCTCTTATATTCTTCTCTTAATTGCTGTTTGTGTAATTACGATTCTATATTGAAGGGAAGATTACTCTCTTATATTCTTCTCTTAATTGCTGTTTGTGTAATTACGATTCTATATTGAAGGGAAGATTACTCTCTTATATTCTTCTCTTAATTGCTGTTTGTGTAATTACGATTCTATATTGAAGGGAAGATTACTCTCTTATATTCTTCTCTTAATTGCTGTTTGTGTAATTACGATTCTATATTGAAGGGAAGATTACTCTCTTATATTCTTCTCTTAATTGCTGTTTGTGTAATTACGATTCTATATTGAAGGGAAGATTACTCTCTTATATTCTTCTCTTAATTGCTGTTTGTGTAATTACGATTCTATATTGAAGGGATGATTACTCTCTTATATTCTTCTCTTAATTGCTGTTTGTGTAATTACGATTCTATATTGAAGGGAAGATTACTCTCTTATATTCTTCTCTTAATTGCTGTTTGTGTAATTACGATTCTATATTGAAGGGAAGATTACTCTCTTAGATTCTTCTCTTAATTGCTGTTTGTGTAATTACGATTCTATATTGAAGAGAAGATTACTCTCTTATATTCTTCTCTTAATTGCTGTTTGTGTAATTACGATTCTATATTGAAGGGAAGATTACTCTCTTATATTCTTCTCTTAATTGCTGTTTGTGTAATTACGATTCTATATTGAAGGGAAGATTACTCTCTTATATTCTTCTCTTAATTGCTGTTTGTGTAATTACGATTCTATATTGAAGGGAAGCTTACTCTCTTATATTCTTCTCTTAATTGCTTTTTGTGTAATTACGATTCTATATTGAAGGGAAGATTACTCTCTTATATTCTTCTCTTAATTGCTGTTTGTGTAATTACGATTTTATATTGAATGGATGATTACTCTCTTATATTCTTCTCTTAATTGCTGTTTGTGTAATTACGATTCTATATTGAAAGGGAAAGTTACTCTCTTATATTCTTCTCTTAATTGCTGTTTGTGTAATTACGATTCTATATTGAAGGGAAGATTACTGTCTTATATTCTTCTCTTAATTGCTGTTTGTGTATTACGATTTTATATTGAATGGATGATTACTCTCTTATATTCTTCTCTTAATTGCTGTTTGTGTAATTACGATTCTATATTGAAAGGGAAAGTTACTCTCTTATATTCTTCTCTTAATTGCTGTTTGTGTAATTACGATTCTATATTGAAGGGAAGATTACTCTCTTATATTCTTCTCTTAATTGCTGTTTGTGTAATTACGATTCTATATTGAAGGGAAGCTTACTCTCTTATATTCTTCTCTTAATTGCTGTTTGTGTAATTACGATTCTATATTGAAGGGAAGATTACTCTCTTATATTCTTCTCTTAATTGCTGTTTGTGTAATTACGATTTTATATTGAATGGATGATTACTCTCTTATATTCTTCTCTTAATTGCTGTTTGTGTAATTACGATTCTATATTGAAAGGGAAAGTTACTCTCTTATATTCTTCTCTTAATTGCTGTTTGTGTAATTACGATTCTATATTGAAGGGAAGATTACTCTCTTATATTCTTCTCTTAATTGCTGTTTGTGTAATTACGATTCTATATTGAAAGGGAAAGTTACTCTCTTATATTCTTCTCTTAATTGCTGTTTGTGTAATTACGATTCTATATTGAAAGTGAAAGTTACTCTCTTATATTCTTCTCTTAATTGCTGTTTGTGTAATTACGATTCTATATTGAAGGGAAGATTACTCTCTTATATTCTTCTCTTAATTGCTGTTTGTGTAATTACGATTCTATATTGAAGGGAAGATTACTCTCTTATATTCTTCTCTTAATTGCTGTTTGTGTAATTACGATTCTATATTGAAGGGAAGATTACTCTCTTATATTCTTCTCTTAATTGCTGTTTGTGTAATTACGATTCTATATTGAAGGGAAGATTACTCTCTTATATTCTTCTCTTAATTGCTGTTTGTGTAATTACGATTCTATATTGAAAAGAAAAGATTACTCTCTTATATTCTTCTCTTAATTGCTGTTTGTGTAATTACGATTCTATATTGAAGGGAAGATTACTCTCTTATATTCTTCTCTTAATTGCTGTTTGTGTAATTACGATTCTATATTGAAGGGAAGATTACTCTCTTATATTCTTCTCTTAATTGCTGTTTGTGTAATTACGATTCTATATTGAAAGGAAAGATTACTCTCTTATATTCTTCTCTTAATTGCTGTTTGTGTAATTACGATTCTATATTGAAGGGAAGATTACTCTCTTATATTCTTCTCTTAATTGCTGTTTGTGTAATTACGATTCTATATTGAAGGGAAGATTACTCTCTTATATTCTTCTCTTAATTGCTGTTTGTGTAATTACGATTCTATATTGAAGGGAAGATTACTCTCTTATATTCTTCTCTTAATTGCTGTTTGTGTAATTACGATTCTATATTGAAGGGAAGATTACTCTCTTATATTCTTCTCTTAATTGCTGTTTGTGTAATTACGATTCTATATTGAAGGGAAGCTTACTCTCTTATATTCTTTCTTTTAATTGCTGTTTGTGTAATTACGATTCTATATTGAAAGGGAAAGTTACTCTCTTATATTCTTCTCTTAATTGCTGTTTGTGTAATTACGATTCTATATTGAAGGGAAGATTACTCTCTTATATTCTTCTCTTAATTGCTGTTTGTGTAATTACGATTCTATATTGAAAGGAAAGATTACTCTCTTATATTCTTTCTTTTAATTGCTGTTTGTGTAATTACGATTCTATATTGAAAGGGAAAGTTACTCTCTTATATTCTTCTCTTAATTGCTGTTTGTGTAATTACGATTCTATATTGAAGGGAAGATTACTCTATTATATTCTTCTCTTAATTGCTGTTTGTGTAATTACGATTCTATATTGAAAGGGAAAGTTACTCTCTTATATTCTTCTCTTAATTGCTGTTTGTGTAATTACGATTCTATATTGAAGGGAAGATTACTCTCTTATATTCTTCTCTTAATTGCTGTTTGTGTAATTACGATTCTATATTGAAAGGAAAGATTACTCTCTTATATTCTTTCTTTTAATTGCTGTTTGTGTAATTACGATTCTATATTGAAAGGGAAAGTTACTCTCTTATATTCTTCTCTTAATTGCTGTTTGTGTAATTACGATTCTATATTGAAAGGAAAGATTACTCTCTTATATTCTTCTCTTAATTGCTGTTTGTGTAATTACGATTCTATATTGAAGGGAAGATTACTCTCTTATATTCTTCTCTTGATTGCTGTTTGTGTAATTACGATTCTATATTGAAGGGAAGATTACTCTCTCATATTCTTCTCTTAACTGCTGTTTGTGTAATTACGATTCTATATTGAAGGGAAGATTACTCTCTCATATTCTTCTCTTAATTGCTGTTTGTGTAATTACGATTCTATATTGAAGGGAAGATTACTCTCTTATATTCTTCTCTTAATTGCTGTTTGTGTAATTACGATTCTATATTGAAGAGAAGATTACTCTCTTATATTCTTCTCTTAATTGCTGTTTGTGTAATTACGATTCTATATTGAAGGGAAGATTACTCTCTCATATTCTTCTCTTAACTGCTGTTTGTGTAATTACGATTCTATATTGAAGAGAAGATTACTCTCTTATATTCTTCTCTTAATTGCTGTTTGTGTAATTACGATTCTATATTGAAGGGAAGATTACTCTCTCATATTCTTCTCTTAATTGCTGTTTGTGTAATTACGATTCTATATTGAAGGGAAGATTACTCTCTCATATTCTTCTCTTAATTGCTGTTTGTGTAATTACGATTCTATATTGAAGGGAAGATTACTCTCTTATATTCTTCTCTTAATTGCTGTTTGTGTAATTACGATTCTATATTGAAGGGAAGATTACTCTCTCATATTCTTCTCTTAATTGCTGTTTGTGTAATTACGATTCTATATTGAAGGGAAGATTACTCTCTTATATTCTTCTCTTAATTGCTGTTTGTGTAATTACGATTCTATATTGAAGGGAAGATTACTCTCTCATATTCTTCTCTTAATTGCTGTTTGTGTAATTACGATTCTATATTGAAGGGAAGATTACTCTCTCATATTCTTCTCTTAACTGCTGTTTGTGTAATTACGATTCTATATTGAAGGAAAGATTACTCTCTCATATTCTTCTCTTAATTGCTGTTTGTGTAATTACGATTCTATATTGAAGGGAAGATTACTCTCTTATATTCTTCTCTTAATTGCTGTTTGTGTAATTACGATTCTATATTGAAGAGAAGATTACTCTCTTATATTCTTCTCTTAATTGCTGTTTGTGTAATTACGATTCTATATTGAAGGGAAGATTACTCTCTTATATTCTTCTCTTAATTGCTGTTTGTGTAATTACGATTCTATATTGAAGGGAAGATTACTCTCTCATATTCTTCTCTTAATTGCTGTTTGTGTAATTACGATTCTATATTGAAGAGAAGATTACTCTCTTATATTCTTCTCTTAATTGCTGTTTGTGTAATTACGATTCTATATTGAAGAGAAGATTGTTCTCTCATATTCTTCTCTTAATTGCTGTTTGTGTAATTACGATTCTATATTGAAGGGAAGATTACTCTCTTATATTCTTCTCTTAATTGCTGTTTGTGTAATTACGATTCTATATTGAAGGGAAGATTACTCTCTTATATTCTTCTCTTAATTGCTGTTTGTGTAATTACGATTCTATATTGAAGGGAAGATTACTCTCTTATATTCTTCTCTTAATTGCTGTTTGTGTAATTACGATTCTATATTGAAGGGAAGATTACTCTCTTATATTGTTCCTTTAATTGCTGTTTGTGTAATTACGATTCTATATTGAAGGGAAGATTACTCTCTTATATTCTTCTCTTAATTGCTGTTTGTGTAATTACGATTCTATATTGAAGGGAAGATTACTCTCTTATATTGTTCCTTTAATTGCTGTTCGTGTAATTACGATTCTATATTGAAGGGAAGATTACTCTCTTATATTCTTCTCTTTATTGCTGTTTGTGTAATTTCTTGCCACCGCCTTCAGTGCACAGTTGCTACCAGCTCCGGGATCGGATCTAGTACCACGATCATCAGGACGAACACATTTGCAGTTCTGACATCTACTCCTCTACTGCTTTCTAAAATGGCGGGCTCCTCCATCAGGTACTAGTTTAAGCTACTTTTCTGTCCAACACTCACTGTTTCATTTTAACCAGATCAAGTATAATGTCTTCTTTGCTGCTTCTTATAGTCTGTCATAAAGTTGTTTTTTTTACTTCTGTGTTCGTACAACAAAACCAATTTCTCAGTATTTTTTATTAACCTTCGCCCAAAATAATCTCGAGCTACCACAGTCAAAGGATAGTATTCCACATTCCATGCCTTTTCCTGACATACCATATCTCTCACCCTTCCTGTCTTCTGCAATTGAAAAATTAAAATCCCAGAGTACAGTCAGCTCAAACATAATTCCAACCTTCTTTTACTTAACTCCATACTAAAAAGTCCGGTCTCTGCCGCGTAAGGATCAGTTGGAATATATATATATATATATATATATATATATATATATATATATATATATATATATATATATATATATATATATAACGACACACGAATACATGTATGTGCATATTTGTTTTTTTTCTATTCTTTTTGATTTTTTGCACTTTACTTAGATTTATTTATTTTTAATTTTATTTTTATCTTACATATAATTATTAATCTTATTACCTGTGGTTTTTGCTTACCTATTTATTTATATATTTTAATTTTATTATTCCTATTACACGATTATTATTTCTATTTCCTTATTTTATTTTGTATTTTGTCAATAGTTTTAGGATTAGTATTACTATTCTTTTTATTACTATAAGCAATGTTTTTATCATTATTTATTTATTTATCCCACTTTATTATTACTTTATTTATTATATTTTTCATTAATTCCGTTATATGTTTGTTTGTTTGCCTGTCTATTTATTTTTATTATTCCTTGAATTCATTTTTTATAATTGTAATTAGTTCGTTCAATATTTTATTTATTTGCCTGTCCAGTATTGTTTTTTTACCTACATATATATGAATGATTTACATATATATATATATATATATATATATATATATATATGTAAATCATTCATATATATGTAGGTAAAAAACGGCCCTCATTTCGAAAAAGAGGAGCTTATTGAAATACCAGTGTTTAAAAAAAAAAAATTAATGTTTTATATATAGAGGCTATTATTTTGGATAGAAGACTCGCCCATTAATAAAAAAAAATATAGTTGTGTACGTGGCAAAGATTCATTCACTATGGTACACCGTTAATGAAAGGGAAAGGAGAGAAAATACATAGACCGTTTGCGCGAAAAATTAAAACTTCTATCATTTGAGAGATTAATCTGATGAATGACATCGATTTAATTTTATAAAACTGGTAATATTAATCTATGCAAACGACGAATCCTGTCAAGGTTCGTGGACGCGCGCGAAATAGATTTTGAAACAATATACATTTCTAGCATGAAAACAATTGTGATTAATTTTGAAACGCGCATTTAAAAAAAAACAACTTAAATAGATGTTAACATTCTGCGCATAGATATAATGACAATGTTTATTACGGTAGTTTACGATATTATAAAGAATAACGAATATATAAATATACTAGAATAATAACTCTCTAAAGACGGGTAAAATTAATTTTCCGAACAGAGCAGTTTTGCAAGACTTTTATGTATCCTTACGGATATTAAAATCGAGATATAATGACACTAAAATTTATGTATCTGTGTTATTGTTCATGGCTTACATCAATATGCCAAGGTTTCGAACTGATGAGCGTTTCTAAGCTTATTATATATACATATGTGCGGGTATATATATATATATATATGTATACATATGCGTATATATACATATATGCATATTGTGTGTATTTAGGCAGCATATTTTCATTTAGGCAAACATTATTAAATAACACGGAGTGGTTTTGTTTGATGCAGCTTTTTTTATTTTTTCAATTTTCCGAATTGTCCATCTAATGTTTCGGTCAAATTGATGTAAATATGATCCATGGGTTTCTTGTTCCATTCTTTGATCTTTTTTTCAAGTACTTTCGATTTGAATCGTCAAATCATCTTCAGGCGGTATTAGTTTTAGTGTCTTTACAAATTATGACTTTTACTTTTGTACTCATTTTTGAATTATCACGGCAAGTAGTTTATAACTTGAAAAAGCGTCTGTAAAGTTGAAATGTACATGAGAGCGTGATGGCGTTTTACTCATATGAGAGATTTAAAAGTTAGACTGTTTAAACCGTTAAGAAATTGATGACGTTAAAGAAAGTGCATACAATTCAAACGCATAACTACCTAATGGCTAAGAATTTGGTAATGTTAATTATTATGCTAGACACTTTAAAATGTTGCGACTAGTTTCATAATTGACATTATTAATTTTGGGATGTTTAGTTTTTATGTAGAGGGCTTCGAGTATATTTAATTTTTTTATATTGGTATCGTGGTGTATTATTTTGGTATTGTTAACAAGGATGTTTCTATATTGGGAGGGGGTGCAATTATGTTTTTTTAGGTGTTGGCATATAGAGCTAGTGTCGGAGAGATGTAGGGTGAGTCTTCGGGATAGTGTTGTGGAAGTGAAACCTATGTAAGAATTAGTTTGTTTATTGTCCCATAGGGCATTGGTACTGATATATTACATTGGTTCTTCCTAATGTATTTTGGTTTGAGAAGTGTTATGTTTAACAAAATAGTTTGATGTTTTCATTTTTCTATAATAAATGATAAATCGTATTTTATCATCAGAATTGGTGGGGATATAAAGCGATGTATTATATTTTTAAGAGCTATTTTATATATGCATATATATATACATATGCATATATATATATGCATATGCATATATATACATATGCATATATACATATGCATATATATATATATACATATGCATATATATACACATATGCATATATATATACATATGCATATATATATACATATGCATATATATATATATATACATATGCATATATATATGCATATGCATATATATATATATATATATATATATATATATATATATATATATATTTATATATAACAAAAAGAATACTCGCTCCAGAACAGTTAAAACTAATTACCAAACAGAACAGTTTGCACCACTTTTGTGTTCCCTTACATGAATTAAATCAAGATGCAATGATATTAAACCTTATGTCTAGAACCATAATCTCAATTGTTATCAACATCCATTACATTTTAATTCAAGAAAATCTCTAAACGTTAAGCCTTAATCTTAATGAGTCTTAAGATATTCAAACTGAAAGAATCCAGCTTAATTGGTATTTAATGACGATGGATCAAATTCAACACGAATCTGATGTATTTCACTGTTGAAATAGCCCATACTATCTTCCGTAAAAAACCTGTCAATTAGAGAAACTGAAATGTGGGCATTTCTTTTTGGATTTATGTTTAAAACTATTGTTACAATTTGACAAAAATCGAAGCCATCTGAATTTTCACAAATGGCTTCTATCCACTCTTTGCTCTGTTTGCTAAATACTAAATTGAACAAAATATATATCACATTAACAACCCTTACGCATTGCAGGTATGTTCTTAAATTTATAATGATCAGTTTATTAGTTTGGAGTGAATGCAATACGTAGAAATATATACACATATAAACATATAAACATATAAACATATAAACATATACACATATACACATATAAACATATAAACATATAAACATATAAACATATAAACATATGAACATATAAACATATAAACATATAAACATATACACATATAAACATATAAACATATAAACATATACACATATAAACATATAAACATATAAACATATAAACATATAAACACATAAACATATAAACATATAAACATATGAACATATAAACATATAAACATATAAACATATACACATATAAACATATAAACATATAAACAAGCCTAACTTAAAAAAAGATACAAGAGAAAATACCCGTCCCAGAACAGGTAAAATTAATTCTCTAAACGAAAAACTTTTGTCCTATTCTTTTTACGGAGATTAAAATCTACATATAATAATACTAAACGTTATATCTAGAATATTTACTCCAATTTCGATAAAAAAATGTATTACATTATATTAATTTTAGCAAATGACTAAAATTTAAGAGATCTTAAGAACTTGTTTAAATTCATAACGGCCGCTTAATTATTTAAGCAGTAAACTCTATACATAGAAACATATAAACATATGTACACACTTAACTTCATATACATGCAGCCTCTAAATTTTAAAATTTACAAAGAAATAATGTGTCCATGTTACTAACCGTGTTTCCGAGAATATATATTCCAAATGGATAATGATTCATTCTGTAGTTTAGAAGATTATCTTGTATATAAATGTATTCATATACACATACCTAATGTTATATAGAGAGAGGCATAAAAAGAAAAGAAATTATTTATTATCAGAACCAAAATAACACAATTTGACAATATTGTTTCAGATGCAGAAGTAGACTCTGAATGGAAGTTTAATGTATATATATATATATATATATATATATATATATATATATATATATATATATATATATATATTATATATCCTCCTTTGTATATTCATCTTAGCATAATATTTAGGTTGAATATTTTCTCACCATCAACCGCAATATTTGGTCTGTCTTTCTTTACACTTTTAAGTGGAAGCCACTTCAATTCAATGTTTGTGGTTTAAGAAAAATAGAAAGGTAAAACTTACCATCGTGTTTTACTTTTAGTCAGACTTGGGACATTTAAATGTGTTAAGTGGCTATAAACAAATGTAATTATATTCTCACGTGGCTATTTTATAGCTGTATAAACGGTTATATTTCTCTTAAAACTGTCTAGGGAACAACTGTTGGCTGTTCAAAAAGTATCGCTAATGGAAATTGCATTTAACAAAACAAGTGCGAATAATTGATATCTATCTCACACTGTTTATATCTATCCATCACAACTAATAAAGCACCTAACTATCTTACCTACATATAATAGTGTGTATGAAACAGTTATATATATAACACTGATGGATACTTATAGTTCTAGAGTATGATGAATATTAGAAACCGTATAAAGGGTGGGGAACTTGTTGAACACGTTTAGATTTCAGCAGCAACCTCGAAGTCTAACCCGTCCGTCTGGGTCGGCGCATTAACCACGTGATATTGCCAAGGTTACATGGCTAACAGAAACTTAGTGAACATTCAGGAGGAGTCAACATTTGGATCTATGGTTCACTTATCATCCCTTACATCTGCCTATAACAAACAAGTGCGTGTCAGGCACGGAACCTAGAATTATCGCAGTGATGATAAAACATTGCTTCTCCTTATGTGCAACCACCATTTCTTACGTTTATTTCGGACCAAACCTTCTTCGATCACGTGTGCAACCCCTGGGCTTTGTCGCTCTTGGTGTCAGGGGTAAACACTAATAATTTAACGTGTATACTGAATAGGTAAGGCCAACATAAATACGGACTTTCTGCAAACTAGACAATCCTGAAGCACGATCTTTTGGGGCTTTGTGCAAAAGTCGATGAGTTCAACACGACAACCGCCAACGCATGCGCAAAAAAGACTCTGCATGTGTTGCTGTTGTTGGTGATTGTGGTGGTGTTGAGCGAATCTGATTCTGCACAGAGCCAAACAAGATTTGCCTAACGATTGTCTATTCTGCATCAAGTCCTTCTCATTGGTCGGAGATCTTCAGTATACCTGCAAAGTATAATGAAAGGAATATGCACAATATGTAAAAGACACTGCAATAAAAATGTATCGCACATGAACCTAATGAAGCCCAGCAAATATCCTATATCCAACTGCGTTTGTCGCATAATTCTGAGATCACTATAACATTTACGGGCGTCTGTCTTAGCCTTATTAAAATATCTATGTATTTACCAGGTGCGTCTGAAAATTAACGGGACAAGTATCACAAACAATTTCATTTCCAATTCAAAAAAATAAAAAGACGGAGTCCGATAGATTTTTCGTTTTTTACTTTTATGCAGAGTTGGGAGGGTTCTTCTAGGATGGTAACCAGTCTCACTGTTACGGCCCTGTTGATGTCTTAATTGTATTCAAACTAATTCGTTTCATGACTCCCAATGAAAACGGCACACGGTCCAAGATTAAGTGAAATATGAGGTTCTTACAGTATGGTGATAGCAGGAATAGTAGAAAGAAAAATTCAAATGGACACATGCGATCGGATCTAACTTTGGATGTATGATCAGATTTTACCGTTATATATATATATTACTTACCTGTTTTTGTCCATTTTATATCTCAGAATTTGATCTTATTAAATGTGAGTGAAATGAGTTTACTGATCGCTCATTTTATTTTTCTCTTATTAATCTGTTTTGTTCCTTTTACGCTTTGTGGAATTATTTCCATTGATCGTGGATATTTATCCTCGCATTCACCCCAAGATTATTCTGCTCCGTTTTAAGCTTGTTAGCTTTAAGGAAATCCCATTTTGACCTCATATACCAACGCCCTAGCTATTAAAGATTTAATCTCTTGACTAATAATGGAAATATGATCCATATGTTGATACACACACAAACACCCACATATATATATTTATTAAAACATATTTGAAAGTTAGTTGTTGAGAAAGCTTAGAAAGTATTGTTTATAATAAACTATTAAATGATAATAAAAATGAAAATAACATTAGAGGAAAACTGACTAATAAAATAATGAATGAATAATAATAATAATAATAATACACCCGATATTATCAATAATAATAAACCAGATATTATCAATAAAAATAATAACAATACAAATAAAACGAAATAAATATCAATCATTCTCATAGAAGCGTTTTGAATTAAATGAACACATACAAACATAAGAGTAATATATGGAAATAAAAAAACGTAAAAACGAGAAAATATATAACTTTAAAATGGGGTTGAATTGCTTTCGTCAAAATAATTGCTTTACAAGAATAAGAATCAACCTCGCCACAAAATAAATTGCAGAACGCCATAAATATTGGACTAAAGAAATAATAACAGATATATTGAATTACAAACATCCAGATAAAGTACATCGCTGTCAAACAATTTGAGGACACTTAACGAAGGTGTGCAGTCTCCTGTTGGAGAATCTAACATTTTAAGGTAGGTTAGGATATTTAGTTTTGTAAGCAAGTCCTGTATATTGCTTGACCGAGAAACTAGAAATTTTAAAATTTAAATATGTAAAAACAAATACTAAATCGTAGAAGTCAAACAACCACGAACTGTAGACATATAATACATCCTTCTTTAGGGTAAATTTAAAAAGAATGACGGTAAAAGGGAATCTAAAATAGTGAAGCAAATAAAAACTAAAACTAAAAATTAAAACTCTATCAGTGTATACTTTCATTCTAATATATTAGGGCGTAAATAAGGATCAAAATTATATAGGCATTGGTTGTTAGGTGAATACCTTCTGGTTATACCATCCATCGTGGAATGATGGGTGTTTTCTGATCCGGATATAATAACAATAATATATATCTATGTCTATATATCCCAATGAATATATATATTTAACGGAGACGGAGTTCAGTACTATCATTCAACTGAATAAAGGTGAGGTATACAAGTTGTAGACTGATTCAGATATAATACTTGACTTGACTTGATATCAGCCATCCATCAAATCACTGTGAAACTGTATATACTATATGAATTGACGGTGAAACTATATCCTGGGATATAATACAATACACGCACGCATACAATATATATATATATATATATATATATATATATATATATATATATATATATGTCATCACAGCTCTTCAATAGAACTAGACATGTAAGTGCATCAAGCTGGGAGTGAAATGCGATTGTTTTATCGGACCAAAAACTGTAAATAAATGTATATATTTTATTATATTAAAACTGAGTTAAACAACATATTTACCATGTATATTTTAATCACGCATGATACATGTTATATATTTCTTGACGTTTGAATTCCGTTCTATTTGAAAAAATAATCATTTTTAATTGTTCCACATGGCCGTTATTTGCAATTTACTGCCCACGCCACCCGGCTCTTACCGAGTGTCTGTCTATTACGTTCCTCTCTTTCACTGTATGTTGTTTGACCCCCTCGACTTTTATTTTAATACGGTTTCTACCACTATCGCTTCCGCCACTCTCGTTCTATCTCTTTATTAGCACTTCAAGGTAATACAACTAACTATAAATCAGAATATGTTAATTGTCCGTCACAAATAATCAGCGCCAATAAATAAACGATTATTACACGAAACCGTTTGAAGGTATGAAGAGACTTTATTCCCGAGCGTATAAACACAACCAAACGTAAACAATATACAAATAAAGAGGCTCCTTCATCAGCCATCATAGTTAGCTCCTCTGACCTATTAGTATTCATAAAATACTGGCGTGACGCCATTTTTTTCGTTCCCTCCTTTCCTTAAGGTAAGGGCTAACTGGGATAGGCATACTGTATCTAAAAGTCTGTGATATATTATTTTAGGTAGGTTGGCTTAACTCTATGTCTGGGGTAACGATCATGCCCATATTTATCGGTTGTCAACGAGACCGGGTGTGTTGTCTCTATCATCTGGGGGAGTCAACTGGAACATCTTCTGGAGTTGAAATTGGGTCACTAGTTGGTTGTCTTCTTAATAGTAAACTATTTTCGCTGATCACACTGCTAATGGTGTCTGGGATGGTGGGCCCAGCATGCAAGGTCTAGTTGGTATCGTATTCGTCGCTGGGCTGTGGCCCTGGTGATTCGGTACTCTGAAGCAGTCCTCCTTGCGGATATTGTATGTGCTGGCCTTTAGCGAGCAAATTCCCGAATATGCATCCAATCATTTTGCTTAGATGACAGCAAGTACCGTTCACGGACATTATTTTTGTAATGTTACTGTGTAGGTAAATAATGTCCCCAGCCTCCACTCCTGTACTTGGCCTATGTGAGCGGTTGGGTGCCTTCAAATACTCGCTGTAAACGTGGTTTGCAATAGGCTTACGATGCTGTTCTTTGATCAAAAGTAGATACGTTCGTTGGTTAACTTATCCCGGTGATACAGGATCTATCTGGGGGACAATCCAAATGATACGACCCTACTGTTCAGCGCACAGTAAGCTACAGAGAGTGTTACCGTAGATACCTGTGAATCAGCTGGGTCCACGTTAAGGAGATCTCGCTCGACGTCTTCAACAGCGTTCTCAGCGACAGGGTTGCTGTTAGGGTTCTTTGGATTACCTATGTCGACTGAGATATTGTGAATGAAATGGAACCTGTATTTGTCGGGGGCGGAGTATGTCCTCATGACCACATGAGGGTTGTTGAAGGGTCTGATAGGCAGTCAGACCTTGAGGATTGCATCTCACAATGTCTCCCTTTTCCTTGTCTGGTACAAAGAAGGCAACAGTGTGTGAGCTGACATACTCCCGTAGGACAAAAATCAGTTGCCTGTTCCTTTTGATAACATCAGCTGTGAACCTGAACTGAGGCACAGCTTAGAGTTGAGAACTTCTCAATGATGCACATTGGTGACATGCAGATACAATGTCATTCACAGGTTTCGTCAAGCCCAAGGCATAGAAATATCGGTTCACCATCTGCTGCATTCAGTGTTTGGTGGGATGTCCCAGCTTAAGGTGTAGTGCCGTAATTAAGGCATGTAGAGCATGTCGGGTTCGACGATTTCATCCTGTTGTGGGAGAAGGGGATCATTCCGGCGAACAACTACAAGGCTGTCGTGAGTCAATGTGGCGATCTGAAGATATCTTTTCACATCCCTGATATTGTTAAGTTGCTTTAAAGGGCGAGTTTCTTGCATCAGGTGTGTCCGTGTTCATCTGGGGTCTGGGCATTCTTTCAATGCAGAACGGCTTGTGTACGATTACCTTGAGGATCCCCCGATGATGTCCGCAAGTGGAATTCTAAATACGGTGGCCTCCTCCTGCTCTCGCACGAAGATAAAGACTTGGCATGTTGGGGGGGGGGGCTGCATTCGGGAGCATTACGGCTTGCGAAATCAGCAGGTATGTTTGCACTTCCAGCGAGATGAAAACGAAAACGTAAAAATAGCAGACGGTTGATAGGAACGATATCTATCTAGGACTGGCTGAGAACTGACCCCTAAAGGCTTTTCATAGACCTGAACACAGGAGTGCTGTTCGTACTGTATCAGGTATAGGGCCAAAATGCTTGATTGCTGCAGCAATAGCCAATGCTTCGATTTCATATGGTAGCCAGGTAGGATGATGACCGTGTAACCTTGATAAATGGCCACAGAGCAGCAGCTTTCCTCTTCTGTCTGAAAACATACAAGCGGCAATGCTATGTTGTGTGACAGATCCGTCGTCACGATCCACAACTGGTCAGAAGGACGGGATATGTTAATGGTCTTTGCCGATGTCAAGTGCTTCTGAGCAGCGATGAAGGTTTCCCGTAGGTGATCGGACCACACTACTGCATCTTGTGATTCTCTCACTGCTCCAGCTTCATCTAAGGGGCTAAGGAAATGGGAACAGTTTGTGATGACACGGTTTAAGACAAAATAAACGATCGTAGGTCCTTAGAATTTGACATGAGCTTAGTGCAGCGATTCAGTTGCCTGTGACAAGGATCCCTGAGACCATATCTATCCAGGGATAGATGTTTGTCTCGGGCAGATTATAGTTTTGCCAGATACCAATTTTAAGTTGGCCTGAGACAGAGTAGCGAGGACTCTGCACCAAATTGAGGATAAGTCCTTAATGCTATTTCCACCACAGTAAAGATCATCGGCAAGTTTTTCAACATATCCCTCAACCAGGAGGTTCCCAGACACTCAGTCCATCAGTTCCTCCAGAGCAGTTTCGGGACCTAGCATGCACATCGCACACCTGCTGTAGAAACGTATGCTTCTGAAAGGGGTTACAACGCCACAATATTTCATAGATCTTTTTACCAAAGATAATTGGTAGAAGGCGCTAGTTAGGTCAGTCTTGATAATCCATCTCCACTGGCTTATCTTCCTCGGAGTAGAGTCAACGTATGGCATGGCAGACAGCTGGGACTTTGAATAGGGGCCAACGCTAGAAAATGCGGTGAACAGACGATAGGCTTCACTTGCTTTGCTGACTGGGAAGGAGGGATTTACATACTCCATGCTACCCCGACAACTTCATGCTGGGCAAACACACCAATGTGTTCTAGCTCATTGAACTTTAAATGTAGATCTCGGTGCTGGGGGGGGGGCGGTGTAGGCCCCATGTTTATTGTGACTTCAAAGTTACCCGATGAGTTGTTATACCTATGTAGATCTACCCCGAATACGTGAGACAATTCAGTATTTTGTTGTTGGAATCTAAATTTTTCTGAAGTGGATAACATGTCATCTGGGTCAATGACCACGCAAGGAACATAGCTCATTGGTGTTGTTAAAGGTTGAGAAAGCACTTGCCCTTCCAGAAGGTGTTGTTGTCGGAATAAACGTGGGAACTGCCTGACAAAAATGTTGTTATCTCCGTATCTGTTGTGGTTCATTAGGGGAGTTGGCAAGTCGCACCTTGCCTCTAACACTCCTTGTAATCATGGGTTACAGCAAAGTTCTGCCTGATATTATGCGGTCTGAATCCCAACGAAGTTCAATGGCAAACTTGCAGTCCTCACTGTAATGCATGGAGAGTTCTAAATACTCACCAGACAAACTTGTAGTTTGTCGGTGTGGGGCACGCTAAACATGAGCACCTCTGACTTGTTATATGTTAGGTGTCGATGTAGTTGGGCCATACCTTATCCGGGTGTCTAATTGACAGGTCTTTCCTGCGCATGAATGAAACATCGGCAAGTATCTCTGTGTCAAGATCTTCGAACAGTAATTCCTCAAAATGGCACGTTGCACTTCCTCTCTCGAAAGTTAACCTGATTTCTTCCACCACATTGAGTTGTGAAGAGCCGTTTCCTTGTCTTGCGGACTGGGAAGAGTTCATGATATTTGCGCCCAGGCGTTGGGCTGTCCAATGACGAATCATGTTCCCTGTAGCACCACTGTCCACAACGATCCTGACTGGATGGCGATGTGAGAAAATGTCCATGTTGGGGGCTGTTCAGACTTCACTCACCGTGAAGCTGTTGGATAAGTTTGTATCTTATCGTCGATGATGATAAGGATTTGGCGAGTCTTGATCATGTGTTGCCGGTTAAATTCAAGAAGGTAAGTGAATCTGCTTAGGAAATGGTTTGTGTTGGACTTTTTTGCTAGGCTACGAAGTGGAAAAGTTTTCCTCAGTTGGGGTTTCCTAACGTCCTGGTGTGGTATACTGAAAGCTCGATTCGAGACAAATCATTTTCTTAACTCCTCGAGTAGTGAATTCAAGGCCTGGGAGATTTAGGGTTTTATTGACGCCAATGTGCGTAACCTCAATTCTGTCCCATAAGTTTGCTTGACTAACCTAGGGAGAGCCGGGTGGAGTAGGCGTAGCCATGTTAGGACAATTACATTTTCTTATGTGAAGGTAACGTCCTCTTCTTCTGCAGGAAGACTATCGTGAAGTTTCAGTGCGTAACAGGGAGTCATCAATGAAGGCAGTCAGTCACTGGAATAAGCCTTCTAAACCTTCTTGAAGCCATACTGCTGCCTTATGGTTAAGGACGTCGATGCTTTGACAATGGCACTCCGTGATATGTCAAGGCAGTAATTTGCCACAAGTCATAACATCATCTTGACTATATTATTTTTCTGGATGCCAGTGCGTTTGTTGAAATCAGATACCTCCATACCATCATTTGTGAAGCCTCTGTGTGGGCGGGTACGTGACTTCTTCTCCCAGTTAGCCTCGAGAAATGGAGCATAGTTACAGCCAAGGGCCAGGCAGTATATGAGGTCATTCCTCCATGCCTCAGAAGAAGAGATAGTCTCGCTCTTTCCCAAGCACCACTACATATATATATATATATATATATATATATATATATATATATATATATATATATATAAGTCGAAAAAAATTAAATCAAGTTGTACCAGTACTCATAAGTTTTACTGGGTGTAAACTTAAGAGACGCGTCGGTAGTCTCTCTACAGTAATACCTTCAAGCGGTCGCCCAATTAGTTGGTGGGTAATATGTATATATATATTTTTATTCAAGAGACGTATGTTGGTAATGCACCGCTGCCACCACGCCAATAAATAAAAAGAATTATCACACGAAACCGTTTGAAGGTACGAAGAGAATTTATCCCTGAGCGTGCAAACACAACCAAACGTAAATAATCTAAAAATGAAAAACGCCCTCTCAGCAGACGAGAAGGACAAATAACTCAGTCATACTTACGTATCATCCTTGCCCTATAAGTATGCAGAAAATACTGGCGCAGGACTATCATCAAATATTACGGTTCGGTCCTTACAGTCATCACTCAAGGCTAGGCTTTCTCATTCGAGAGTGAGGTTAGTTATCGTCGGTTTTCGTTCTCCAGATTAAAACAATGTAACCCTACTGAGATAGAAGAAACATCTCAGCAGAGTTCTCAATTAATTAAGAAAATCAAAATTAAGAACGTAATATCTATTTATTATTTGGTACACTAAATCAGTACTGATGCACTCATTTTCTGTACAAATAATGTATATATATATTTATATATATATATATATGCGCATACATACATATATATGCATATATATGTATGTATATGCATATATATGTGTATACATGTATATAGGTATATATATATGTATATATATACATGTATATATATGCATATATATATATATGTGTACATATATATATATATATATATGTATGTATATACATTTGTATATATATGTGTATATATATGCATATATATATGCATATATATGCATAATTATATATATATACATATATATATATATATATATATATATATATATATAAGAATTTTTCTCTTGACTCATCTGGAGATAGGCGTTAGGTTCGTGATTCTAGGCTTAATCTATGAATTACGTTCAATATCATGCGACCGTCTGCGACCGTCATCAATTTATACTGATGAGGTTATACAACTCAAAACAATATTATCTGTATGTATAAAAACACTTTCATAATGTAAAAATAAATATGTATATATATATATATATATATATATATATATATATATATATATATATATATACACACGAATAAGGCTGTGAATCTAGCTCTAAATATTATTTTTAAATGTATAACTTACATATATTTT
Source organism: Sepiola atlantica (assembly GCA_963556195.1). Classification (NCBI taxonomy): domain Eukaryota; kingdom Metazoa; phylum Mollusca; class Cephalopoda; order Sepiida; family Sepiolidae; genus Sepiola; species Sepiola atlantica. The sequence continues at coordinate 66,732,727 of OY744536.1, read as the reverse complement.
ATCTGAAGCGATTGTAATTTTCAAAACAAATAGTTTGTTTTTATTATCTCTTAAAAATTAATGAATAAAATATTTTAAGAAATGCTTGTGTAATTCATCATTTTTTTATCAATTTATTTAATTACTGTCTATATGGACTCAACTATTGCATATATTGAAGGATATAGGAAAATCAAATCACAAATTAAATATACCAAACATTATTTTATTATTAACTATGTAAAAGTAGTCATGCAAATTGGTCATACATATAGCTGGGTTTGGGCGATTGCAATCGGCTATATATTTAGTATTAATTAGACTGTGGTGTGTTTGCATGTGTGTGTGTGTGTCTTAAAAAGTATGATAGTATCGGTTAGTATTCTATCTGTACGTAGATTTGTTGTCAACGTGTTAAGTATGACATCCTATTTGTTGATTGTGATGTCAAAATAGTGAAACGAACGAATACACTCGTTCAAATCTAACATGTGCAGGATGTGTGAAAAGAGTGGGTTTAGCTATTGAGTCAAGCCTGTCTAGGTCACCAAGTTTGATGTTGATAATTCAATCACGCCGGGGTCATCAACACTACCGAGTTCGCACACTAGCGCTTATCTGGGGGAGTGAATCTTGATCGAAATAAGTGTGAGTGTTATTTTTGTATGTTTATCGTTTATTCGCTACGAGTTTATATTTCAAGTACTTGTCATAACTTCTAATGGAAAAACAACACGTGGGTTTCCCATTTTCGTTGTTGTTTTTTTCTAGTATAGATACGTCCTTGCAAGTCAATGGGGGGCGGTGTCCGTCGGTCGGTCGATCAGTAACGCTTGAGTCTGAAATAGCATTTTGAACACAAGACGCGCAGTTTGAATGAACGTATCTTACTTTTGATGCATCCCTTTGTACGTCAGTCGTATGTCGCGCTTGAATTTGGCATTTTTGTTGGTCTATCATGCTTATGTTTTATATAGACTTTACGTTGGTCTATCACGAGTAAATTTAGATGTGACCCTCTTTTCTGGTCAGCTGTTCGGTCGGACTATCGTCAGTCAGTTTGTCACGCTTAAGTTTGAAATAGAAGTTTAATTGCGAAACGCGCATATTAATTGAACGCATGTTAGGTTAGATACATCACGGCATCTGTTTAAGAGACGTTATCCGCTACCCGATGTGTGAGGTTTAAATTTGAAATCATATTTTCTTTGGTCCGACATGTTTAAGTTTGATATAATTTTTAATGTGATGTGTTACGCTTGAGGTTGAAAAAGCATTTTGGTATTTTGTCACTTTTAAATTAGAAATAGTATTTTGTTGGTGTGTCACGTTTCAGTTTGAAAGAACATTTGTATTCTGTCGCTATTACATTTGAAATAGCATTTCTATTTCACTCTTATGCTTTTTAGTTTTGTCTGTCATTCTAAAGTTTCTAAGAGCCTCTGGAAGTCTGTCACTATTACATTTCAAATAGTATTTTCATTCGTCTGTCACTCTTTACTTTGATATAATTTTTACTCTGGTCTGTCACACTTGAATTTGAAAGAGTATTTTGTTATTCTGTCACTGTTTAAATTGAAACATCATTTTCGTTGATAAACGCGTAGATTGTATGGGCGCATTCGTCCTTTATTCCTTTCGTTTTTTTAAGTGTTTCACCTTTCAAGTAGATGTCATGACTTTCAGTGTTTAAGCCAAAAGACATAAAAAAACTAGAATTTCGTGGATGTGTGACACGATGCTGTTCGGCGTTAGAACTGATAGTCCAATGATAGTTCCTCCCACTACCCATCCCAAAACATGATTAATCACCACCCAACTCCACGATATTTCCTCCACCTCTGGTTCTCTCTCTTTCTTACGTTGACCCGATATCACGCTTAACATCCTGGTCTGATAATTTCTCTGAAACAACACGTGGGTAATTGACGGAAAAGTACTTTGTTGATAGAAAAACGGGAATGGGTTGCGTTTGATGTTTCCTTCCGGCATATTCGTTTCTCGGTATTGCACGTGTTGTGTGGCCCCGACGAGTTCATGGGGGGGGGAGGGGCATGCGTGGGCATGTCAATTATTTGATCTCCATAAAATTTGTCGCAATCAGTACGCACAAGAAATCTCATACATCTATATGTATAAAGAAAAGTTATCTGCATGTTTGTATGTGTGTCGCGGCAGTACAGTTAAACGATTGACCTAAGAGTCAAACTAACCGCAGATTTGGAATAAGAACTTTCGATCCGATGTCGTCATCGAGGTCAGAAGTTTCAAAACTCATTATTCAAAATTAAAAGTAAGTACAATAACATTAGGAACAAATGTTCCGACATTTTTAGCGTTACCTTCCCGGTTTAATATTTCTATTATTTATCGACCGAACAACATCGGATAATCGTTTAAATTTTAACCTAAAATGTTCGCAACGGGAAACAACGAAACAGGATTCGAAAGACGTCTACATTATGGCGGTTATAAAAACCGGTGTGCGGACAAACACCACCCTGGTGATACCAGATCAGGCTGCCCTGTGGCTCCCTGAGACGAAATTCACCTACATTGACGTTTTTTTGTTGTTTTTTTTTTGTAAAACTTAATTATGTTCTACAAAACCAAAAACAAAAACAACAGCCCCTCTCCCTTTCTCCCTCCCCTTATTTATTTTATTTTTAGAACTTGAAGCATAAATCTTTTACTATAATGACCGGATTCGGCATTAGATGGCCCGAAAAGGGTTGATATGCCGTAAAACAAAACTACCAAACCAAAAACGATGATTAAACATTTGAAGATATAAAGAACTTGAAGCATAAAAACTTTTACTATAATGACCAGATTCGGCATTAAATAACCCAAAAAGGGTTGATATGACGTAAAACAAAACTACCAAACTACCAAACCAAACACCACCGGACAAAAGCCCACCGGACATAAGCCCACCGGACAAAATCCCACCAACATAAGTCAAACACGGATAAAAGCCCATCAACGTAAAAATAAATTAATTAAAAAATTTTTTTTTTTAATTATTATATTTAATTTTTTTACAATTATCAATAACTCTTTGTCTGCAATTCTTTATTCGCGACAATTTTTTTAAAATTTCATGTTTAAACGTATTCCCGGTACTTTATACATACTGCATTATATAATAAAAAACACGTACCCTTTTTACTACTAACCCTACGTCCGGTGGTAAAACGAAAATACATTTAAAAATGATTATGTATTACTTATCTTTTGCGGGAAGAAATAAAACAATCATTTTAGATTGAAATTGGGGGGATCCGTTTTGCATATAATTTTAACATCAAAAAATTAAAAAAAATGAAATGTAAAAATGTTGTCAAGAAAAGAAGATTACAGACAAATACTTATTGATAATTGTAAAAATAATAAATATCAAAATATTTTTAAATATTTTTTTAATAATTAATTTATTTTTACGTCGGTGAGCTTTTGTCCGGGTTTGACTTATTTTGGTGGGTTTTTGTCCAATGGGATTATGTCCGGTGGGCTTTTGTCCGGTGGACTTTTGTCCGGTGGGCTTTTGTCCTACCACCATGAAAACCAAAACCACGTGGAGTTAGCCTTATTATCTAGGCAATTCCCTCAAAGTCCTAACTAGAAATAAATAAAGGTCTTATGAACAGGTTATGGAACTCTTGTTTTTGTATCTATCTGCCAAGAAACACGTGTAAGATTCAAGACATTGTTTTTTTTTATAGATACGATGTAAATGATAAACATCCACCGAGGTATTGGAAGAATTGTACAATAAAAACTAAAAAAATAACCTCATACAAATTATGACTTTTAAATGATTACTGCATGGTTAGTAAAATGAATCAATGTAATATATATGCTCTGAATCTTCTGATACAACCTCATTGAGCTCGCAATTGGACATTTACGGACATTATAAGAAGTATTACATTCAAAATATACATTCCTTATACAAACCTACAAATATATATATATATATATATATATATATATATATATATATATATATATATGTTCATAGTGGAATATATTCTTCAAAGTCAGCTGTAAATGGTATTTGGCAGTGACAAGTCTTACGCAACAAACTGTTCAGTGAATTTTAATTGACGAAGTTAATATGCAATACCTCTTTTTGTGTCAATTTATCCACAATTCAAATTCCAACTAGGCAGTTAAAATCCAATATAGAATTACACGCAGAGTCCATGAAAAGGCACTAAACTATCATCGTGAGAAGGAATATACAACAATGAAACTTCTAACCGCCTTTACACAACACTAAGCAATGGTACTCAACTAAGCTTCAATTTCGAGTTTCTCCTCGTAAAACATTCGCAGCAAGAACCCTTTCTTATTACAATCAGTGTCCATCTTTTTTCTCACAGCGAGGTAAGTTAATTAGGACATTTTTTTTTTTCATCATCATCATCATCATCATCATCATCATCATCATCATCATCATCATCATCATCGTCGTCGTCGTCGTCGTCGTCATCATCATCATCATCATCATCATCATCATCATCTAAATAAAACGTAATTATACCGTTTTTGCAAAGTGTATTGTTTGCCGTACTATAATAGACATTCGTTGGAAGTCGTATTTTTGCGTTTGTAATGCCCGCCGTTGGACATCGCGTAGACAACTTTGTATTTTAACCACAATAATACAACACATAAATTCTCAGAAAATAAAGATAGCTTAGCTTATTTAAGCACATCACTAATAAGTCGAAAGTTGACAGGGGGTCTGGGTGTCTGCTAATTAAATGCATAATTCGAATTGTTATATTAATGATAAACTGCATACCAATGCCAAAAGCCACTAAAAATAACGGTTAATTAGATTGTTAGTTGAATGCTGAGAATTACTATGAAAAGATTGAAAATGATAAGCAGAATGAACAATATTAAGAGGATAGCTCGACACGTATTCATTGACATTGAACTTGACGACGACTATGTAGTAGTCGGCAGGAAAGAAGGTCTATTGTAATATTTTCACCAAATGAGAAGTTCTTAGAAATACACTCTGTTTATTCCGTTTTTAGCTACTCAAAGAAGAAAGGAAAGATTTTTGGAGGAAGACGAGTTCTTTCTATGAACGTTGTGCAGTCGAGCATCTGTATATAAATACCGATAAAGTAGCGAATTAGAAGAAAGAAATAGAGATCATCCTCCACTAGATTAGGAAGTGTGTTTTGTACTTTCTCAAGGATAGAAAGGCTCGTCTGAGCGACACCTCCCCATGTGTAGCAGCTCTACTCAATCTGACTCTTATACATCTAAATTATTTCATCAGGAGTCATGGATTTCTGGAGCGACATTATAATAAATATGACTGAATATTTAGACACGAACGAAGACCACCGTGCCAATGATATTTAATAGCCAACAATCTATATCATATGACGTGTTACTTAAACAATCTACCTTCGAAACTGTTGTGACCCGGAAGGAAGACACGAACTTGGAATTAAGAGAAAACAAGTATATTAAACAAAAGCATGATACAAAAAAGGACAATAGTACTTGACTGCCAGTATGGACTGGTGTGGTTCCAACCCTTAGTAGCATGCGCTTCCAGTATCTATGGTGAGTGGAAGAATCCAAATAGTCCGTTATAGGTAAGGTACCATAACATCCCTTCCCAAGCATTACCTCATATGGAGTCAGATATCGTTTCTTATTTTAATTAACTATTCTGAGGCTGCTTCAGGTAGTTGTATGTTGACAGTATCGTATCTCGTAACCATAAAATCTTCCTGGGGATTTCTTTTAATATCTTCCGATTGTCGTTCCCTAATTTAGGTGTCTCTGATGAGTGAACTGAGTGTTTCTCTCAAATTCAGATTTGATATCCTCTAGGATATTTACCTCTACAATTTTCATATAATTCTGCCGTCTTGTTCATTCGTTTTCGTGGATTTAACACAAGTTTTATTTCCTCTATTTTTTCGGCAATGTGAACTCTTGTGTCCTCCGACTTTATTACAAGTTTGACAGGTTTTTGAAACTGTATGAGACATCTGTTACCTAATGGACATATCCACAACGGAAACAGGTTCCCGGCGGCAATGTATCATGTTTTGATAGGGCTGGCTTGATTTTGTAGGAATGTGAAAATAATCCCGTTTTTTGTGTTGAACTGTTTTTTAAAGAGATTTAAAATGTGTTTTCTGACTACGTTTCTTATTTGTGCAATGCCCGACTCCTCAATGTATTTTGAATCTTGTTTAGCACTTGGGCTAATTTATGTAATGCTAAATCTGGTTCACTTTCAAACTTGTTCAGGACCTTAAGTCTGATTTTTGCGACTTTTCCTGATACGAGTCCTTGCACGGAAATTAAACATTTGAAGTTATCTGCGCTATGTTTACCTAATTTGAAATCGTTACTTTGTTTATTAACGATTGACGCGAATGTTGCGTAATCGTCGCCATCTTTTCTGACTAAATTCAAACACTTCCACTGTTTGTTAGACAGAAAAGTCTTAGAGCTGAATAATTCTGTTAAAAGTTTAATAGATTCAGCAAAAATCACGTTGCTCGGTTTTTGGTATAAAAATAGTGCACAAATTTGGGAGTTTGGGTGGTGTCTGATTTTCGGAGCAGTAGGCGAACCTTTTTAGAATCTGCCCAATTGTTACAATCAATTTTGTATAAATCCTCATACCTTCTGAAATATGAAGCAAAAGTGTTATCTTCGTCTGGGGAATAAGGGAAATTGTTAATTGCACTCTAAACGGCATTCTGCAAAATGGCATTTTCCTTTTCGTTAGTTTGACCACTGGTCACTCTTTTTGTAGTAATCCTTAGATTTTTCATTTTGTCCAAAATTATGCTGTGGTTGTAGACTTTCGTCAGCTTCTATTTTGTTCCAGTAACTTTTGATTTTTTTCTAGTAGAAGTTTTTGAAATATTTGCTCATTTTTCTGTTGCTATCTTTCTTTCTGTTTCAGTTGCATTTAAAACGTTAGTAGGTTTTTTATAGTTTCTTTAAGATACTTCATGTTTAAAATTTGTAAAAGTAGAATACGGCTTTTTAAAAGTTATTTCTTTCATATTACTCTGCTTAACGTAATCTTAGTTGGAAAAAGAGAAAGAGAGTATAACACATTTGCTTTGACAAAACAAAACACTTTTATTTTTTTAGTACGCTTTTAACGTAACAGTAGAATTTACGCTCAGCACTTTAGTCAACAGAAAAAAATAAGGTTTTTATTTCTCTTTTGGAGGCAGGACTGTTTTTTAGAGAGAAAAGAAAATATCATGTATTTTCTTCTTGTTAACACTGCTGAAATAGCAATAAAAACATCACTGATCTTTCTTGTCTGAGTACAAAAATAAGTTGATCTTTTACGTGTTTTTTTCTTTAACGCTAGTTTTAAGAACTAGGAGGCTATCGTGTGATATTGCCCTTGATTTCTCCACGTTTACTTCCTTTTTAAGGTTCCACAAATCCCCTAAATATAGTTCGTCGCCAGTTGTGCCGTCCATTTTAAGGTTCTCCAAAATACCTTTCTGTAACCTCGTCGCCAGTCGGTATGATGTCCTTTGGAGGTTCTGAAGAATTACTTAATGTAGTTATTGCGTCCAATGTAAGTTCGAATACCTCGTCGCCAGTGGTTGTGACACTGTAAAGGGTCAAGAAAGAAGATAAGAACTCGGAGTTGAGAGAAAACAGGTATATTGAAAAAAAAGTTATGATACAACAGAAAACAAGAGTTGTACATAAGTATTTACTGTCAGTATAGACGTGTTTCTAGGTATTTACTTCCTTCTAAGACACGGAAGATGTAGCATAAAGTCAGAAGGTAAAGATAGTCAAGACAGTATCCCTAAAGATAGAGAACTCTAGCCTAAAAATACTGCCTGGGCAACCCCTTCGGCATGTCTCGGTGTGGGTTCCTAAGGCATGAGCAATGAACTTACTAAACCCAAAATATTAGAAGGTTGTCCTCCTAAAACTACCCATGTCTAATGCCATAGCCCAGAAGATAAAAGGCCACAGAAATGGCCTAGTTTCTGTCAGGTGAGCCTAAATCCAGGTATTTAATTGCTTCCCACCGCAGCAAGGTCGGAGATCAGGCAAGGACTGGGATGGTGCACCTCCTAGGACAACTCGGAACAGTATACCTCAGCCCGGCAGATAAAAGGCCACCTAAATAGCCCAGTTCCCGCCGTACTGATTGTCGAGAACGAATCCTCGACTGGTATTACCCCATCCCGACGTTCTCAATTAACCAAAGTTGATGAGAGACAGAACAGGATGGGGCGAGACCAAGGTATTTAGGTATTTAATTCTCTCACACCGTAGGAATATGTGACAACAGGTCGGAAAATGGGGGAAGAGTCAAGTCAGCGACCCTAAAGGAGGAGCACTCTGACCTACCTAAAAAAGCCAAGGTAGTCCCCGGGCACGACGCCTCAGGCAGCAAGCAATACACTTACTCCTCCTCAAAAAGAGGAAGCAAGGTCTAGGAGAGTGCACCTCCTAGGAAAACCCAGGACGGTATACTTCAGCCCGGCAGATAAAAAGCCACCGAAATGGCCCAGTTCCCACTGGACTGACTGTCGAGAATGAATCCTCGACTGGTATTACCCCATCCCGACGCCATCAATCAACCGAAGCTAATGAGAGACTGAAGAAGATGGGGTGTGAGCCCATGGATTTAATAATCTCCCACCGTAGGAATATGTGACACAAGGTCGGAAAGTGGGGAGATCAAGCCAGTGCTCTTAAAGAAGGAGTACTCTGGCATCTCAAAACTAGCCTGGGAAAACCCGTGGTAACGGCGTCTGATGAAGCAAGCAATAAACTTACTCTTCCTAAAAGAGGGATGGCAAGGTCTGAGAGGGTGCACCTTCTAGGAAAACCCAGGAAAACATACTTCAGCCCGGCAGATAAAAGGGCACCGGACTGATTGTCGAGAACGAATTTAAGGAGAGACTGAACAGGATAGTGTGAGCCCAGGTATTTAACTTCCTCCCACAGCAGGAATATGTGACACAAGGTCGAGATTGTGGGAAGATCAAGCCAGCGCCCCTAAAGAAGGAGCACTTTGGCCTAACAAAAATAGCCTTGGAAAATCTGTCGGCATTCCCCGGTAAAGGCGCTTCAGGCAGCAAGCAATAAACTTACTCCTCCCCAAAGAGGGAAGGCAAGGTCTGTGAGGGTGCACCTCCTAGGAAAACTCAGGACAATATACCTCAGCCCGGCAGATAAAAGCCACCGAAATGGCCCAGTTCCTGCCGGACTGATTGTCGAGAAAGAATTCTCGACTGGTATTACCCCATCCCGACGTCCTTAATCAATCGAAGTTAATGAGAGACTGAACAGGACGGGGTGTGAGCCCAGGTATTTAATTCCCTCCTACGTAGGAATATGTGACACAAGGTCGGAAAGTGGGGAGATCAAGCCAGTCAGCGCCCCTAAAGAAGGAGCACTCTGGCTTAACAAAAATAGCTGCGGCAACCCCGTCGGCATTCGCCGGTAAAGGCGCCTCAGGCAGCAAGCAACACACTTACTCCTCCCCAAAGAGGGAAGGCAAGGCATGGGAGGGTGCACCTCCTAGGAAAACCCAGGACAATATACCTCAGCCCGGAAGATAAAAGGCCACCGAAATGGCCCAGTTCCTGCCGGACTGATTGTCGAGAACGAATCCTCGACTGGTATTACCCCATCCCGACGTCCTCAATCAATCGAAGTTAAGGAGTGACTGAATAGGATGGGGTGTGAGCCCAGGTATTTAATTCCCTCCTACGTAGGAATATGTGACACAAGGTCGGAAAGTGGGGAGATCAAGCAAGCGCCCCTAATGAAGGGGCACTCCAGCGTAACAAAAATATTTGGGCAACCCCGTCGGCATTTCCCTGTAACGGTGCCTCAGGCAGCAAGCAATAAACTTCCGACTCCAGAAAGACGGAAAGCTAGGCCTGGGAGGGGGCACCTCCTAGGAAAACACAGGCTATTATACCTCAGCCCGGCATATACAAGGCCACCGAAATGGCCCAGTTCCTGCCGGACTGATTGTCGAGAACGAATCCTCGACTGGTATTACCCCATCCCGACGTCCTCAATCAACCGGAGTAAATGAAAGACTGAACAGGACGGGGTGTGAGCCCAGGTATTTAATTCCCTCTTACGTAGGAATATGTGATACAAGGTCAGAATATGGGGAGATCAATCTAGCACACCTAAAAAATGAGCACTCTGGCCTAACAAAAATAGCCTGGGCAACCCCGTCGGCATTCCCCGGTAAGGGCACCTCAGGCAGCAAGCAATTAACTTACTCCTCCCCAAAGAGGGAAGCCAAGGCCTGGGAGGGTTCACCTCCTAGGAAAACCCAGGACATTATACCTCAGCCCGGCAGATATAAGGCCACTGAAATGGCCCAGTTCCTGCCGGACTGATTGTCGAGAACGAATCCTCGACTGGTATTTGCCATCCCGACGTCCTCAATTAACCGAAGTTAATGAGAGACTGAGCAGGATGGGGCGAGGCCCAACTCTGAGAAAAATACAATCTGAATATTTATGGTGAGTGGAAGAGTCAAAGTAGTCCGTTATAGATAAGGTACCATAATAAAAACCTAGACCAGGGGTGGGATCCTGATGGGTAGCCCAAACACCGAAGATTTCAGCAGCGCATCCGAAGGTGTATCAGTTTTATTTTATTGCCAGCTTACTTGAAATGTTGTGAGAAAAGCGAGATAGATTTTGATAGTAACAAAATATTACAAAGAATAACATTACTACGCATGTGCGTAATTTTGGCATCAAAAATAGATTCTCTCAAACTTCTATCGTTTGCAAATAACTTTATTTAATTTGCAAAATTAACAAATACATAATTGATTGAATGAATGTTAATATTTCATTGAAATTGGGCACTTTTCCAAATTTTCGGTTGAAACAATTTTGGTTTCTTAAGAAAAAGTCGTCTCTGGGTAGCGAGAAACCTGTCTAATAGGTGGGGGTGGAGGTTCGATAATCCCCATCGCACCAGCACTGTCTATTATAACTAATGTTTCTTCTCCTTCACGTCTCCATGATCGGATTTAAACCGTAGATAAGCGGATCAATGAGTAAAAAGTGCAATGATTTCTGTGTCAATTCACACAGGGTGGGAGGGGGAACACGTCACCGCTTGACTTCACATGAAACGAGGTGAATGGGAGGTTAAAACGGTCGCCATTTTGAAGAGAACAACTCATCACTTGCAGTAGCAGGGGCAGCCAAAGCTACAAATGGGGAAAGTAGTGGTGGTGGTTGTGATTATATTGTGATTATATTGTGATATATATTGAAAGTAGTGGTGGTGGTTGTGATTATATTGTGATATATATTGAAGCCAGACCATCTTCTTTCGGCACAACGCCAACTAAAAGAAAAACAATGTATGTGGCAGGGACGTGGGAATCTCGCCAGACCTACTTTCAAATTACGGGAAGGGAGAATTGCTATATAAAATCCCCATTCAAAATTCCTGTTTTAATCTGCAACTCGAAGTACACTGGCGCCTCCATGGATTTCTCCCGCTATTATATTAACAGGCAAGGCAAGTCACCAAAGTGTAATGTATTTGTAAAAGAATATAAGCATTCTAGTAGTACTAGGAGTGGGAATTAAAATTGGAGCAATAATACCAGTTCCATGTTCCTACAGGCGTAGATACACACATATTAGAAACAATATGACCCGCTGGGTTAGTCATTAGGATCGAGTTAGATTGTTTGACTGGGGAATAAGAATTTTGCAAAACCAGTTAAAAAATATTAAATGACAAAATCAAAAATGAGTTTCTTTCTGTTGTCATTCTCCATCTCTGTCCTCCCATCTTTCTCTCTCATTCTCTCTCACACTTTTTCTCTATATCTACAGGTTAAATAATATTGCTGCTAATAGTAATATTCTCTTTTCTTTATAATAGACTATTTTTTAAAATTTATTTGTTCCTACTCTTATTATGCTCTTAATAAAGACATGCCCAGAGAAAAGGGGGGGAGGAGCGAAACAGTGATTGAAGCGAGGGAAAGACTCATTGATAGAAAGAGATGGATAACTAGGTGAGTGAATTGCAAATTGCAACGAATAAAACAATTAAAACGGAAGTCTTTCAAACATAACTTAATTTTAAAAGGATTATGTTATCATGGATTTTGTGGGATTAAAATAAGAAAACACCTTAGGAAAACAAACTTTGATTAACACAGCTTTCGTATTCTCATTCTCTCTCTCTCCCTCTCTCTCTCGCGTGCGTGCTCGCGTTTTTATATATATATATATAATATATATATATATATATATATATATATATATATATATATATATATATATATATATATATATATATATATATATATGTGTGTGTGTGTATATATATAGAGAGTAATCCAGGTAAGTTAAACATCCCCATGATAACACTCCAAAGAATTTGAACTGGGCTTAAATAACCGGTTTTTTATATATATAATTATGTTTATTTATACATGCATTTACATAATCTGGCATGTCGATGTTATCGATCAACAGTTGTTAAAAGCTGAGATCTGATCAGACAGAATAATAATCTCATCCTTTCCTTAGGTCGTATTTGGAAAGAATGAAGAAAGTAGAAAAAATAAAAATAAAACGAAATTCAAAATTTAAAATTGGAAGGTCAATTGGTCAGATTTAAATCGTCAGAAAATCAAATATAATGTAAACTCATGTTGTGAATGAAGAGAAAAAAAGAGTAAGAGGTCAAACTTTATTCTCCCAAATGAGTTCTCAGCTTTTGATCGATAACACTGTAGCAGTGTTGCAGATTATCTACATGTATGTACAGATGTATGTATATAAATATATATATATATATATATATATATATATATATATATATATATAGTCAACATTGGGATGTTATTCCAACATTATTTAATGTATTACGTTGCTTTTTTGTTGATACTCGGGTTCGTGTAAGTATTTCCACTCAAGTAAACGGTTAATTTAATCCACGGAACTGGTAGTAAACAAAGAAACTCATGAAGTCCTGAACGTGTCTCGTTATCGACAGTATGGTTTTCTTTGTTTATTCGCAAACCCCGGGGACTAAGTTAGTTTTTTTATTTGATGGTATTACTTACGTAATATTCATGTTCGTGTATGTGTACGCCTACTATATCCTTTTTTTTTAAGCTGTAGCTTTATCTGTTTGTAGACATATTGTAGTGTTAGATTGGTTGACAGAAAGATTACAAGATCAAATCTGGCATTAAATTCACTGATTATTTGTACTTGGTACTGTTTTTGTTCACAACCTACGAATGTCTTCAGTTCGAATTTCATGATATAAAACAAAGTGTTTCTTTAGTTCTCTATTTATTCCCAAAAGGGTGTGCGTCAGAATAACATTTCGGAAAACATCTATTTAAGCCGAAAGCAATGCGGATGCATCAGTCTTATATACATATACCCACGCGCAAACACACACACATATATATATATATATATATAGAGAGAGAGAGAGAGAGAACACGAAATGTATATATAAATATATATATATATATATATATTATAAATATTTTTTATTGTTTATTATCTATGTACGTAAACGTTTCGTCCTTTTTACTTGGACTCTTCAGCATAGAGATACGACTATTCACTACCGGCCATGCGATTCGAAACCCTGGACTACCAGTATTTTTCAACTCAAATCGCTTGGCCAATTTTAAATAGCTGATAAACAATGATAATTTTAACATTTTTCTCGGCGGCTTGCAGATAAACGAACAAATAACCAATAAAACCTATTAAACGCAGCAAATCACTACACATGCACATAGATTCTAAACTATGATTACACTCATTGATGATTTAAAGCGCCAGCTAAACAACCAACGTTTTTATCACTTAGACACCAATATTCTTGTACGATAGAAAAAAAACCCACAAAACTAAAGATTTCACCACGACTTTTTATATATATATATATATATATATATATATATATATATTTATATATTTATTATACACTTATAATATTATAAGATTATATAATGTATTGTGTACTGATTCTCAGTATTTACTAGTGCTTGATATGTGACTAGAGCTTACTATTAAAGTATGAACATATATTTATGGCAATTAAGCTACACAGAGGCGTCCGCGTTTCATGTCCACAAGGAATATTCATCATTGAGACTGAGGATTCGCTGTGGTGATGAAACGTGGGTGCGTCTATGTAGCTTTATTGCCATAACTGAATGTTTCTACATATATATATATATATATATATATATATATATATATATGATTATTTTTATTTACACAGACATGTACAAAATCTGCGACACTGTCATGTCGATGTTATCGATCAACAGTAATTATACACTGAGATCTCAGGCAGAGTTAGAATCCGATCTTAACCGTAGATCATATTTGGAAAGAATGTAATGGAGAAAAAAGTCGAAGAAAAGAAATTTAAATTTTCAAAATTTAGGAAGTCACGTGGTTTGGGACCGTTAAGAATCAAAAAGTTAAAATCAAAATATAAAATATATAACCAATAATAAATAGGTATAAACACACTTTAAAATTTGAATAAAAATATTCATAGTTTATATATATATATATATATATATATATATATATAAATATATATATATGGTGAGACAGAGAGAGAGAGATAGAGAGGGGGAGAGGGAGAGAGAGATGTATTAATGGTTGTACCATGTGCTTTTTTCTCCGCATCAAATAAGCGTGATAAAAGTTGCTCTGATTTCTTCTTTCACTTTCTACCTTTTTCTCAATCTTTCGTGTTCTCTCTCTCTCTCACTCTCTCTCTCCCTTTCTCTCTCCCTCTCTCTCTATATATATACATATATATATGCACTTGACAATGCTTACACTGTGATATCACTTACATTCAGCCAGTGTTGTATGGTAACGCAAGGGTAGAGGTTCCGACTCTAAGCTTGACGGTTGAGATTCAATCCCGACTTGAAGCACTAGCTGGTATAGCCGATCTTAAGAGCTGTGATACAGCGGAACAGTCTGTATGTGGATGACTCCTTCTCTCTCTCAATATATATATATATATATATATATATATATATATATATATATATATATATATATATATATAAGAAAGAGTATTTAGACATATTTTTTAAACCATAGTTTCGTAATAGTATTATTTTTTTTTTGAAAAAAACATAACAATGGTGGTGTACAATAAATACACTTTATTTTAATCTTAGCTTTCGAGAATATACTTCTCATTTTCAAAGAGTGTTTTTCTTTTCTTCTTCTTTTCATCGTCCGATGTAAATGGACTTTTTGGTCAGAAAATCACGTTATGTCTGTATGCGAGGTGACTCCCGTTTGAATAAGAAAGGATATTTAGACATATTTTTTAAACCATTGTTTCGTAATAGTATTATTTTTTTTTAATATATAATTTATATATATATATATATATATATATATATAAACTTTAAATAAGCATTTATATAAACATTAAACGAGTCTACATAAATGATATACCTAAGGGTATATTATCAGAACTCTGATCACAATCTTTTCCTATGCGTTTAGGGAGAAAAAAACATGAATTAATTCATGTTAACTGTTTTAATGTGAATATAAGAATATTCATGAATCTCTTGTATTAGCATTTTTGAAAAGAATATTGTTTAAAGTTCATTCCCTCAATATATATATATATATATATATATATATATATATATATATATATATATATATATATATATATATACCTGTTTTTGAGGATGTTCTATGTACCCCTTTTTGTCGGTCTTGTACTGTAAAACACTTCTCTATGCTAAATGGGCATTTCTATTTTTAAAAAAAGTATGGGGGTTATAATAACAAAACCCGTGCCAGTAAATGGTAGTAACTACCTGTCACTAACATTAATTCGCTTCGTTGAAAATCTAATTAAGACTAAATCTACTTTCCAATATCTATCCATATCATGGTGAATCTTCGCTTCTGATAAGAAACAAAGAAGGCGAAAGCTCTCAATAATAAGAATTCTGACAATAGCCAAGGGGCCTCGCGTTCATCTACGATGCACATCCGATGCCGCAAGGGATCGGCAGCACAATCTTCGTGCCAGATTCCAATGAAATATATCAATACCAAATCAAACTATCTTGTTATATATATATATATATATATATATATATATATATATATATATATATATATAACTTATTTCGCTTTTGAACCACCATTCAACACTTGGATTATTTTTTAATCAACCTATTAGATATCTTTCCTGGAGCTATTATGAACCCTTTTACTTGGATGAACTGTATAGAAAGTATGTTTCGGGCCGATATATTTGATGTTTTATATACTTTATGTGTTTTCATATATATTTTTTTATATATTTTCAAAGTTTAATTTTTACTACCTGCAGTAATGTCCTCTGAGGAGAAGATTTTCTTCGAAAACTCATGAGTTAAGGATTGTAAAGTACTTTGTCTGAACATTGAACTGTAATAAAATTTGATTCTACACCTTATTTTATTCTTTCACTTCATCTATATATATATATATATATATATATATATATATATATATATATATATATATATATATATATATATATATACTAGCAGGTATTCCCAGCGTTGCCCGAGGCCATACCAACTAAATAGAAGAGGTAAACAGTTTATATTAAAACTCCTATCCGTCTACCTATCTCAATACGTTTTCTATCTTTCTCTCTTTCCCCCTTTCCCTTTTTCCACATACCGCCCACTTCTATTTTACATCTGCCCAGCCCTTTCTTGTTCTAATGTATTGAAAATAATGATTATGTAAATCATTCACATAGACTTTCAGTTTTAAGCTTATTATTCACCCACTTCCTCAAAGATATAAAGTAATCTATAATGGTGTTAATTTTATTATAACATAATAACACCTATATTTGCCGTAATGTATTTCCGGGTAACGTTGAGTTTCTTGTTTCCCCCTGCTTCTTCAACCATATACCACATTGAAAATGAATAACTGTATCATTGAACACACTAGGATATTGAACACTGACTCCCGAGAAACACGAAGTCCCTTTTCTAGTATACAATAGTATGACAAAGTACAGTGTAAATCTTACCCCGGCAACGCGTCGTTTACAACACCTGATGGTTGCTCTATCTAGGATACTACTGTATTATTACGAGTATTGTTCCCGAGAAACACCGAGTTAACAAAAGATAGAAAAGTTCTTTCTCACAAGCAACACACCTCTATCTATGAAGTTGAGCACTTTCGGATTACTATATAATACTTACCAAATGTACAATTGTAATATTACATGTATTCTCCAGTTTAGGGTGCTACTGAAACTACTGAAGACAATTGATGATCACTCCAGAGAACTACTAAAACCATCTTTCCGAGTGTCTTGTTAAAACCCCCTTCATTGCCCTTAAGGACCTTTTAATAATTTGAAAGAAAATACGAAGCGGAAGAAAAACATTGAAATTACAGTGTTTTCTTAAAAATATAGGTTTGAAAATCTCGACTCCCACGACATTAGCTCTATAAGCCTCTAAGCCGTTGACTAAGAGATTCAGAAATACGTTGATTATCTTTACCGGTTAATGTTTCATGAGAATACACTTTTAGATTTCATGTAGATTCTATAACCTTTTTTATAAGGCACACACACATACAAACACACATACATTGATTTTTATATATAGAGATACATGTGTGTGTGGGTAGCTTGTATTTATACAACCTCATCTAAGTCAAACATGTTTGATTAAATAAAAGTTTTCCTTTAAAAAGTTTCAATAAACAACATGTGTATATTTGTATTATATATATATAAATATATATATATATATATATATATATATATATATATATATATATATATATATATATATACGTGTCCTTTAAGGGAATTATAATTAATCTGTCAAATTTCAATATGTAAAGCTTTCTATATATGACCGATCTTTATTCTATTCCTTCAACGTGTTTGGTTTGTTGGCCCTAAGCATTCAGATAAAAATTTATATGTTGATTTGGGTTTGAGTGTTTCAAATCGCGTGACCGACAGAGCAATCCTTCTCCACACTGATGATTCGTGGTAAAGGATAAAACCCATGTGTACGTAGATAAGAATGTAATAATATTTATCATACTATTGTGTATAGCCTCTTTAATGGTAAGACGGTGCCTTTGAGAGAACTATCATTAGGCTCCCTCCCCTTTAGTTTTAAATACGGGCTAAGCCCTCACTTTCCCTAATATTAAAATAAGTATTTACTCTGTTTTAAAGCAAGTATAATCAACTTTTGTAAGTATTTCTGGGACACGAGGAGGTTAGGTTCTCTCACCACTAGTTTTAAATAAGGGCGAAGCCGACCCTCCTTATTATTTTTCTTTACCTGCGGGGGTTCTGAAATACCCGACTAGTTCACGGTCGCAGGCTATTTCCCCTCGGTGTGATGGACCCGTAAACCTTGTCAGGTCAGCTGTCGAAGAGAAGGAAAACTAATAATTAAACCTTACTACTAACCACTTACGTCTTGGCAGCAAACCGTTGGTGAGGGAGGCCTCTATAGACGTGAACGACAACGTTCCTAGAGCTAGAATCTCGAAAACATTATCCGGTTTGCAAACCTAAAATTGCTTAAAGAGTAGATGAGTTATGCCTATCGTCCGGCCTTCGCACTCCTTCTCTGTCTATTAGCCAGACACAGTGGTACTAGCGATTGGACGACCCAAAACACCCAGTGCTTGGCCTTGTTTCCTGACTAGGACAATAACTGTCGTCTCTCTTTCTCTCCGTCTGTGCGCCTTGGAGAAAGTTTTTTCGTCACTAAGTCTTACATGACTAGTCTGGGTCGTTCTTGTTCCGACAGGTTGAGCGTACAGGTAAGACAACTTTTATGACTGCTGTTTCCGACTGTCAGTACAAGAACCCTAACTTTTAGGTAGGGCTAAGAACGGCTCCTCAATCAACAGTTGTATAATACCGTGGGTAACTGTACGTGCCATGTCGCGCATGGAAAGCGACTCTACAGTTATCCCCGGTGGGCTTTTTAAGGCCACAAGCCCCACAGACTAAGCCACGATTAATGGACCGATTGTGTGAGATTATTGGCACAAAACAAGCACCCACTTGCCCACTCATTCTATCTTAAAACAAACATGTCATTACAAAAAAGCTAACCTAAACCAGACACCCCACAGAAAATCATATTCACCTTCGTCCTTGAGGCTTGCATTCACACATATCCGAGGACTTACAACCAACATCAACGACGTAGAAAACATTCCTCTGACAAACTCCGCGAATATCCTAGCACTAAATTTAAAAAACCTTCAATCTTCAATTTCAACTCACCACTGACTACCTCCTACTCTACTGTAAACACTCTGACAAACATATGCACAGTCTAGTAGTTTATGTTCGGAACACCCTCCCCTTGACGAGAAGACATTTGTGAGAATCAAATAACCAAGCCTTCATGTGCTTTAGACTTAACTAACATCACAGCGTTAGTATAATTGTACTTATTACTATATCCATGTGGTGCAGTGGATATAGTACTAAGTATTATTAAGTTCTAAGTGACAGTAATCTGAAGGTTGAAGGTTCAATCCTCTGTGCGGGCAATACGAAGAATGGCGAATTACTGAAGACTTCTTCCCAATCATGGCAGATGGAACGGGAGGATGCTACTCCCGTGGATTTAATATAGGGTTCCGTTCGAAATTCCGTTCAGATTCCCGAGTTCGACAGAAAGATGCTCAAGTTCGACAAAGTACACTTGAAGAAGGTCGGCGAATAGTAGTCCGAATATACCAAATTCTACAAATTTTCAACTCTCATCTAAAGAATTCCGAAACATCACAGCGTTACTTACTTATATTTATTATACCGTTCTCCGTCGACCCAGTATTGCTAAACTCTGTCTCTGAAAGCATAGATAACTGTAATTTTCTAAACGCATGTATTTGGGGATTTTAATGCACACCACTGACTGTGACTGACTGGAATTCTCTAGATTTACTGACACAGCTGGTAACTTTACGTATAATTTCTCCTTAGCTCACTCCTACTCATAGACTTTCACTTTTCCGACCCGCCTCCCTAATTGTATAGACTAGCAAGCCTCATTCCTCGAAAAGGCTTGTATGACGAATATTCATAGCCGCTGATCACGCTGTAGTAATGATTAACATCACCCTAAAAACTCGTCTAAAAGCTGATGAGCCGTTTCTCAAAATGACGAGATACTACTGGCAGGCTGATTTTGAGCCCATCAGAGATAACATCAGCGACGCTCTATGGAGTAATATCTTCTCTTTCTGCTGATCAGTGGGCAAATGAGTCAACCGAATGAATCAAAGCTGGCATTGAAGCTTATGTGTTACATTGCTAGTTATTGGCTACACCAAACTCTTTGGTGAACTTCGCTGTTGATTTAATGAGGTCGATATGTCGTAGCTAGGTTCCGCGAACCTCAACTGCCCGGAACTATTCGTACTGCTTGCACTAACCTTGTTTCTTCTCTCTCTCTCTCTTTTTTCTCGTCCTCTACCGGCAGCCATTTGTCGTATGCTTGTCGCTGTCGTGTGACACTATTCGTACCGCCTTTCTTTTCGCCTGCAACCATTTTTAGCGACTGCTATAGTTGTCTTGTACTCACCGTCGCCGCCGACGCCGCTGTCATCATTCTTTTCGGGTTGTTGTCTCCGCTCGGAAATCAACTGCTTAACAGTACGACAAAGTATTTTTCTGTTTTAAAGAGCCGCTTTTATTTCACTATTTTAATTAGCCGACTTGAACGAGTTCGTCGGATCGAGAGAGAGGTTATGCCAACTAAATTCACTAGTTAATATTCTTAATTACTTGAGAGGGAGGAATAGGGATGATCTACTAATTGGCTCTTAGATTTCCGTCATTCGGAATATTTCTCGTAACCGCTACATATTTGGCGTTGTTGACTCTTTGCTCCCAAGCCGGAACTGATTCAATCTCGATTTAATTCTCCCACCAGGAACTCTCGCTACCAAATCTCGCGATCAACACGCAGGTGTGATGTCAACTCTTTGACCTACCTTAACCTTAAGGTTAGATCAGTTGTCACAGCGAGCCGTGGGAAAACACATCGAACCGAACCTGCACAGGATGACTCCGCTAAAAATCGCGCAAGTCAAAACCGTTTCGAATAGATGCGTCCAACTTTCACAGGGCCATTATCTAACATATGTTCCTATGCGAAACATGTTCAGCAAACCTCACTCTCCTCAATGGTTTACCTCGCAATGTGCAGTTGCTATTGATAGGATGCAGCAAGCATTCCGACAATTTGGCCGCCAAAAGTCAACTGCGAATAGACAGGAATTTATAGAGTCAAAAAATAATTCTAAAGTAGTGATAGCTGAAGCAAAGAGAAGGTATACAGAGTTAACCAGAAAACGCATTTAGTCACAGAAACTAGGTACTCGCGATTTCGTAAAAATCTACAGTAGTGTGGTAAACAATGGACAATCAACAATTCCTCCGCCATCCAACCACAACGTAGTCATTTGCACGGCAACTGATAAGGTTGAAGTACTAGCCCAGTGTTTCGCTTTAAACTCTACTTTGGACTCTGCAAACCACTCCCTCCTAACATTCTCATTGCGGACTCAGGTCAGGGACATCATAAAAAGACCTTGCCACCTCTAAAGCTTGTGCGCCTGATCTTATACCAGTAATAGTAATACAAAAATGTACTGCTGAACTGGCCCCTGTTCTCTCCGAACTCTACAACAAATTCCTTGCTGAATCTGTCTCCCCTAATAGCTGGAAAATTCCCTCTGTGGTACTAGTTTTCAAGAATTCAAGTAATAGACCTGATCCACAGAACTACCGCCCAATTAGTCTACTCTCGATCTTTGCTAAAATCTTTGAATCTCTAATAAATCAAGCGATAGTCGGGGACCTAATATATGCTAAACTTCTTTCTGACCATCTGTATGGATTTAGAAAAGCACCATCGACTGCGGATATCCTAACGGTCATCTTTGAACGCATATATCATACACTGGACAGGGCAGGAGAAGCTAGGGCAGTAGCGCTTGATATATACAAAGCCTTTGACAAGGTCTGGCACAAAGGGCTACTCTTAAAAATTCACTTATATGGTATTACTGGACAAATATTTAATATAGTTAGATCCTTTATATTCAAAAGAAAGATCTAGGTTGTCGTCAATAGCCGTTCATATAAGCAAGCTTACATAAATTCTGTTGTACCCCAAGGATTTATCTTTGGACCTTTACTAATCCTGATTTTTATAAATGACTTCGCTGATTACATTGAGTCTTAGGTATATTTACTGACGAAACCACGCTCTACTCTGGTCATGTGGGCAAAACAAACGCGCACATATCCGATGAAGGCTTAATTCTTTGAAAATGACCTTCAGGCTGTAATAGAATAGGGTCATAAATGGATGGCAACTTTTAATGCTGCAAAGACAAAGCTGCTTTTCTTCAATAACTACAAGCAACCCTTTCAACGACCGATTGCCATGGCAAATAACATCCTACCTTAGAGTTAAATATTAACACTACTTGGCTTAACATTCACAGGTAACATTAATTGGAAAAACTACATTGAATATGTTGTGAAGTTGTCCAACAGTAAATAATAAATAAAGGAAGTCAAGTCGAGGGTTGGTTTAACAAGTGTATTAACAAAGTAAGAAAGTGACTAGCACTTGGCTAGACAGTTACAAGACTGTGCTTTGTCTTCGGTGACTCGCACTATTTATAGTGACAACCGGTGCAGTTTCTCCCGTGTAAGAACGACCGGTGTAACACCCCCCCCCCTTTGAAAATATCCCGTCTGGGGATTAATAGCGTTTTTTTTACTTCAGCTTCCGCTTGAATGGCTGCTATCACCATATCCTCCAATGGTTCTGTCTGCTTAGGTATCAACCTTGATAACCCGTCTGCATGACCAAATTTCTTAGATGGTACATACTCCATTTGAAAATTGTAGTTAAGAAGAATGGTATCCCATCTTTGGAGTCTATTCGCAGTGTGTTGTGGTAGTCCCTTTTTCGATCTGAAAATCGTTAATAAGGTATATGGTCTGTTTGTAACAGAAATTTTCTACCGTGCAGGAAACGATGAAATTTCTTTACCGCGAATATAATGCTTAGAGCCTCTTTCTCAATTTGAGAGTATTTTTTTTCGGCTGGTAGAAGTGTTCGGGATGCATGGGCTATGGGTTTTAATTTTCCATCATCCATTTTGTGCAATATGCATGCTCCTATACCATAGTTGCTGGCATCGCTTGAGATTATAATGTGCCAGAAACAAGTCAGACGTTAAGATATCTTTAATTTTCTGAAACGCTTCTTCGCACTCTTGCGTCCAGACCCATTTTTGGTCCTTCTTTAACAGTTCATTTAAGGGTGATCTTAGTTTATGCATGTTTCGTACGAACACATTGTAGTAATTCGCCAACCCTAAAAAGCTTTGTAGGGATGCAGTATTTTCTGGAGCAGGCATGTTCCTTATCGTCATTGCCCTATCTAGGTCTGGCCTTCTTCCTTGCTCATCGATGATTTGCCCTAAATATTTTATTTTTTCCATGAAAAAAGTACATTTCTCATCTTTGATTTTAAACCCATAATCTTGGATTTTTTTGAATACTTGGTTTACATGAGTCTTGTATTGTTCTTTGCTAACGCTGTTTATTAACACATCGTCCAGGTATCCTACTGCGAAATCCATCCCGTTTAACATCATGTCTATAATTTGTTGAAAAATCGCAGGGGCGACCTTGACCCCAAAAGGAAGTCGGTTAAATTCGTATAATCCCTTATGGGTATTGATGCATAGCAGTTTTGAACACTCTTCATCGACAAGGATTGCAAGATAAGCGTCGCTGAGGTCGATTTTAGAAAAATATTTTCCTCCACTCAGTTTCGCAAATATTTCTTCAGTCCTTGGAAGAGGGTAATGGTGATCTTTTAATGCCTTGTTCAAGCCTGTGGAAAAGTCGGCACAAACCCGAATCTCCTTGTTCTTTTTCTTAACATAAACTGTAGGTGAAGCCCACTCACTGTAGTCAATTTTTGAAATGGCAGCCATGTTCTCGAGTCTTTCTAATTCACCGTCTATTTGCTCTATAGGTGCGTATGGAACATTTCTTTTCTTTCTGAACACAGGTAGTTCATTTGTTTTAACTTCGAACTTTGCTACCGCTTTTGTACACATTCCATAACCGCCTGAAAATACGTCTGGAAAATTTTCTTTTAATTCCTTCTTGAGTTTTACTGCCTCCACATTCGAATCCTCAACCTTTTGGCAAAAGTAGCTTAAAGGCAGATCCCATAGGCTAAACTTTTCAATCAGATCAGTTCCAAAAAGGTTATTCGATTTTCGCATAACAAAAATTTTGGCTTTTACGGTCTTATTCTGGAAAGAAATATTCGTCAATAATTCCCCTTCGAAGGTTATTTTTTCACCACTGACGCTTCTCGCCGTTTTTTGTGATTTGATCATAGTGGGTCTCCCAAGCTTCTTCCATGTCTGTACATTAATGATGGAAATGTCAGACCCCCTATCAAGCTGTAGTCTTACTTTTTTTTTAAGCATTTTGACCTGTACATATTTCCGGATATTTTGTTCTTCAGGTTCAATTTTTGTCAGTTTAATGGCTGTCTTTCTACCAGATTTTTTCCTACAACGTGATGCCTTATGTCCTTTCTGGTGGCAGTTGTCACATTGTTTGAATATGTAGGGACACTCATTGTACCAATGGTTATCTCCACACCTCCAATACGATCCAGGTGGATCTTTTCCATGTTTTTTCTCTGGTTATTCATTGAAGTCAATTTTTTTCTGATGGATTTTTTTAATGTGCGACACTCCGTTTTCCTCTATGTCACGACTGTCCTGTTTCAACGCAACAAAACGTTCACAGTCTTCCGCTAAGTTTTGTATTGTTAGACATGGCGCATTTTCGAGTTTATGTAAAACACGACGTCTGATTTCAGAGTCTTTATGTAAGACCAGACCTTGCAAGAATATTAGACATTTAAAATTATCCGATGATAATTCCTCCAATTTAAAATCGTCGCAAAGTTTATTTACTATACCTGCATACGTAATGTAGTCGTCTTCCTCTCTTCTAGTGACATTCATACACTTATATCTCCTGTGGAAATGAGAAGTTTTTGTAGAAAACAGTTCTGTTAGTAAAGTAACTGCCTCCTGGAAGTTCAACTCACTGGTCTTTTTTGGAAGGATAACATTCACGAACTTTGTATGCTTGGCAGCTTTTAATTTTCTTAGCAAAAATCTAACTTTTTTAGAGTCTGTCCATGTACTGCAGTCCGATACAAAAATATCCTCATATCTTCTATAAAAGTGAGCAAAAGTTACATCGTCTTCTGGATTATAATTGAAAATTTCGATAGCGCTCCACACAGCCGTCTGGGAGAATGCATTATGATTCTCGTTTGCTTTCGTTAACTGTGTTGCCTCCAGAAATTTTCTCTGTTCTTCCTATGTTTTTATCAAGAGTTCTTCGAAGTGTTTCTGCTGTTGTAGCAGTCTTCCTTGGAATCTTTTTTCTCGTGTTGTTGCCAGCTCTTTTTGTTCAGCATGCATTTTTCTTTGGGCTTTTTGCTGTTCCAACAACTCTCTTTTAAATTCTTCCTCAATTTCAACTTGTTTTCTTTGAAGTTCCATTTGATGTTCAACTTGCTGTCTTCGTAACGCAACATTTTGTTCCGTTAGGAATTTAACTAATTGAAAAAAAGAATCTTTGAATTCAGTGTCCATCATTCACGAATTCAAATTATGCACCACACAATTTACACTTGTATAAATAAATCAGTTTTCCCCACAACGTGCTTAATATAATTAATTTTCTCAACTAATACACAAAGCAAGAAATATATTATTCCTTAGTAAAAAAAAAATTCAATCCCGCTTCTTTTGTTTGAAAAACAAAACTAAGAAACATTTTTTTTATATATATGTGTACGTAGTTTTACAACCAAGTCCGTCGCTATAAGCCTAATAAGACTAGTGTTATGGGAAATCTTTTTAACCCCTTTTCATTTTGCAAAAATGCGACTTGCTTATTTAACAGTTCTTTGTTAGAAGCACAAATGACTTACGCGAATATATTTTTTCACTGTCCGTCCTTTGCTCTCGACAATTCTGTGGTAAGTCGTTTTAATAAATAGTCAATCCGGATCTTGTTCAAATATCAGGTGTTGTCTTAATAATAACGACAAACTTACACATATCTGTAATAGTTGACGGGGATAACATTTATCTTAACGAGCCAGTGAAAACTTGAAGAGAAAAAAAATAAAGGTATCAGTGTATTCAATTATTTCAATAATTGAACATGTCTTTCGCGTTTTCTAGTTTTCGATTTTTGGTAGCAAGTTTTGAGTTTGTTTTTTGCTTAACTACTCAGTAGTTAATTTGCTGTTAATCCTTGCGAATCCAAATATCTGACGAAGATGGGTTTTTTCCCGTGAAGATCTTGCAAATCACTTTGTGTGATTATTTTGCAGTGAAATCGTTTCGATTCCTCGTCGCCAATCTGTTGTGAAGTTGTCCAACAGTAAATAATAAATAAAGGAAGTTAAGTCGAGGGTTGGTTTAACAAGTGTATTAACAAAGTAAGAAAGTGACTAGCACTTGGCTAGACAGTTACAAGACTGTGATTTGTCTTCGGTGACTCGCACTATTTATAGTGACAACCGGTGCAGTTTCTCCTGCGTAAGAACGGCCGGTGTAACAGAATACATCGGCAAAGCTGCTGCAAAGAAGGCGGGCTCCCTCTAACGTGCTAGCAAACTTCTGACACCTGTCATTATTTTATATGTTTATAAAGCCACCATCCGCCCATGCAATTCATATTTTTGCCACATCTAGACTGGTGCATCATCTACTGGTCTCTCTCTTAGACAAAGTCTAAAAACGAGTAGCCAACTTAATAGGTCCCTCACTATCCACCAAGCACAAGCCGCTGTCCCATCGCCGCAATGTTGCATCCTTGTGACTATTTTATAAGTACTACAATGAGTTATGCTCCGATTAACTTGTTGCTCTAGTGCCCCCTCGACGTAAATACACTAGACCAACCCGACAATCAGCTAAATCCCATGCATAGCTAGTGCTCAACCATCTAAGAGATACTGTGGATCTGAAGACTGTGGACCTGATTGTACAGGGGAAGTCAGTTCCGATATTGCGTCTGCCGAAGCGCAGTAGTCCGAAAGAATCAAAAAGTGCAGATTGGTAACCACAAAGCTCATACTGGAAATGTTCTTGCTGCTGCTGAGTTGAGCGTTCATTGGTAAATAGCACACACAGTCTCTGGAATGGAGTTATAGATAAGTGTCAACTGCTTCATCCTTGCTGAGTGAAACTTTTGAACCAAGTGTAATTGCCTGAACCTTTCTTTTAAAAGTGTATCCGTGGACATTTTCTCAAAACATTGAAGCAACGATTGCTTCTCCTATGGAGTTTGCTCTGTCCACATTAAAATTGTGTCTCCAGTTACTTCACTTGAAATGCTGTAAATTTACAGATCTTCCGTGAAAATGTCATACGTTTGGAGAAACGGAAGCAGCTTGTATGTATCCCTCACATTTCGCTTTTTTCTTTCTGAAGTAGTATCCTGGTGCTGGTCACTAGTGCGACCACGAATGCCTTGCATTGTAAACTTGATTTCAGCGCACGCTGGCAGTGATAGCGTCCAAACCAATCGTTGAATTTCGTCCATTCCTCTGCCATGAGTAATTCCTCCAGACGTCTCCATGCTTCTTATTAGCACCTGTTCAATAACAAGATCCGTTGACAAGCCAGTCCAGTAGCGATCATCACGTCTAATCACATGGAATCCTTGGAACTGGTTTTGCTTTAACTTTCCAGGGCGTAAAAGATGCTATGATGCCCATACCGTGGAATGTTTTAAATCCATTAATACTTCTTACATTATGGTCCACATTATCTGCTACGAACTGCACCAATTCAGTTTCAACAGAGAGTTTCAGCGCCATGAACAAAAGCAACCCTTCTTTCGAATTTCTGGACTTCCAAGTAAGATGAAAGGACGCCATGCTTATTCAAAGTGTCAATTAAGAACCTCAATCCGAATTGGTCGTGCATTTTCAACTGCTAAATAAAACTGCAAAGGTGCAAGGACAACTCTGGGTCTAGAAGCCTGCATTATTTCTTGAGCAAGTTTCAAATCATCGTCTTTGCCTGACAAATATCTTCCTGAGAAAGATCAACAATGTTTTAGGAACATATTAAAGAATCGCATCCTGTTCAAGATCATTCTTAGACGGGTAATATTCTGAACTTGTCTGGATACCTTTAATGTCATTCTTGATAAGCTTGACTGCCGTCTCCATGATTCTAATGGCATCTGATTGTGAATTGTCTATTGAGCGGCTCTGTGAATAGAATTCATGGAGAATAATGCAACAACATTATGTTTCCCAGTAATTTTAGTCAAAATTATGTTGTTTTGAAATGTTCTAACAATCGAGCGTTCATGTATAGGAGACTGTATTGTCAAATCTAGTGTCCTCGAGAATTTCTTCCATTTTTTTAACAAGATCGACAATGGTGAGTCGTTCCTCGTCATTTTGTTGCAAATATTTAGAAACCTCCAGAAACGCCTGCTTTCCTCTAGTCTACGAAGGTTTCGTTTCTTAGAAGAATCAGCAGAAGAGAATGCCTTAGGAATGTTTTTATTGAAATCAAAGTTAGCAAAACATGTTCTGTGACAACGTGCTTCTTCTGAAACAAGGTCAGCAACACAACCTATTCTACATTTAACAATGGATGACCAGCCATCATTTTCTCGAACTTTCTCACAAACTTTTAACACTCTGTCATAAAAATCTATAGTTTCTACATAGGAAACATCAACACATCTTTTCTTTCTATCAGATTTTACTCCAGAACCACAAAAGACAATGTTCCTTAAAGTTAAACACACACAAAGAGCGGGTTGCCCGGGATAGCATTTGATCATGGGTGGACCTGTTTTTACGGTCAATTTCTATGTATTTGGGTTTGATCCAACGGTGTCTGCATTTCTTGTAGAGACGTTAACCAATCTGAATTATGATCTTCTCTTTACGTTGTTCAGAAGCTCTGTTAATGGAATCGATGCCCTTCTTGTTGACGATGAATGTTTCTTCATTACTGGTCAGTTCATTGTTGCAAATAGCATACTTGTCAGCATCCATAATTATCTGTACTTCACTTTGGTCAACCTGAAATTAGAATATAACAGAATATTAAGCTCCTGCAGTAATACATCAAAAGAGACAAAAATCAGGCATACGAAGTTGTAATTATATTTTACTTTATGAAAACTGTTAGTTAGATCCAATTTCACATTGCTACATTTGGTATTTTTTATGATGAATTTATAGAAATTAAGTTGAGAGAGGGGAGGCTAGAATCGGCGGCACTCTTTAAAGATGGCGCCCATTGACCCTTTTCCGCAACGGCAATTTTGCTAAACTTCTTTATCTGAATCACAGGTTATTCCTGCCCAATATCCAAGTTTGTTAGCGATTTATTTGAGGTTCAGCCAAAAAATCAGCTACATTGACTGAACTATAAGACGCAGCAATTGTAAACATCTTTTCTAAGACGCAGCAATTGTAAACATCTTTTCTAAGACGCAGCAAATGTCAACACCTTTTCTAAGACGCAGCAATAGTAAACATCTTTTCTAAGACGCAGCAAATATCAACATCTTTTCTAAGACGCAGCAATTGTAAACATCTTTTCTAAGACGCAGCAAATATCAACACCTTTTCTAAGACGCAGCAATAGTAAACATCTTTTCTAAGACGCAGCAAATATCAACATCTTTTCTAAGACGCAGCAATTGTAAACATCTTTTCTAAGACGCAGCAATTGTAAACATCTTTTCTAAGACGCAGCAAATGTCAACATCTTTGCTAAGACGCAGCAATTGTAAACATCTTTTCTAAGACGCAGCAAATGTCAACATCTTTTCTAAGACGCAGCAATTGTAAACATCTTTTCTAAGACGCAGCAAATGTCAACATCTTTTCTAAGACGCAGCAAATGTCAACATCTTTTCTAAGACGCAACAATTGTAAACATCTTTTCTAAGACGCAGCAAATGTCAAGATCTTTTCTAAGACGCAACAATTGAAAACATCTTTTCTAAGACGCAGCAAATATCAAAATCTTAGCGAAACTACAGTTACCGCTGCTACAGTTCTTTGAATTAAATAAAACATAAAAAGGTTGTTTGAATTTATTTTTGAGCAAACTTACAAAAAAGGTAAGAAAGTTCCCCACATGTAAAAAAACAACAAAAAAATGAAATAATTACTCGAGGAAACGGTTAGACATCAGGTCCGTTTATTATGTGGACAAATCTAGGGGCACTCTGGATTGGGATAAACCTGAAATTTTCGTCAGTCGAGCAGGATTTCTATTTCACTGACCGAGGACAGAAAAGATAAACGCATAGTATCAGAATAGATACGACACTTTAACTTTAATTCTATTTTAAAAAGTAAAAAAATAATGATAATAAAAAGCCGACAATAAAAATACTGTAAAATCGGCCAATATTTAAATCATAAAGAAGCTTTTTCATAATCAAAATATTCAGTGCAGACAAAAAAACAACAAATCCTTGATTGTGATTCGTGGCGGACAGTGGTTGGTATAAAACCTGCTGCTTAATTAAACGTAAGATGATCCCCATTTCCAGGCGATTGTAACGTTGCCTTACTATGCCGTTAATTAATTTTCTTTGTAACTATAGGGATACATTTTGTGCGTTTTACTTTCTGATGCGATTTCGTGTGGTTTTACGGCTTTGGAAGTTTAAATTAGTTATAGAGATAAAAATAGTTTACTGCCTTAAAAAGTTAGAATGGTCCAGAAATAGGGATCATTTTACGTTATATTTGCATGCGAAACTAATCTACTCCTTTAAATTCTAATTTAATCGTTTCTTTTGTTGTGACGTTGCAGGCCGGTAATAATCAAGACAAACACAGTGGTATAGTTAGCAAAATGTATTAACACAAGTATGTTACAGAAGCACGCGTCATTATCCCGGGACAATAACTGCCACCTATTGCTGCCACGACGTATACTAGTAACTGCATTTATTGTGTCTAAGTAAGACCATGTATTCCAAATATTGGAAGATCAGCTTACACCATAACACCCCTTTTTTAAAACTATGCTGCGTAAAGAGCCAATATCTTATTCTCTTTGTGTCGACTTACATGAAAGCTGTATTTCTTGTTTTTATTTTCGACGTTCGTCTTTAAGAAATTACTTGTGGGACGAGTAACTCGAACGTGTCAAACACGACGTCCATTAATTCTTCTTCTGTGGTGTTGTCGTCCACAATATCGGAATATATTTTCCTGATTTGGTTTAAATGTTTCTAATGGGTAAATTTTGATCTTTTCACCTTATAGAGCATATTTTAAATTATTTGATCTACTGTCCTGATTTCCAAAAATTACTTGTTGTCGTCCACAATATCGGAATATATTTTCCTGATTTGATTTAAATGTCTCTATTGGGTAAATTTTTATATTTTCACCATATAGAGCATACTTTAAATTCTTTGATCTAGAGTCCTGAATTTCAAAAAATACTTGTTGTCGTCTACGGTATATAATATCTTTTGTTGATTTGGTTTAAATGTCTGTTATGGGTAACTTTTTATCTTTTCATCTCATAGATCACATTTTAAATTCTTTGATCTACAATACCGATTTCCAAAAATTACTTGTTATTCTTACACATTCGGAAAATGACCTGTTCTCTGATTCTATATATTTGTAAAATACTGTATGGCTTTCGCCGTTGGAATACCCTTCGCTTATTTAAACGCTCTTTTAAAAGTATCAATAAATCGCTCCGCTAGACGATTACTTTTTGCATGAGGCGGCGTGATTGTGATATGTTCCACTAGAAACGACTGACAAAAAATTTTGAGTTCACTGGACGTGAATTCAGTACCGTTATCCGATACTACATAACCCACGACTTCAAAACGTACGAACAATTCATGCAGACACCCAATTGTTCTTTCTGTCGTTGATTTTCTATACTTAAGTATCTCTGCACATTAAGTGAAGCTACCCACTACAACAAGATAATATAACTCATTCAATATAGATTCTCGACTAGGGTCGGCACGCTTTAGGCTAGATTTTGAATTTTGTGGGAGGCGTTTTCTCTGATAATGTGCTTCTTTTACATGATTTAACTGTATTCTCGATATATCTGTATTTCAATCCCTGTTCGTCTAGTAGACATAACTTCGCATAAGACTCTTCATCCGTGATATGCCTGGATGCCTAACATAAAACTCTCGTAGAATACGTTTTTGCAATGTCGCTGGAAGTATCATCCCATCACTGTACATTACTACATCGTTGCAGA
This sequence comes from Sepiola atlantica, assembly GCA_963556195.1. NCBI lineage: Eukaryota > Metazoa > Mollusca > Cephalopoda > Sepiida > Sepiolidae > Sepiola > Sepiola atlantica. Next base: position 66,700,247 of record OY744536.1, on the reverse strand, counting down.
TGGCACATGCTTACGGTTTTTTTCCCCTTTTATATTTTTTATACAATCATCGTTCATCTCCTTTGTCTTTGTGCTTGCTTTTGTCACTATAATTCTTTTACGCTATTTCACAACGTGTTTTTCACTGCTATATCTGTTCTGTAGAAAGGCTATTACAGTGTCCTCAAGGAGTTCCACAGACTTCAGTATCAATCTACACAGTTTGTCCGCATGACTGATCTTTTCGGAAGGGGGATACTCGATCTTGTAGTTTCAATTTAAGAGAGTGAGTCCCAATCTCTGTAATCATGGGCCATAATCTCTGTAATCTGAGCCATAAATTGTAAATAAAGGTTTAAGATCGGTGTGTACTGTAAATCGTCTACCGTGCACAAAACGGTGAGACATTGTTACCGCAAAAAAGTATGCCTATCGATGCTTATTCTATTTGCGAGTAGCTCTTCTCGGATGGTAAAAGTCTATAAGAAGCAGCGCTCTCAGTTTCAGCCAACCGTCGTGCATTATGTGTAAAATACGTGTTCCTATGCCGTATGAACTTGCATCACGTTCTGGATCATAATAAGTTAAAAGTAAATCAGACATGAGAATGGCCTTTATTTTCTCAAATGCCTGCTGGCATGCCGCAGTTTAAATCCAGTCTTTACCATTCTTCAATAATTCGTTTAAAGGCGCTCGTATGTTGTACATACTCAGGATAAATACGTTATAGTAATTCTCTAACCCAAGGAAACTCTGCAAAGAAGATATATTTTCTGGCGCTGTATATTCATTATCGCGCCTGCTCTCTCTCGGTTAGGTCTTCTCCCATTATTGTGTATTATCTGCCCAGGTATTTGATTTGTTGCATAAATAACTCACATTTTTCTTTTCTTAGTTCAAAACCGTGCCCTAGAATTATGTGGAAAAATTATGTATGCAAGCTTTATGCTGCTTCGTATGCAAACTAATTATTAAGACATCATTTAAATAGGCTGTCACAAATTCTAGACGGCTAAGTAATAGGTCCATTACCTGCTGAAATATAACGAGCGCCAAATTTACTCTAAAAGATAGTCTCTCCCATTTGTATAACAATAACTTCGAGCATTCCTAGTCCACGATAATCTGCCAATATGCGTCGCTTAAATTCACTTTCGCAAAAACGTTCCTCATTTAGATTCGCAAATATTTCTTCCGCACTAGTCAACGGATAATTGTATTATCTCAATGCCCGAAACGTCTGCGCATACCAAAATATTTGATTACTATTTTTACGTATACTGTCGGCGAAGCTGTATCGACTATATTCAACTCTTGGTAGCATTCCAATTTTCTCAAGGCTATCACCTTCTAAGTTGATTTTATTCTTCTGACGCGAACGTAACATTTCGCTTCTTTTTAAAAATTGGTTGCATACCCGGTTTCAACTTAAATTTCGCAATAACTTTATTGCATCTTTAGTAGATGCAATAAAGTTATTGCGAAATTTAAGTTGAAACCGAGTATGCAACCAATCAGAAAAAATAACTTGTGGAAAACTCTTTTTGAAGTCTTTTTAAAAAAAATCCGCAGAATCTTTCGTATTTACATTCTGCAAAAAATAATTTATATGTAAATTCTACAGTTGAAATTTTCCCCTCTAATCTGTGCCCGGGTAAATTACTTGAATTATTCATCACAACTATATTGTGTTTGAGCATTTTTCTTAATTTGATTTGGTCGGCGTTTACGGGGTTTGCGAATTTATTAGTCTTCAGTAAATGTGCTTTGCTTATTTCATTCCATGTCTGGAGATGAACAATTGATAAATAGGACTCTGAGTCATACTGCATTTTGATCCTTCTATTTAATAAGTTTACTTGAATAAACTTACTTACATTTTCAATTTTACAGTTCTGATATAATTCTTTTTAGTTTTACATTTTGTTTTGCAATGCGTACTTTTATACCCTACATGCCCGTATTTATAGCATTTTTTCATAGGAACAATTTATGTACAAATGCATTTGTCCGCAACTGAAAAAAATGTTTTAGCGGGCACGATACTTCTTTTTTTTCAACTATCAAATTTTACTGGTTAAATCATTTTTTCTTGTTGCGAATTTTTCGGATGTGGTATACTCCAGACTATCTGATAATGTTCAAATCCTGACGCACGCTAATAATCGGTTGTCTATTTACTGCAGCTTTAGATTTCGCTCATTTCCTAGTTTGTTAGGGACTCTAATTCTAATTTAATAGTTTGTGTTCGACATCAATATTTTTGCAAATACGAGACATTTGAAGTATTATCACTTAATTCCGATAACCTGAAATAATCACAGTGCTAATTTACGATGCTTTCAACAGTCGTATAGACTTCACTATACTGTCTGGTAAGGTTCAAACACATCCATATCTGTCAAAGAGAGATGATTTTGGACTGGATAATTTCATCAACAATTGTATCGCTTCACAAAAGTATAGATCGCTGCTCTTTTGAGGTAACATGTAATTTACAAATTACGTATGTTTCATTGTGAGTTATTTGTTGGTTGTGGTAGAGGAACGAATTATTGCTGCAAATAACTTACAAGGAGGAACCCGAGATTTGAGCTCAGTCTAGCACCTCCCATGAAAATAACGATAGTGGTACTAGCAACATCCCTTCTGTGAGAAAGGGGATGTAGGTTTTAAAAGGGATTATCGCTTACTAGATTTCCCAGTCAATGTTGTATTCTGTCAAGACAGAAAAGTGTATTGTTAGCGGCACTTCCCAGATGCGGTAGCAGTACTCGATCTTACTTTTACTTTTCCGAATGGCATTATTGATCTTCCTCCAGAACTCGAACACCGCACCGTGCGCCGACAGTAAGAATCAGTAAACACTTTCTGACTGTCATTCCAGCCGTAAAATATAATAAAAATAGCCCGTTATAATAGAGATTATGTGACTGTCTGTAACGTAAAAGTTGACCAATTCCACTAATCGTCGGTTTTGCTCTAAACAATCATTTATCTACGATGTGTTTAAAAACGGCATTGAGGAACTCTGATAAACTGACAGACAGGTCATGTTCGTCATTGTTATGCATGGCTAGTCTAACTCAAGCCGCATATAATTACTTAACTAGTTATGCAAATAAAAAGGAACTTAGAACATTTTTATTCATCACATTGTAACAAAAAATGAGGTTTCTCTTGAAGTGATAAAACATGTTTGAAAGTTCCTCCATCTTCCGATGATACCAATTCCGAATGTTTAGGTAGATTTCGAATAGCCTTGGATAATTCATCTGTTGAATTTAGATAATTTCTTCTTCAATATGATCACATAGATGGCCGGGCTTGTTATGATGATTAACGCACAACAATAGTCTAAGTCGCTTTTCTGCAAATTGCTTTGCAGTACATCGGTTGTGAGGTTCTTAAAAGTTTATCATTGCAAGAATCTCATCAATTGCAAAATCCAATAGCTACTGTTGAAGCGCCCCTTAAACTTGTCAACCATACTAAGAAGGCAGAGAAGCGAGTTGTTACTGTTTTATTGGAATTTTCCCTCTGTAAACATCTTTTTCCTAGAAAATTTATAGTTTCAATCTATCACGTGGAACAACAGCTCGAAAAAATTGATTCATCTCCGTAAATGACCCCAAATGAAAGCAACGGAGGATAAGCCACATTTTCTGAAATCTAAACTCATCCATTATTTTAATCAACCATTATACATACATATTGAACACACGCACACACATTAATACTGCCGCTTACACTTACTGAATAGTGTTTATTGGATACGACCTCAGATTTTGATGGAAAGCTACGTTGGTCATTATGTTAGTTACGCTTCAGTTTGAAACTGGATTTTCATCATAATGCGTAAATTTGATGGATGCATTTATATAAAGGTCTCTCTTTCTCTTTCTCTCTCTTTATCTCTCTTGCTCTCTCTCTCTCTGTCTCTCTAACGATATTTGCACTTAAATAGCATTTTCGCCTGTCTATCAAATGTTCGCATTTTCATCGCTAAACGAACGCATCGAATGGAAGCACCTTAAGACTAGCCGCTCTTTAAACATCCTATTTTGTCAAAAGGAGAAGGAGAGAATTGTGTGATTCACGCAATATATAGGCACGTGAGTAAGTGAGTAAATAAAGTAAAATAAAGTAGTCGACGACCACCCTAAGACTCCCTTTTAATCGGCGAGTGCGCTCAGTTGGGGATTACGGCGACACTCATTTCACATGACTACTTCACTAATCTTTAATCTTCAGTTTAAAATGCTGGGTGTTCAGCAAGAAGGCATCGCGTACAATTTTTTAAGTTTTTGGTATGAGTAAATAGAGGATTGAACCTCGAACGCGCTTACCATTATGCCAAATGGGCGCAAGTACTGTTATTTTATACTCATTGAAAGTGCCCTATTTTTAGGGAAATAGATTTCTGACTTTAAAGTTGACCTTGTGACACATCACGCATTGCTGGGCATGCGAGTAAATTCGAGTCGCTACAAATCTCTTTCACTCTATCTGTGTCACTAGTATGCATATGTCTGTGTAAGTAACTACTACGTTCACTTAAGTCTGACCCAATTTGCCCGTTACTTGCCGGAAGTTGACGGAGTCGTTCAGGTTTGGCATTATAGACATATGGGTGGCGCTTCAGTGCAAAAATTGTTTTGTATGGATTCAATTTCTCTTGCAGTGAAATATAGACTTATATGTGTATTTCTCTTGCAATGTTAGCCAGTTCCTTCTTTTTACTCATTTATTAATTTTGTAACTCAATACTTCATCTAAACTAAAAGTCATAACGAATGTATAAACATAGGATGAATCACGTAATATATATATATATATATATATATATATTTTAATAAATATATATATATGTATATATAAACTTAGAAGGATACACAATTATGACATATTCATTAATAAATATATATGTTCAAAATGTTCAACGTCAACACTTATATATATATATATATATATATATGTGTGTGTGTGTGCGTGTATATATATATATATATATATATATATATATATATATATATATATATATATATATATATATATACTAAAAGAATACCCGTTCCGAACAGAACAGTTTGTACGAATTCTATGTCCCCTTACAAACATTAAAAATCAATGTATGATGATACCAAACCTCATGTCCTGAATCTTTATTCAAATTTTGAATAAACTTTTACATGATTTTGATTCTAGAAAATTTCTAAAATATAAGGCTTAAGCTAAAGGGGTCTTAATAAGAAATTGAATCTTGCTTGTCCAATAAATATGGATAAAATTGATGAAAATCTAGAAAAAAAATGATTTTTCAAATGTTAGTCTGTTTCCATATTTCTCATATAACCCATTTAATACCTAAAAAGAACTGAAATTTCGAGAATATCTATTTATTTATGTACAGGGTCTATTTTTAGATTTTCACACTAATCAGAAGTGTCTTAATTTTCACAAAAAATATATCTCTTTTGTACCGCATTATATGAAATTAAATTAAGCTTAATATAACCCATATGTCCTAACTTTACGCCTCGCAGCTGTATTCTAAAATTAATAATGATCTGTTAAGTAGTTCAGGAGTTTTTCATTTACAAACTAATATAAAAACATACATAATTTATATATATGCACCTCCTAAATGTTGAAATTAAATAAAATAATGTGCGCATTTTACGCAATGTGTTGCCTAGAATATATACTCCCACATTCATAATGATCTGTTAATTAGTTTATCTTTTGCATAGACATGATCCGTTCATAGGTTGCACACACAAGCACATACAAACACACACACACACACACATATATATATATATATATATATATATATATATATATATATATATATATATATATATATTTAAATGTGGAATTAAATATATATAATTATTTCATGTATCCACATATAATATTATAAGGAGATATAATATATTATGTATCGATTTTTAGTATTTACTTTAACAGTGCTCAATACGTGGGTAGAGCTAGTTAGAAAGTTATGAAAATATATGTATGGCAATTGAGCTTGACGGGGATTAATCGCGGACTCCTCTGCGTAACTTACTATATATATATATATATATATATATATATATATATATATATATATATATATATAGTATTGTAATAAATATTTATAAAGTATTAGCCACATACATATATGTTTCATTTGTTTCGGGAATCTTCAGTGTGCAGAATATTGTTGATCTGGTCGCACGGTTCGAACCCCAGACACAAGTTAACTTTTTAACTCAAGTCTGAACCATTGTGTCCATACTGCCAACCTAACAGCTATGCGGAAAGAGGAACATTACAGTTTATTAATGTTTTACAATCTAACATATAGTAAGCTGCCACACTATATGTTTTACATCACCAAATGGACGGAACTCGCTTTTACGCATTAATTTGGCAGCTTTATTCTCTTAAAAGGCCCAACATTTTATAATATTATATTAAAAAAGGTTTTCATTATCATCCACATACATATATTATCAATCTTTTTACGGAATTGTCAGTGTGAGGATAATTGTTCTGCTTGTCGCCCGGTTCCATTGAAGCTTCCTCATCACTGTCAGTTTAACCGCATGGGCAAACGGGGTCAAGCTTGAGTTTAAATACTATTCGTTTATTGTGGCTGAGTTCTTGTAACCTCTTAACACGAATGTTAATTCATTTTCATCTTTGATAATTCGACAGCTGACTCAATGAAAGATAACGTCGTTGTTAGAAAAGATCTGATACAAGATAGCAGATGTTGCACACACAAAGTGTTTGATATCTATTCAGATAAAATAATAAATAATTCAAAATAGCTTTTCTACCGTTTTTAGTTTTGTTTATCATCATATATGTATTGCTATCCCACATGTACGTATATATATTTTTACTCTAGCAGAATTGTGGGGTAGCAACACACTTGTAACGATCGGATTTGGCGCGGACCTGCAGTAAAATCTTAAGATAACCCTATTTAATTAATATATACATAGAGCGTATCAAAATTTGTTGAACAGTAACCAATAAAGTGCTTTATTGTAAGTTCTACAAGAGCAAATATGAATTATTTTTAGACATTACATTTCATCGTTACGGACAGACGATGTCTGGGGTAAAATCCGTGCTTTATATGAATGCCAAATCTAAAGCACTTCAGACATTTATTACGAACATTTTCGATTCTTTTTCTAATCATCTTCATGTGACAAAAGCAACAACATGACGTACGTAACAGCTGCACGTTTTTAAGGTCAGCCCAGTATTCGCAATTAATTTTATATAAGTCTCCATATCAGCTCAAATACGAAACAATAGTTTTCTCCTCATCATTGTGAAGTTTTGGATCACACTTCTATGGCATTCTGCGAAAACGCATCATTGTTTTCGTTACTTTGGCATCTAAGCGAAATTGTCCGCACTAACATCTCAATCTTTTCGTCAGATTCTTTTTTTGCTCTATAAGCGTTTCATTTTGTTCGAGAAGTCTATATCCTGTCTTTTGTAGTCGGTCGTCAACTTCATTCTATTGCTCTATAAGCTTTTCATTTTGTTCGAGAAGTAAATATCCTGTCTTTTGTAGACTGTCGTCTGCTTCTTTCTATTGCTCTATAAGCTTTTCATTTTGTTCGAGAAGTAAATATCCTGTCTTTTGTAGTCTGTCGTCGGCTTCTTTTTATCGCTCTATAAGATTTTCATTTTGTTCGAAAAGTCTATATCCTGTCTTTTGTAGTCTGTCGTCGGCTTCTTTCTGTTGCTCTATAAGATTTTCATTTTGTTCGAGAAGTCTAAATCATGTCTATTGTAGTCTGTCGTCGGCTTCTTTCTATTGCTCTATAAGCTTTTTATTTTGTTCGAGAAGTCTATATCCTGTCTTTGGTAGTCTGTCGTCGGCTTCTTTCTATTGCTCTATAAGATTTTCATTTTGTTCGAGAAGTCTAAATCATGTCTATTGTAGTCTGTCGTCGGCTTCTTTCTATTGCTCTATAAGCTTTTTATTTTGTTCGAGAAGTCTATATCCTGTCTTTGGTAATTTGTCGTCGACTTCTTTCTATTGCTCTATAAGATTTTCATTTTGTTCTAGAAGAAGCTTTGGAAATCTTTCTTCAGTTTCATGTTGCTGTGCATTATAAATTTTAATAATACTGCAATCGTCGACTTACATACTTTCATATTTTAAGTGAACTTTTTACTTAGAAAGCAAATGTTTCTTTTCGAGTACGGCTTGTTTCAAAAGTTATTTCCTTAAGATTATGCTTGCTAGATATAGTCTTTGTTGTGAAAGAGTATGAAACCGCTTTTTAACCATAACACATCAGTTTTTCATTTTTAGTACACTTTTACGCGCAGTGGGTAGCTCTAGAATTTGCGGTCGGCACTTTAGTTAGAGAAAAAAATAAAAATACGGTTTCAATTTTTTTTGGCAGAAGTACTTTTCTCTCTTTTAGAGAGAGATAAAAACCATGTATCCCCTTATTGTTAGATATTACAACAGTCTAGAAAATAGCAATTGAAACGAAAACATGACTGATCTTTCTTAAATTAAGATAATAATAATAAATTGGTCTTACGTGTTTTTCTTCTTTTTTTCCACCGGTAAGCCAGTTGTTTTAATTAAGACATTGTCTGCTTAATTTGTATACTTCGAATTTGAATACTTAATTTGAATACTTCGTAGCAAGTTTTAGTGATGTGCTTGTTATAATTTTTTTTTCTTCGAGTTGTGGGTACCCGTGTAATTACGAATACTTCGTAGCCAGTTTTTTGTGAGGTCATTTTTAAAGTTTTTCCAATTGTTGTAGGGCCTCCGTGTAGATTCGAATATCTTGACTCTTGTTTTTGTTGAGCTCCGTGCAAGTTCGAATAATTCGTTGCTAATTGTTGTAGTGGGGTCCCGTGTAAGCTCGAATATCTCGTTGCCAATTGATGTGGTGTTAGGGTCGCGTGTAAGTTTGAATATATTGTCGCCAATTCTTGTAGTGGCGAGTTCCTGCGTAAGTTCGAATATCTCGTCGCCAATTGTTATGGGGTTGTTTAGAAAACCTGGACACGGGAGTTAGGTAAAACAAATATATTGGAGAGAAGTATATACAACAGAGGGACGAGAGAAGTAGTACGTCAATCCTGACTGATAGTGTAGACGGCTGTTGAACTCAACAAATGAGAAGCGTAATGCTTCAAGTATTTATTGAGAATGGGCGAGTCATAATGTTTGCGACAGGGTCGGCACCATAACAAAAATAATTCTATTACTTTTAACAATGGGTTCTTAAAGATACAGGGTGGTCGCATGAAAAGCGGGAGATTTGTGGAACGGTAATTATTTTAACAAACAATAACTTTTATAAAGTTTTCCAAAGTCCAATAGTATGATAGACTCACAGCTTCTTAAAATTTCGTCCGTGAAAACCTTAGAAGTTAATAAGCCAGACGCTATTAAATTTCAACAAAATAAAATGTAAACAATAACATTTCCAACGCCAAATTTCCATATTTTCTATTAAAAACCATGCATATCTATCTATCTATCTATCTATATCTCTCTCTCTCTCTCTCTCTCTCTATATATATATATATATATATATATATATGATATTATAATATTATTTACGAATGTCCTCTGGGGGTGGTAACCTGATTTTAGGTGTTGGGTGTATAAATGTGACGTAACTACGGGAAATAACACCCGTACCTTCGTCGGACCCACAGTGAGGAGATTTAAAGACAGGTATAGAAAACACACATTCCCTTTTAGAAGCAAATTTAACCTAAATTCCGAAAAGATTTCTACATCACAAGGAAAATTTAAGTAAATATATTCAAAATATAATTTAACCAGGACCCTATATACAAATAGATAAAGTGTGATATTTTTCTTAATTCTAACTAATAATGGAGTAGACGTCAGAAACTTTAAGAATTTGAGCACGTCAGCGCACTAAAGATATTGATATGATAGGAGAGTCAACGGCCCCGTAATTCTCGCTTCTCTTATTTCCTCCTTTAATTCTCACATTCTATCAGCGATGTTTCAAACAAAGGTGAATAATTGTTGTTTTCTGATTCAAAATCTATCTCTATAACACTTATCGTTGGCTCGTTTTTCACCTTGAAGTAGTATTTTTGATTTATCTTCTTACATCAAGTGGCTTTATGGCTTGTCTGGAGCAATTTTTATAAAATACTAAATGTACTCGTTCAATCAGGTTAATAAACCATATAATTTACAGACATGTGCTATTAATTAACTCAACTAAATGCGCTTTTTGTTAGAAGTCTGTAGACCTTATTCATATATTTTGTGGAAACTGTTACCACATTCAGTATATTTAAATATAGGGATATTAAGTCCAGTAAAAAGTTCTAACATATAATTCATAATCTAAGGGAAGTAAGCTGAGAACTTAAAAGTAGGATTATGCTCCTTATAAACATCAATACTTCGCATAGATTCGGATAGGCGCTATTGATAAATAACAAATATATTTAACTATTGAATTTATTCGAGTAAACATTTTTTAACTTTTTAAATTATATTGTTTTTTTGTTTTTTTTCACTTTTATTTTTGTTTTCTATTTGTAATGGGAATCAATAAATGCTGACTCGGAAGAGGTGTGTTTGTTATTGCGCAATCCTTGCTTCACAATTACACAAGTAGCCACACTTAAAGGGCTATGTATTGACTTTTGAGACTGAACGGAGGCGATGATATATCATGCTATTCTATTTCATGGTATATCTCAACAATATTATGTTCCCTTTTTGTCTGGTTTGATTTGTTTACGTCAGATGATTTTGTTGTTTTGTTTTCCTTTAATGGCATCTTGTCTTTTCTTTAGCTAGCCATGAATTGGCATGGAAACATTGCTTTAACGAATATCTGTGTTCATATGAAGCACGCGCCACTAACTGGAGCAGTTATGCTTCTCCATAGTCAAATATATTTGATCGGCTGCAAATCTATGTTTTTTTAAAGAACCAACTCATCAATTTGTCGATGAGTGCAACTAGAACTACTGCTACTCATGGCATAACAGGATTTGTAGTCAATATTTACTCATCTAGATCCGCCGTGTTCTTTCTATTCCCATGCACATTACCTGGGTAACTTCGAGTAGAATTTGACTCCTCGCCTGGCTCTATTTTGCGCCTCGCATGATGCTGGGATTCATTGAGGCCTGTCAGCGACACCCTTGGAGGTCAATGCAGAAATCTACTATATATTGGCAAATACTGTATCTAACTTTTACGGTATATCAAACATTTTTCTCTATTATTGAATGTCAAAACACAATACTTATTGTAAACGATTAAATATATATGATTACTTGAAAAGCGTTTTTTTATTAAGTTCGTGGAGAATTGGCGGTGGATAACCTTTCAAAACATTATTTGTCTGAAAGTGGGCGACGTAAATCCAATGAAAGTGCGTGATTTTATAGCCTACAATCTTAAATTTAGATATAGTCTTTTTTATTTTTTTGGTAATAGTGGTGTTTTTTATTATCCTTGGAGTTGAAGAACTATAGAACTCTTTTATATTGAACTGTTTCACTTGTTTGCAATATATTTCTTACATGTTTTCCATTACTAATATACACTCTAATATTTTGCCGCCTTTTCTATGGACTCAACTTATATTACAAACATTCTTTCATTCTTATTCTGTTTTCCATATTTCGTGTTCCTGTTCTTCTTTTTGATCTTCTTTTTTTGCCATATCGCTTGCCAGCAGTAAGGCCTACATACTGTCCACGGTGCTACTAATTTCCAACAATGTCCACAGATTTTTAGTATTATATGCATAGTCTATATATGGTGCATCTGCCTCTCTTTCTCTCTGTTGAGGGATATTATTAAACACAAAGTTTTATATAAAGATCAACCCCAAGTATGCTTGAACAATTGATCAATGGCGCTATTCATTTTCTATCAGAATTTTAAACAATAATACACCACTACCATGGCTTTTGGTGTCACATCGGACATCCATAAACAAAAAAAATGTGAAAATGATAATATAAGGTCAAGGGCTGAGAGCAAAGAGTGTGAACGAAAATAATCATGAAGAGAAAGTACGTACGACTACATTAAATAATATACGAGAATATCAAATAAATAGATATGTTTCCGATAATTATCTATACTATAAATAGACTGAGAAATGTAATATACAGATACAACTAAAACATAAAATTGAATGCTAACCGAAATATTTGTATTGGGGTCCAGTAATCTACCCCAATACTCCAATTGTGATGCACACAGAACATAATATTGCAAACTAAATCCCCATTTTATTGTATTTTCACTAGACACTGTTTTATTTTTACGCCTCGCTTTTTTTCTTTATTTTTTTCTTTTGACGCAGCTTTCTACCACCCATATTTAATTACTCTGATGTATATATATATATATATATATATATATATATATATATATATATATATATATATATATATATATATATATATATATATATACCACTGTCTGTACCCGCCTGGCAGACACAAGAAGTGCGATTATTAATTTGACAAAAGAAAAAAAGAAAATAATTATTTTATAAACATTTTATTCGAATAAGCTGTCTAATCCTTTATTACGCTTTTATATGAACTACCAGACGGATGTGACATCATCATACGAGGGTCGTTTCACCGATATAAAACATCCGATATGAGGCACATTTTATTTTGTTGATGCCGATGTGTTAAATCGCTGAAACAACCAGAAATAAACATAAACGGGACCTGAATCACACTCGTACCACACTATAATGCTCTTACGCACAATTCTGACTTCATAAACTGCACTTTCACCAAGCATGAATCTTCTGTCCCACGCCGAAAGGTCTTCGAAAGTCCATTAATCCTACTCTCATCACAATATTTCGTAAACCTTGGGCATTGATATTGTTCCTTAACCAAAGATCTGGCAAAAATCGCACTGAAACAATGTAATATACATGGCCACTGCATAACAAACTCTTATATCGGTTAAAATACCACTTATTTTTACTGCATTTCATCCATGTTTTCATTTCTTCTTTCCTCTTAATCTTTCTCTTATATTAACGTCTTTGTCGCACGCACTGCATCTTTTTTCAAATAGTTGCGCACAGGACAAAACAATCCCATTGTACGTATTCTTTTTTCCCTATGTTTTTCCGTTATTAATAACATTCAACACCTTCAGAATTTCTGAAAACGTTTGTTGATCCGAACGAAAACGCTAAACCACTTTTGATGATTTCTTCCTGTGTTTAATTCGTTTTTCTTTTTGTGTTTTTCATACATTTTGTCTCCACGGCATTTCATTCTATGATATATCGTGTATTGTATCCTCATATTTTTTTTATTGATAAAAACATTATTTTGCTACACATGTGTAGACATCTTTCACGGTCAGAGCAAAACCCAGACCTTGAATTTCGTCAGTCTCAACTTAACTTATACATATATGTCTTCTATATCAATATGTATTTGATTTTCTTCATATATATATATATATATATATATATATATATATATATATATATATATATATATATATATATATATATATATATATACTGCACCGATGAGAGAAATAAGTTTGAAACGATAGCGTCTGTAGGTATAAATAGTTTAATATTTATTCATAAATATTATAAGAAGTATCTTTAAGAAATTAAAGTCGAGAACTCTCGGAGAGAGTAAAAAATAGACTCTAATCAGCCTTAAAGCAAACTTTCTAATACATTCGTTGAACACTCTCGACCAGTCTTCTGTTTATGCCGGCTTCTACATACATATATAATTTAATTTATCTTAATCACGTGACAGTTTACGGTGGCCGAGTGGATATGGTGAGTGCTTGAAGATTTAAGGCTTACTCTGTGATTTGGGTTCGCATCCCGACTGTGAGAGTGTAAATTTACTGCATTAATGATAGTAATAGGCTTGAAACGCTAGCGTCTGTAGGTATAAACACATTACTATTTTTAATAAATATTATATATCTATTTTGTATCTTTGCACGTGTATATAGATATTAATTTCTTTCTTTTTATATTTATTATTAACATTTTTCTAATTACTATTTTTCTATTCATTATCATTTTATTATTATGATTTGTCTAATTCATATGTGTTCTCTTATTATTTAGTATAATTTTTCTAATTCTCTTCATTTTACTTAAATACTTTTTTTTATACTTTTCTGTTTTCAATTTTTTCTACATTTGTTTGTTCTTCTCTGGTATTTTTATATATAAGTATTAATATTCTACTCGCCATATCTATTATTTCATTTATTTTTATTCTACATGTAGTAATTTCCTTTTTTTTATAATTATAATTATATTTTCAAGTCATATTTCTATTTCTAGGAATGTTTTATATACTCTCTTATAGACTTTTTTCTTCTAATTTTTCAACTTTTCTTTTTTTAATCTATACTCTGCTTTTCTTTTGAAAAATAAACATAATTTGTATTGTATACTAATTAAATTACTTAAATTTTGACTTTTTTTTAAATTTCTTATTTTTATTTAGTTATTTTATATTTATCTTTTTATTTATTTATTTTCCTGATTAATCCTATATTGTAGATATTTTCAATATTTGATTTGTTATTAGAGTTGCTCTTTATTTTCTGTTTATAAAATATGTTCACTGCCATGAATTTTAAGTGGCCTGCAGGAAAACATGTGGTTACATGTTGAGACGTTTTGTGTCTAGTATTGTCTGAATATACATGACATTTTACTATATTTTATTTGAAATAAAACATTCAAATTAATAAAATGCAATAACAATGGAAAAAAATAAGAGCAAAACCTACTAAAATTAACTTTAAAAAAAATTCTACTTACAAAAGAGAATATAATTTCGAAATTTAATCCACCACAATTCCTTTCTTTTTATACACAAACATGTCAACCATTATAATTGTTTCTTTTTAGTTGAAAAATTGTATGAATTATTTCGTGACTCTTTGATATTTTGAAGTAATTTAATAGTATTTGCACGGTTGAATAGAAAATCATTCAAAATTGCTGTAAAAGTGTCAGCAATCCTCAAATATTAAAAGATTGAAATTGTGTACATCCAAAATATTGATTATTTCAAAACACAACCTTATCTGTACACAATTTGTTATGTTTTAATAACAATATATATCATGTAATAATTTAATGAGTAAAAACCCGATAATTATAGAAGTTACGTGTCAAAATTCATTTTTCTTTAATTAACGCAGAGTTAAAGAAAATTAGAAAATGCGAAACAAAAACAAACGTAAAAAAACTGACAACGCGTAGGCTGAGGTAGTGTCAATAAAGTCAATCTGGATACTATTTATTTAGTATCTGCTTGAAAACAAATAATAATAAAAAGAACGAAATGAATAGAACGCATGGACATGAAGAAATAAAAAGCGAAAAGCATGGAAATAAAGAAATAAAAAGCAAAAAGCATGGAAATAAAAGAAATAAAAACAAAAAAAAACATGGAAATAAAGAAATGAAAAGCAAAAAGCATGGAAATAAAGAAATAAAAAAGCAAAAAGCATGGAAATAAAGAAATAAAAAGCAAAAAGCATGGAAATAAAGAAATAAAAAGCAAAAAGCATGGAAATAATGAAATAAAAAACCAAAAAGCATGGACATAAAGAAATAAAAAACAAAAAGCATGGAAATAAAGAAATTAAAAGCAAACAGCATGGACATAAAGAAATAAAAAACTAAAAGCATGTTTCAGAATGTTTTTGAAATGGACATTAGCAATTTCTCTTACTTGTATATTCCGGATTTCTATTGTTCATTTCACAAATTTTAAACCAATGTAGCAACCAAATTTTTTCAGATCCATCTATTCGAAGTTACGAACATTTTTAGTCAAACTCGGAATCTGTAGGGAACGGGTTTCGAACTGACTTTAGAGAACAATCTAATTCCGTAGACTAAATAAAGGGTTCGTTTCGAAATTCTGTAGAGATTCTCCATTTTGACATAAAGAGTTCGAAAAGATGAACATGGAAAAGGTCAGACGTGACCTCGGCCAAAACGTTGTGGAGATTACAGCCAACAATGAAAACTAATCTTAATAATCCAAATAATAAAAATAAAACTAGTAAATAATTGAGTAAAATGATAATGGCATTGTGGTGTGTGTGTGTGTGTGTTAGAGAGAGAGAGAGAGATGGGGCGGGGAGAGTTGATGAACGAAACAAAGGCAACATCAGCGAGAAAGTGAAGGTTGGTAGAAGTGTGTTTTGAGAGAAAGATACAGAAAAACAAGAGATGAGGTGGAGGGAGAATAATACGTGCTAAGGAGAATTGTAGTAAGAGAGAGAGAACTAGAGAATGAGAATAGTAATAAATAGTAAATACAGAGAGGATAGAAAGAGATTAGAGAGGGGATGAAAGAGACTGATAGAAAGGAATAGTTATTTTGAAAACAAATCTTCGCTTCATTTCGACATTAAAAACACGAGTCTTGAGTTGCCGGTAGAACACAAGAGTAAGACAATAGAGGTTTTGAAACTATAATTATTCTATCAATTGTCAAAGACATTCTGACCTAGTTATTAGTAGTTTTTTGCTTAGCATTTAACAAAAATATTTTAAATTTTTTTAATCTTTTTGATTCATGTATTTGTTTTTATTTGCCTACTGCACTAGCGCACATCATTGTTATCTTTTAACCAAATTTGACAACGGCCAAGTTTAAAAACAACAGCGAGTATTCTTAAGATGCGTCCATTGATTCTGTACCGTAAGCGAAGTTAATACGATTTTAAACGTTAGTGTGACAGACGTATGCATATGCTATTTCAAAGTTAAGCGTGACAGATAAACAAATATTCTATTTTAAGCCTAATAGACAAGCAAATATATATATTTTTTAAATGCGTGACACATCAACGAAAATGCTATTTTAAGGTTAAGCATTACAGACGATAAACCATATATGAAAAAATGCTATTTCACACTTAAAAGTAATAATCGAACAAACATATATTTAAGTCAAATTTTTTAAACCAACGAAACTGCTATATAAAA
>OY744536.1:66660717-66678217 GCA_963556195.1 Sepiola atlantica | reverse complement strand
TATATATATACGTATATATATATATATATGTGTGTGTGTGTGTGTGTGTGTGTGTCTATTTGTGATAATATAAAAAATAAACAATATAGTTTAGATTGATTCTCATGAGAATAAAGTTCCAAACCAAAATAAAGCTCAGTATTCAATATTTCAACCTTGAAATATTTATTTCTCAAAAATTGCAGTAGAGCCATAAATAAATAAAATTAAAGATCGGAGTTAAATAATTTAATATCAATTTCGAAGCAAAAAAAAATCTCACACATGTGTCTAAAGAAAATATTTAGAGGATAAAATCTCAGTTACAATATGATTAATTCCCGGCCTCAGAGACAATTGTCAGATAAAAAGCACACACTATTCAGGTAAAAATCCATGTAAAAAAGCCTTTAGATTAAAAGTGTCAGTAACATGAATGAGGATATCAAAAGTCAAAGGTCCCGAAAAAAACTCGGATGTCAAAAAGACTTCCCCAATAAGCTCTTTCGATACAATTTCCGATTCCGATTCTTTTAAAATTTTTAAATATTTAATTATAGTGTCGTTATTTTTAATTTTCAAATTATCTTAAAATTACAATGTGTGCATATATGTTCGCCAAAGTAAAAATAGACTTGAGGGGTCGTCCATTACACGAGTCTTTTTAACTATTTTTTCTCGAATGTTTCGCTCGTAAATTATTGAAACTAGTGAGGCCACAAAAGATTTAATTCTCTTTGCAAACAAAGCCGATTTCCATGAATTCGTTGTAAGTTGACAAAATATATTTGATGTTTTTCATAAACAATTGAACATAGTCGACTTGAATTATTTTAGTAAAAAACATAATAGACTAATAAGTAACTTATTTAAAATATTAAAATATTGCAAAGGGGAAAGGAAGACGAAAACAAAGACAAAACACTGTCCCTTTGTTTCTTCTTTTCTTCTTCGAAGATTACAAAGTATACCGCTTCGATGTCCATTTCTAACGAACAAATTAGCTGATATAGTGTCGACATTACTGATACATCTAACCTCCCCATTCGGTGTCAATGCCTAACACAATTAAATTTAACTGTTACATTTATTGGGTTAATGAAAATGTAATCCGAAGTGAAATTATGCGAAATAAACTAAAATGTAAACCGCTGGCTTCAACCAGGCTATTCTGGAATATTTAGGAGGTGAATTTTATTTAGATATCAGCTTTTTATAAACCAATGTTATGCTTCAAATCACCTACGCCCATCGGACAGGTACGCATATTACAAGTTTTACGGTACACTCGATTCACCAACAACTTTTTATATTATAAAACAATTTTTGAAAAACGAACCTATTTAATTTTTAGAGAAGTCGCTATATTGGTTTAACGTAAATTGACCACCTGCACAAGAGTATGTTACCTCTTACTATTATGGGGGTTAATTTACGTAACATTTACAGAGCGAACTGACTTTTCCTCATAATCTAAAAATTAAACAGACAGTGTTTTTTTCATATAAGCTAAACATTTGCTATCTCTCGGAAATTCGATAATGTTGACAATTCGGTAACTATGAATTGCAAGATCGAAATTAAATCATGCCAATGATTTACAGTGAAACAGTGAATACAATCCTAATTGTATGTTATAAATCAATAAAGTAGTAACACACGTGTTAAAATACTAAAAATTACAAAGTTACTCACTGGGAAGACGTAGTAATACTTTCTTTGATATTCTGGCTAACGTGGTGTGAGTATCCAAAACAGAAATATTTTCTAGCATCATTCGCGCGAGAGACAAGCTGTTTGTATACTAAAACAAGCTGTTTTGTATACTAAAACCAGCTGTTTTTTAATAGTAAAACAAGCTGTTTTTATACTAAAACAAGCTGTTTTTTATACTAAAACCAGCTGTTTTTTAATACAAAAACAAGCTGTTTTTTATACTAAAACCACCTGTTTTTTATACTAAAACCAGCTGTTTTTTTATACTAAGACCAACTGTATTTTAATACTAAAATAAGCTGTTTCTCATACTAAATAACTCATTGAATCTCGAACTGTTGCATTTGTAAAGAGAAGGGTATTTCACCGCGTTTCGTTTTCATGCTGACGTCATAGTGGTTGGTGATAAGCAGATAAGCAGATAAGCTAAACGCTTCGGAGGTAACGGTTACACGCTGCATGTGGACATATTGCTATGATCATTTCTGTCCAGAATGTATTTATCTTTAATTGTTTGTAATTAAAAAGGAACCTTATGATTTTGTTCCAAGGTGGAAGTCTGCAAGATTGTTACCTACATCTGTTTAGGAAAATCCTAAATAAAAATCAAGTATTTGCTTGTTTTCTCTAAAATTTTAACTATTGTTTTTACACCATAAAACAAGTCTGCATAACATAACACATTTTTTTATTCGAAAAGACAATTCTAATTTATTTTTAACGGATATAAAATTGAACTTCTATGCCTACCTATAAAAAAACTGTTCTAATGCTACACTGCATCTTATTTGTTCGTCCTTAGTGAAGGAGAAAGCCTTCTATACTGAGAAAATTATAATGTATGTCCCATTAAAATATGATCTTTATTGGGAGCTTGATTTTCCATGTTTACCTCTGATCTCGTGTTGAAGCAAGTAAATAAAAACTAGATGTTTCATAATAACGGTGCACAGTAAAAATGGCACAGGTAAACATGGCTTAAGTGGATAAATAAGAAAAAAAACGATCGATATAAACATCCCCGAGTCCGACAAGACACATCTGAAAATAATTCGGAGGTTACATCGGCCGAAACGCTGTACAAATAACATCCAATATGAGAACAGTAGACCGAATAATCTAAATATTAGAAGTATTTAGTCAGTTGTTTTCAAGCTAATTAAATACTTTTTACTTGTAGAAGCCGCCCCGATATTTTAGAATTAATATTTTAGAATTGATTCTATTGTTCCCAAGCAAATAAAACCGATGTTTCTAAGTTTAACAAAAAAATATTTAAAAATAAGTATTGACTCGGTCGTTTACAAGCAAATAACATCGATTTGTCTAAGTTAGTCTCTTCCCTTGAGTTTTGAATAGAGAATAACCCCCTCACATCCCGAATATTGAACCCAATATATTAACCTTTTCTTATTTTTAGTTATTGCCTTAAATCTTAGATGTTGTTGTTCTTTTTTCAAGGGGCTATGTTGCAAACCGGACTAAGCGTGTGTGGTAGAATTACTTTAGGGTTTGTTTGCTTTTTTGTTGGGGGGGGGGGGGAGTCTTTTGCTACTCAGAAATGGGTGATCTTTTACGTTAAGTTTATATACGAAACTGATACCCAATTCCGAATTCTAAATTAATTTGTGTTTCTTTCCCCAAGATCGTTTACGTCACAGAATCACCTTCCAAAAATAGAATCTCATTTTTGTAAGGGGCGGGGCTTGCTAAAAATCCATATCTACTTTTAAATGTAAATATAATTTTCTTTTTAGTTTGACTTTAACTTCTTAATGTATTTCTATTGTGTATTTTGTTCAAAGTGTGTGTCGTTGTCATCTATGATTTTCACTAGTGATATTTGTTCTAATGCAACAATAATAATAAAATAATCTTTTAAACAAAAAATATTAAAATGATTACTTTGGGGAATCGGAAATTAGGAAAAAAGTTCCGATTAATCATCACAATACTAATATATATATATATATATATATATATATATATATGAAGCAATCCAACAAAAGATATAAGCGTCAACTAATATCTTATAATTAGTGAAACATCCGGATAAAAAACTGAAGCTCAATATACTGGATAGAGCATTAATATTATAATATAAAATGAAGTAATAAAATAAGGTGTCAATCAAATTTTATTAGAATTCAAAGTTCATGAAAAGCATCCTTAAGTCCTTAGCCTATGAGTTTTCAAAGATAATTCTTCTCAATGGTTGAATGGCAGGGGAGAGAAGATCACTTATATATTTTTCGCTCTTCTGGCTAGATGTGATGGGATTCAGTCTTATTTTGCTCAATTCGGATTTAACGGGTTTTCTAATTAAACAACGAACTTGGATTTGACTTTGGTATCACAAGTCGGGATTTCGGAACTTTGATTGGACTTTTTGTATTATTTTGATTGATTTATTTATCATTAACATTGAATATGGACACATTTCGCGACTGGATAACTTTGCCGGCCCCTTCAATTTCACGTATTTGGACTGCTGTTTGTATCTTGGAGTAATGTACTTCCTGATTATGCTTCTCAACTTGTATGACCTGGATGGACTGTATGGATTCAACAAAAGTATGTTTTTGGATTGATATGTTTGATGTTATGTATTTTTATGTATTTGTGTATATAATTTTATATATTTTCAAAGCGTAATTTTATTACCGCGGTAATGGTCCTCTGAAGAGAAGAATTATCTTTGAAAACTCATGAGCTAAGGACTTAAGGATGCTTTGCATGAACTTTGAATTCTAATAAAATTTGATTGACACCTAATTTTATTACTTCATTTTATATTATAATATATATATATATATATATATATATATATATATATAAACATACACACATATATATATATACATACACATATATATATATATATACATATATATATAAATATACATATACATATACATACAAATATATATATATACATATACATACACACACACTCATATATATATATATATATATATATATATATATATATATATATGTAATGAATTCATTAAGCATGACGAATCCGCTGACGAATGTCCGAACTACTCAGATCTGAAACCGATGGTACGGATGTTGTCCTAAGATACTGTATCGCATATAAATAAATATTATGCTCTTTTTAATTATCTAGTTAATTTTACTTTTGTTTTAATAATCGAGCACACTGCTGGAAACTCTCCCAATACCGTTAAAGAAAGTATATATATATATATATATATATATATATATATATATATATATATATATATATATATATATATATATATATATATAGCAATATTCATATAATTATTAAACTATATTATACCTACATACAACATCGTTTCAAGCTTTCCGCTCTCATCAGTGTAGGAAAATGAGAGTTTCAGATGATCACAATGCACGAAACCAGTTCACAGAATCAACAACGACTCCGCATGTTTCCGCTCTTTCCTCAAGAAATCATCACGTGATACGGGAGAAATTAAGTTATATCCATGCCAATACAGCAGGCCGTAAACACGAGATATCATAGAAGGATCAAAACACTTAATCGGAACATTGCATTATAGATTGTAATATCTCTTAACTTTGATTTCTCAATGGGGCTCCATAACAATATTCATCAATAAATATTAAATTATATATATATATATATATATATATATATATATATATATATATATATATATATATATGTATATATATATATACATTGAGTTCGAGAGAGAGAGAGAGAGAGAGAGAGAGAGAGAGAGAGAGAGAGAGAGAAAGAGATAGAGAGTTCATATGCTTCACCCGTGATAAAAGTTAAATCATTATAATTTTTGTTTTTAAATTCATAAATTATAATTAAATTTTTAGATCATGATGATTTTAACAAAATTCTTACTTAATTGCAGTTGTGATAAAAGTATGGAAGCAGATTTATGATACTTTTTTTATGTTCACGGATCTTATTAATATTAAAATTTTCTGATTAAAATTGAATTCTCGGAAATTCGAGGAAAAGACGGAAAAACAAAGAGGTGAAATAGAAAATAAGATGGAACAAACAGAGAAAAAACTCAATTTATCGTTACACCGCCCACAAAAGAAAACAACAACAACAACACAACAAACGAGGTCGTTGTACGCATGAGATTCACCATTAACACATTCCTCTTGGATAGTCTTTATAGGCAAAAGCCTACGGGCACTTCAAATAACAATATATAAATTAGGGTGATATTAATAGAAACGAAGGAATTCATCGCTCTAAGCCCTTAACTAACCTAGAAAAAACTATTGCTGAAATCGGATTAAAGGCTTTCATTTTTTTCATGTTCACATCTTGTTCTGGTCCACATAATAGTTTTTATGTTCGTGCTTTGTGTGTGTGTGTGTTTTACCAACATTTGCAAGTCAGCCTCCAGCTCTCACCCATACGCTATGGCTTCGCACAGGATCTCATCTCATTCCGTTATTAAGTAACAAATTAAGGGTAGGAAGAATAGCACTTACAAGTTATCCTAGATCCCGAGATGATCGATATAGCAAATAGAAAAAGGAAAAGAATGTCAACCCTAACTGTATGTTTCGGTTCGCTCGGGAAGCAATGGCAAACTTATATAAATAGATGGATGGTAGTTAATGATCATGCGCACATATAAATATGCACAAGCACACACATACAGAGGCAAATACATACATGCATACATACCCACACAGTAATAATACAAATCAGAATTAGACTTTATTTATCTACTACCAATAATGCAGATAATAAAAACAATAAATACGTACAGGCTTAAAGCTATTCGTAGGAATTGAACCAACTTTTGAACAAAGAATTTAGAAATCCCGAGTGTATCAGAGAGTATCATAAGTATACTATTACTACTATTACCACCACCACTACTACTACTACTTAAACTATATCAGAATACAGATAGATGACACAAAAGCGAGTGTAATCTGACAAACTTGCTTTTTTTGGTAGACAAGTAAAAGGGTAGATCCCCCGACTCCTAAACAAATATACCCGTGGATTCCAAAAGTACTTGAAAGATCTTTGTATAAAATTTATAATATATATATATATATATATATATATATATATATATATATATATATATATATATATATATATATTATATGCGCGATTTAAGTTTAGAAGAGAGCAAATAAGACAGAAGGCATCCTTCATATGTATTGGATCTAAACATTACCGGAGAGATTTTTATGAAATTTGAAACATTGCTGGTGAACATAAAAGAGAGTGTAATGAGATTGATGTCAGAAAAGGGGAGATAACCAATTGAATGGCAGGAAAGGAGAGATAACCCATTGAATGGCAGGAAAGGGGAGAGAGGCAATTGAATGGCAGGAAAGGGGAGTAAAACCATTGAGTGGCAGGAAAGGAGAGAGACTCTATTGAATGACGGTAAAGGGGAGAGATGTCATTAAATGAAAATGCACTCAACGTTTATGTTGATTGTACAATTTTATATATTTAAGCAATCAAATATTTGAAATTTGGCGTTCATTAACGTTTTATTCTAAGTACACCAACATACAAGTAAATGTATCTATTAATTAATAAGAAAGAATAATCAAAAATCCTTACTCTTATACTGTTGCGTGTAATGTTACCTCCGACATCAACCTGGGCAACGACGTGTAAAATTGCTAGTATACAACAAACAGGAATGTCCGTCGATCTGTCTGTCCGTCTGTCTCTCTGTCTGTCTCTCTATCTGTATGTAAATCTATGGAATGAACAACTACTATACTGATGGGCACGCAATCCAGAACTTAGATAGTACACATAAAATAGAATGTTAACAGCTTTGCTTGGTTTTATTTTAACGAAAGAATATCTCTTCCGCCCGATTATATATATATATATATATATATATATATATATATATATATATATATATATATATAAAGAGATAAAGAGAGAGAAACTATTGAAATGACGAAAAAAATAAAAGCATATATTTTACAAGTTTATTATAATCATAAGGTGATATAAATAGGAATATAATAAAATGGCTTTTAATCCATTCGTTTTCAAATAATACTCTCATCATTAGAAGAAAGAACACTAATGAATTGCAATTTGTTGGTAAGTATTAACTTGAAAATTTGCAACAAGAATTGTAAGATATGCTTAAAGCAAAATGACTCCAAATAAAGTTTCAATAATGAGAACACAGTAATTGTATCAATTAGTATTTCTTGACAATTTTATCATATTCCCCGTTTAAACACCTGATGATCATAATAAACTTGTAAAGTATGTATTTTTACTTTTTACATCATTTCAATATTTATTATAAATGCTCTAAACCCAATATCGAGCATCTCCATAGTACGATAGGATCTAATATACGACAATTATCTTCATATTATCTTCATATTATATATATATATATATATATATATATATATATATATATATATATATATGTGTGTGTGTGTGACAAATAAAAATATATATATATATATATATATATATATATATATATATATATATATATATATATACACATATATATATATATATATATATATATATATATATATATATATATGTGTGTGACAAATAAAAATTACAAATGCAACAGTATGAGATAGCATGGAAATATAAATGTGCTCAATAATAAATAGAGCTATTTATTACATGTATTTTGTAAACATTATAGAAACATTATTTGGCTAAACATTTGAAGAAAAGCTATACCTCTACGGGCCAACGACTTTTTACAGCTGCATTTAGTAAAATAATATTAAATTGTTTGCTGAAACTGAACAAGTGAGCAGCTCAAATGTATATATGTATATATATATATATATATATATATGTATATATATATATATATATATATATATATAACAAGGGAGGATCGAGAGCACTCTATCCCTTAATAGACTCTAGGAATGGCCTATGCTGGAAATCTCATTTCTTTGATCAATCATAACTCAAAAACCAATAAACCAAATTAGTGAATACTTTGCACACAATTTTTATTGGATAGGTTCTATAAGTGTGTAGAATTTCAGCATCATTAGTCAACGCAACCCAGAGATCTAGAAATTCAATGATGAAATCATGTTATCTGTGTGTGTGTACGTACGTACGTACGTACGTACGTATGTGCAACCCTGTATCTCATCAACTATTTGATGGATTCAGATGATTTTTGGCAGGGATAGAGGTTCTAGGGTCTAGTTGATGGCATTTTAATTTCAGTTTACCATATACCTTAGTTTTCCAGAAAATTCCAAAAACCCTTAAAAATGACCAGTATTCATACACTTTATTCTATGTCTTATCGACCATTTGATAGATTCAGCTGATTTTTTGGCAAAGATAGAGGTTCTAGTGTCTAGTTGATGGTATTTTAATTTCAATTTACCATATACCTTAATTAGTCAAACTACCAACTATATCAGTTATGAAAAGGCATTGTATTGAGGCAAAGCCTTTACAAAAGTAGTGACATTCCATGATAAATGCCAGTATACTGAAATCATATGTCCTTAATAGGGTTAAGATGAAAATTCATATACACTAAATGTACAAAAGCAAGGAAATTCCAAAATCTTTGCACTTTTATTGTCATTAAGGGTATGCGAGCACAACAGGGCTATGTATTTTACTGGTATTCAAGACTGACGTGCAACCACTCTTGTACTCTGTTGTTTTATTCTTTTTTCAATATTCCTGTTTTATCTAAACTCTGAGTTCGTGCCTTCTTCCCGGCCCAATTACAGAGTAACAACAATTAGCAAAGAGGTATTTCTAACATACACCGGACACAACCACTACATTAAAGGATTCTTGAGAAGCTTAAAAAGGACCCCGAAACAACTGGCGATTTAGGGTTTCAGACTTACACAGCCACATAAACTGACGACGAGGTTACAGTTAATGATTCTTGAGAACTTTAAAATTGACGACACAACTGGCGACGAAGTATAAGAGTTTTTCTGAGAACCGTTAAAAAAGAAAAACGTGGAAAAAACAACGTCATAATTCTAGAAAACCTTTTTTTACCAGCGGACCCAAAAGGAACAAAATGTAAAGGATTAACTTGTTTTCTCTAAACTAATAAATATCAGTGATTTTGTATTGCTATTCTGTCGCTGTGTTAATTTCTAAGAAGAAGGGAATACATGATATTTTTCTCTCTTCAAAAAAAAAGTCCTTCCGCCGAATGAAAATAAAATTTAAAAGCGTATTTATATTCTGTTGACTAAAATACTGGCCGTGTATGCTACGGTTGCGATAAGCATACAAAAACAAAAGTAGATTTTTGGGGTCGAAAAAAAGAAAGATTTTACACTCTCTTTGTTTTTTGACAACCAAGATTATGTTAGCAGCGTAACAAGCCGTAATCTAAACAGACACATACAAGGAATAATTTAAAGCAACGGAACTCGTCAAATATCAAATGCAACAACAACTAAAACAAAAAGAAAGAAGCTAACGAAAGGCAACCGAAAGCAGAAGTAAGACAGTGAGAACAGACACAGAAAACAGATCAAATAGTTCAAAGGCTTCTGATAAAACAAAAAAAAGAAACCGACGAAAATCTACTGAAACCAAAAAAAAAATCAAAGTATTACACAATGGTGAACAGGGTCAAAGTAACGAAAAGAAAAAATCTATTTCGCAGTATGCCGCTTGGCATGTAATTGGCAAATTTACTTATTCTCCAAACAAGGATAAAACCTTTGCTTCAAATTTAAAAATGTATAAGAATTTATACAAAATTCATTGTGAAAATTGGGCAGACCTTAAAATGTTCGCCTAATTCTCTGAGAATTAGGCACCACCGAACATACCAAATTCGTGGACTATATTTTCCTCGAAAAAACTAGCAACTAGACTTTTTCTGAAGCGGTTAAACTCTTAACAAAACTATTAAGCCCTAATACGTCTCTGTTTCACAAACGGTGGAAGTGTTTGAATTTAGTCAACAAAGATGGCGAAGACTACGCAACGTTCCTATCAATCGTTAATAAACAAAGTACTGTAGTGACGACGCGGAGGGAAACAGTCGACAAACGCAGGCGTGAACACACACCCATTAAATTACTGGAAGCGATATCTGCGTCACGAGAGGGTTGCATTATGCAAATTTGGTGCGGTTAGCGGCGAAGAAGTGTAATTTAAAAGAGGGATTTTTTAATCGACGGGATTTTTACCGGTGAACTTCGCGTTGTTCACATGCGTGTCAATATAGAGCAAAGGAAAGGAAAAGAAAGAAAACAAAACAACGGTATTTTCAAGGAAGGAAGGAACGATTCGGCGTCATTTGATCACACTCAGCGGTTCTTGGATACGATAGAGGTGCGTTAAAGCTATTTTGGCATGTTACTATGGTGAAGGTACGCATACACAGTGGTATGGAAAAGCTATTTACTGGCGAGGGAGACGTGGTTGCATGGCTCAAGAAATTGAGGTTAGTGGCGAGACTTCAGAAGGTGGATGATGTGGCGAGCCTGCTCCCATTATATCTGGAGGGGGATGCGTTGGACCTCAACTTGGAGATAAACAAGAGCGACCAACTGGACGTAGAGCAGATAAGGACCCGGTTAAAGGCGGCACATACAGACGGCGCGTTCACACCCATAGAAAGTTGACCATGGTTATATCGGCTGGCTAGCGAGTGGGCGTTTACGCGAACAACATGTGGTCGCAGCCGTGCGTCCATTCCACAGTAAAGCCACAGTTTCCACCAACGCTGGTGTAACCTGCTACAGATGCAGCGGCAGGGACCAAACTGGTCGCCGTGTTGAAAAACATAAACTTGGCTTTGCAGTGGCAGAGCAAGATATTTCACATAAAGACGGACTCTGCGTGTCTGTACCACTGGGGGTCGGGCACTCTAGCTGAGAAAGCACGAGCTCGCACCAAGGCAGACAGTGTGATGCTAATTAGGATACGGTTGAACACACTTAAGGAGTTGGTGATGGAGTACAAGCTCTTGGTGGATGTAACTTTGGTTGCATCGATTCAAAACGTGGCCGGCGAACTGACGCGCGTGCCACAGCGGTTGTTTAACGCAATTAAAATGAATAGGGGGCCGACCCCCGGTTCAGTGTTGAACACGTAGACAAACTAGACGCGACCCAGATCATGGCTATTCACAAACGCAGTAGACACCCAGGAGTACGACTCACGACTTATTTCACCAGAAGAGTTTGTCCCGCAACGGCGAAAGCAACAATTAAGTTGGCTATACGAACATGCGTTGAATGCCAATCAATAGATCCAGTGCTGGTTCACTGGGAGAAGGGAAAACTAGAGGTGGGCAGCAACTGGCAGATGTTGGGGATAGACATCACACATTACGGTGGTTATCATTTCCTAAGTATCACAAATTGTGGCCGGTCGCGGTATTTTGTGTGGAGGCAATTGACACGACAGAACTCGGCAAGCGTAATTGGTCAATTAAACATTGCCTTTTTTTAGCGTGGCCCACCGCGAGAGCTACCCACAGATAATGACACAGCTTTTCGCAGCAGGGAATTCAGGATCTTCGCAGATGAGTGGAGCGTAAACCTGAGATTCCGTTGAGCATATGCCCCAGCCGGGAATGGAATAGCAGAGGGGTGCCACTGTACCGTACAACTGATTTCGGCTAGAATATGCTGCTCCATACAAGAGGCTTTCTACTGGCACAAAATGACCCCAACAGACGATGACTCACATTTGACCGCACCAGCCAATGCGATCTACCGTTACGAAGTGAGGGTAAAAGGGGTTGATGTGGTGCCACCAGAAACTTGTCCTGAACACAGTCCTTACCAAGAGGATTATACGTGTATGTGAAGTCACCAGACAATCGCTGCACTACAAGAGTTGGGCAAGGTCGTGTAACAGAACTAATCAGTCCACAGTCTGTCGTGGTGAATGGAATGCCCAGACATGTGAAGGACCTGCGCCCCCGCTACAGTGTCCTCTCGCTGGAGAAAGATTCTGATAGCGCAGCATCTTAATCTCCGAAGATGCTGTCTGATAAGTTACGACGACACATAGTCGGATGATTCACCCGAAACGGAAGTAGAAGCCTGCGTCACGAAGAGGGTCGCGCCCCCGAAGAGGCAAGAACTCGTATAAGGAAAAGACGACGAACACATACGTAGAGTTCTGAACAAGTTAGAAAGTGAACCAAATGTTACTTTACAGAAATAAGCTGAGGACTACCAGAGGTTTATAAGGATAAACAATATTTGAAAGACATTGAAGAGTCGGGCATTGCGCACATCAGAAAGGTACGCCAAGAATACCTTTCAACTCTCTTTTCAAAAACAACTCTAAACTAAAAGAAGAATGATTTCAACGCTTATACAAAACAAAGCCAACCCAAGAAAAAACAGCATAATTTACTGCTGAGCCCGTGTTTCCGTTGTGGATATCTCCATTGGATAACGGGTTACCCATGCCGTTTTAAAACCTGTCAAACTTGTGATAAATTCGGACGCAAAAGTTCACATTGCAGAACGAATAGAGGAAATAAACTCGAATTACATTCACAACAACGAAGGCAGCAGAATCATAAAAAATATCAACAGGTAAAAATCTTAAATACAAATATAAAATTGCAATTAACACATATATACATGCTCTTAGAATATGTAATCCTCAATACATGGATGAAGAAATAAAATACATCATTAATTCCTTTAAAACACTGCAATACCCCACACATTTTATATTAAATGCCAAGAAGAAAGCCTTTCAAATATTATCTAAAAACAACACACAAAAAAATCAAACAGCAAACACCTCTCTCGTAGACAGACCCCTTTCTCTTACCCACGCATTCCAATAAAACATCCATATGCAACACACTTAACAAACTAGGCATTCCAACAGTACAAACCACATCACAATCCATAAAACAAACATGAAACACATCAAGACACTTAAAAAAAACACATCCCATGCTGGCTTATACACTGCCCCATGCAACAACTGCCATCAAATTTACGTGGGAGAAACACAACGTGAATTGAAGAAAAGATTGAGTGAACACAAAAGGGACATAAAAAACAATAACTCTCTCAGTGCACTTTTCTCCCATGCATTAGAGCACGGTCATGCTTTCAAATTTGAACAAGCCAAAATCACCAAATAAATCCACAACAAACTCGGCGAAGACTACTAGAAACCGCACTAATCACAGCCTCAAACACGATCAGACAACGAAATGGCTTTTATAATCTATCCCCCTTAATAAGCAAACTGATCCTCACTGAACAAACATTCAACCTAGATCATGGCTAACCTCTATTTTTTTCCTCTTCGCTCTCTGTTATACTCACATACCAGTCTCCGCATACACCCCCCCTCCCACACACACATTTTCATTTACCACATATCCAAACCTAACTTACTCATTCGACACATTATTGACATAGCCAGCTGGTCAAAACCTACTACTTTCCGACTACTTCTCTCACACTCTGACCAACCTACCCCACTTTCAAACCACCTTCATTTTTCAAATCTTTTCTAAAACCATGACATTACCCACCCACCAAAATCACAGAGCCTCCCCCTCCTCTTTCCCCCACCCCTCCACTTCTTCACTAACAGCCATCCAAATAATTTCCGTTCACTTTTTTCCCCACTTTTTCACTCAGAAACATCCTCATTAATTTAATTATATGCTACTGACTTCACTAAGCCCAGACCTCGGGTCTGCGCACCCAGTAGTGGCTACTACTTTTTCTCATCAACCCATCATGTCAACCCAATATTTTCACGTACTTTTCTCTTTAAATTATCATCCTGAGGAAGTCTTACAAATAAAGACGAAACGTTGATGAATATATAAAAAAACATTCTTTTTGGTTTTTTCTTTTTCATTTTCCATATATATATATATATATATATATATATATATATATATATATATATATGCGTATCTGTGTGTGTGAAGGAGAGAGAAGGTAGGAGAGCATGTGTGTAGAATCCGCCTTGGAGAAAATCAATAACAATAACATAGAGAAGGCTGTGACTTATTGTTTTGTTGATTTGACTAGGTTCCACCTTTGATTAGGCATTTAAAAGCAAGTATAAATATTTATATTTTATGTGATAGAGAATTGAACTTTTTCGATGATTCTATCATTTTCTCTCAGTCAATAATTTAATGGGTTCCAATGTAAACTTGTTGGTTCAAGTTCATTTCTAGGTTGGAATTTTCTGATTTTGGTAGTAATTTCAAACATGTATTTCTCTTTAAAATCATGTTATTCGTTTAAACCGGTACATGTACATGTTTTGTACAAATTGTGGAATTAACGTATGCGTTTTTACCGCAATCAATAACTCCCAAAGATCATCATTCTTTCTCTGCTTACACCAGAAGTGCTTCCGCCGAACTTTGATTTCTCCTTGTCAAATGAGAAGTGCAGTTGTGATTGCGCAACCATTATCTACCTTAAAACACAGTCATCTCTTAGACGGTATATAATGGTACATCAATAATATTTTAAAAGAAGACCCTTCTCTCAAACAATCGATTGATGTTTATTTCGGGGATTTCCTTCTTGATTAGTTATCTATCACGTCTTGTGGCTTGAATAATCCTTCTTTTATACACAACAGTGATATTGATTGCTTTTCAGCCCAATATGGTACTCACGTAGAGAGAGAGAGACAGAGAGAGAGAGAGAGAGAGACAGAGAGAGAGAACGATGAAACACGTAATTTAATACCAGTATAATTGCGCGCATGTCTGCCAATATATTTCTTTATGTAAAACCCCGTTGAAAGGAAGCGCACTCTGTAAGGGAAATATAAAACGCTTCTAAGTAAAGCAATATTGCAAAGTTTCTTGACTTGATCAACCACTTTAAGGAGGCTGACTGTGTTCATTTCCTTTTAAACGTCATACAGTTTTCTCAGTAGCCATAAGAGCAAAATGTCGGAGAAAGGTCCAAGGTGATTTCAGTCCTGAGTTCGAATCTTGTGAACGGTAGTACAATTATAGCTAGCTACACTGATGATTCTTGGTTAAGATCAAACATATATGTATGTGGCTATTGAAAAATATTCATTATATATAATTATACACCTTTTGTTTCATTTTACTTCAGTTGACGTTCTCAGAAATCAAGGGTCTAACACTTGCTCTCTATATCAGATATTCGAATATTACATTAACGTTCTCATTTACCTGTACAGAGCAAGTAACGAAGTTAAGACTATTATATTCGAATATTACATTAACGTTCTCATTTACCTGTAAAGAGTAACTAACGAAGTTAAGACTATTATATTCGAATATTACATTAACGTTCTCATTTACCTGTGTAAGTAACGAAGTTAAGACTATTATATGTGTGTATACAGCTAAGTGGGATTATATTTAATGTGTACGTTTTATTCTCGGTGAGAATCATCAGGCGAATTACATCATGATTTCTTCAGGGAAACATAACCTGTCTGTATAGCTTACTTCTCTTCATATATTTCGTACGAATACAAAGTTTTAATCTCTAATTGAGCACATTTTAATAAAATACTAAATATATATATATATACAGGGTCGGGCAGATAAATTGGAACTAATTTAAAATGCTAATATCTTTTTTATTTTTGATCATATGATTACGGTTTTTTTTACTAAGGATCCTTAAACACTTTATTGCAAGATAGCATAATTATATTTACTCAAATTATTTTTAATATAACGGAATTAGCACGAAGAATAACTATATGCGAAATGAGACGCGCCGGAAGTTCTCCTTCGGACATTGTTAAGAGCAATGGCTATGCAAAAATGACTGTCTATTGGGTTGTGGCTTATTTCGATGCCGAGTGTAAGGTTGAGAGAAGTCGGCACAGTACTCGTAGTGATCGAAAGCGCACAAAAACTTTCCTGGTGGGACTAAAAGGGCCGATAAAGGCAGACCCAAATCAGTCGATGTCGAACCTGTCAAAAAAGCGCAATGTGAGTCACAGAACTATCAGCAGAGCAATCAACGAAGACCTTGGGATGAAGTCCTACGTTAGGAGACGCCGTAATCTCCTCATTGTCCGTTCAAAAGCTATCAGAGTCGAAAGATGCCTCAAGCTTATCAGTCATCTGAAACACAAAGGAGGAAATGTGCGCATTTTTGTTGATGAGAAAAAGTTCATCGTGGATGAGGTTCCAAATCGCCAGAACACTCGAGTTATTGCATGTGACCCTTCGGAAGTTCCTCCTGTGGTGCAGAGCAAAATCCTGCTTCTGTGATGGTTTTTGCAGCCGTGGCAAGTGATGGAAAGGTGATGTCTCCTCATTTCATCGAAGCGGGTCTTAAAATCAACACAGCGGAGTATTTGAACATTCTTAATAATGTTTTATTGCCTTGGATCCGTAGAAACTACGACCCTACGAAAGTCATGCTCATCCAAGACTCGGCACCAGCGCATGGATCAAAGAAAGTCCAAGATTTAATGAAGGATAATCTTACCTTGGTTGTTCCGAAGGATATTTGGCCCAGCAGTTCTCCAGATCTAAATGTTTGCGACTATTATCTATTCGGCGTCGTTGAGGGACAGACTAATGTCAATCCACACCCAAATATAAACTCATTGAAGACAGCCATTCAACGAGCATTTCGCAATCTCGAGCCCAATAAAATAAAGAGGAGCTGTTCACGGTTTCGTCAAAGAATCTCCAAAATAATTGATGCAAAGGGTGCTCATATTGAATAATTTTGTTCAATAGACTGTAATAATTAAATAAATAAATGTTAAAATGATATTTTTTCCATATTTAATCCTTTAAATTATGAATTTTGTAAAAATAAAAAAAGTACCAAT
>OY744536.1:66515717-66655717 GCA_963556195.1 Sepiola atlantica | reverse complement strand
TTCCGTCTCTTTGATCTTTACTCTGTGGTCCGCTGGAACGGCAAGTCTACGATTTTGCAGGATTTTTCTTTCTTGTTGATTATTATCATATCCGGTCTATTGCTGTTATGGGTTTGTCTGTTTTTACATTCATATCCCATATGATTTTGTGTTTTTCGTTTTCTAGTACAGTTTCTGGTTTGTGCCTGTACCGTTTTTTTGCATATTCGAAATTCAGTTGTTTGCGCATTTCCCGGTGTACTTCTTTCCCCACGCTGTCATGTCTGTTCTTTTATTCCTTCTTGGATAGCTTGCTGCATTCACTTATTATATGATTTATCGTTTCGTCTCTTTGTCCACATAATCGGCATTTGCTGTTTTCCTGAGTTTTATCTATTTTTGCTTTAATAAAGTCTGTCCTAATCGCATTGTTCTGTGCGGCCGTCAGCAGAGATTCCGTTTCTCTGTTCAAGTGTCCTTTTCTTAGCTATGCCCAGCTATTTTCATTGGTTTCATCGCTTGTGAGTCTTATAAAGCGTCCATGTAGTTGTATTTCTTCCCACTTTTCCTTTATTGTCTTTTTGTTTCTGGTTTCAGTGCTTCCGGAGTTGTTTGTGTGGCTGGTATCTCTTGCTGTGGTGATCAGTCTTTCCGTGTTCTGGGTTACATATTTCTCCAGCTCTTTTTTGGTGTCTTACACACAGTCTCCTATACTTACCAGTCCTCTACCTCCTTCATTTCTTTTCATGTAGAGTCTGTCCGTATCGTCTTTTGGGTGCAATGCATTGTGCATAGTCATTAGTTTTCTAGTCCTCTGGTCAAGGTGCCTGAGTTCTTCTTTGGTCCAGCCTATGAATGGTCCAGAGTATCTTATTAGTGATACAGCCCATGTGTTTATCCCTTTTACTAGGTTTCTGCTATTGTCATTATTGGTATTATTAATGTTATTTCTTCTACATCTACTATTACTATTATAATTACTGTTATTTATTATTATTATTATTATTATTATTATTAGTAGTAGTAGTAGTAGTAGTAGTAGTAGTATTATTGCGGTTGTTATTATTATTACAACTGGTAATATTATTTATGATCACTATTCTTATCACTATTTTTATAACTATTACTATTACAAAAGTTATTATTACTATAATTTTCTTACCCCTACTATTATTATTATTTCTATTATTGTAAAAGTTATCAGTGATGTTTTTATTGTAAACACTATTATTATTTTTATTATTCCCATTATTACTATTTTCATATTTTTATTTTTATTACTAGTGTTATTACTATTATAACTACACTCACCATCATTATTATTATTATTATTATTATTATTATTATGAAGTGCTTACATTTAAAACCTATCTCGTATTGTTGATTTAGAAAGCAAATCTTATCAGGGAACATAACAATGGCCAACTATTCACTAACAGAGAGAAAACAGTTACGTTCGTGTAGTGTGGTTCTCGATCACTTTTTTAACGTGCTCCATTTCACTATATACAGTATATTTTTATTTTTTAAGGAGTTTATATACTTGATAGTTAAGTTCCTATTTTGTTATTACTATGGTTATTAAATAAAAAAAATTGTGTTCAGTGTACCTGATCATAAGGTCAGTTCTTGTACCCCCTATGTAAATTATTTTTAAATTAGGATTGTTTGCTGGGAATAGAGTTGCTAAATAATCAAGAACTTTGGTTGAACACTTTACTTGTAACAGGCAATTCCTATTATATCTACAACTACATTCATTGGTGTTATTATTTCGTAAGTTGTTATCCTCGCTTTTTAATATGTGTCTATTATGACTCTTTATTATTTTTCCAAGTTGTTTGTACAACTATAACTAAGTTTAATTGTGTTTTTATTGAACTTTATATGTAGTGCTTTTTTATTGAGAAGTGTCGATTTAATAGATTAAGTAACAAATGTCTAATTTAAAAGTAAATTAAATAGGGGCGTATACCAGATTATTTTCTGATTTCTATTTATCCTTCTTGTACTCTTATTCTCTCTATGATGGTATTCAATGTTGGTATTGGTATAGCCGCTACTTCTTAGGGCGTTGTTATATGTATTGCTATTACTATTAAATATTTCCTCCAAAACTGATTTGATTGCATTTTGATCTGCTGTATAAACGAACAATCGTGGTTATTTAATGTTTTTCTGCGCGTAAGTATATTGTGCGCGAAATAATTGTCACGTTACATGTAATTATTTTGAATTTCTGCAAGTAAGATTGAATGAAGACTTGGGCATAATAATTTAAAATACAAAATTTGCAATATGTTTTAATTGTAGAGAAACGAGAAACCCAAAATCAAGAGGCAAGATATTTTTTATCAATTTTGACATTATGCTTCAAGATTTCCTTGTAAATTTTGACAACATGTTGAAGTATCTTTTGTCAATCTTAAAACAATTTGTCACTACCTCTTAAACGTATTGAAACGACTAAAACAAATGGTAAGAATTTATGATATTTGTTCTCAATTTTATCGGTGATTTTGATACGAAAATGTACTTTTGTCACAAGTTAGATCTTCTACCTTTTCTAATAAGCGCATCCGAGATTTTGTAGTTCTTAGTATGCCACCAAATAACACATGGTATTTAGATCTTAATTAATGAACATAGCGAAGTATAGACTCATTTGTTAGATTTAGTTTTCCTCAAACTCATTTCAACCGA
Source organism: Sepiola atlantica (assembly GCA_963556195.1). Lineage (NCBI taxonomy): Eukaryota > Metazoa > Mollusca > Cephalopoda > Sepiida > Sepiolidae > Sepiola > Sepiola atlantica. The sequence goes on along the minus strand of OY744536.1, from coordinate 66,653,035 downwards.
GCGAAGCAACATCTTGGAGATTTCAATACATGCAGAGTTACATATAAGCCATTGTGTAAAGATGAGTTATTTACAAGATGTATACGCCTACTAAACAAATTAATCTCCGAAGCATTCGTATACAAAACATACATTCTGAAATGAAATGGCATAAAAGAGGCAGTAAATCAATTGAATTTGGGGGTCTTCGTATTATTACATGTAATTTAAAAAAAAAAAATTCTTTGAAAATATCCTTGGTTTCGCTATTTGTCGAAAAGTAGAAAGTAATGATATCCTTGTTTGCGCTTTTATATTTTGTTAGTTGCTTTAAAGTCATCAATGAATCATTTTTCTGTTGTCATTTATAAAGTACATACTATCTTACTCTAAAATAGCAATATATAATAATGTCGAGATTAAATACGCGCAACAAGATACCAATAATTATAATTAAAATGGAAGAAAAAGAAACATGATTTGGTTCACGCCACACAACACCAACGTTCTGAAAATTAAATTTAGAAAGACATTTTTTAAAACATACTTTTCAGAATTGAGTACTTTGCTTAAAACTTACTAATCATTCATAGGTAACCTTGCGTCAGATTGATCGCTCAAAAGCCATCTTTCGCCAGTTCTTCAGGTTCATATTACAAGTTTTAAAATTATTTTTAACTACATACTTAAAACGTATCTTAGGTTTGTGTTCCGGTGTTTCCTATGCTGCAGTTCTACATAAAACATTTTCTTACAGAGCATTTAACCTAGCGCAATTTACAGTTATGTTAGGCTCTACATACTGGAGTTCTAATGGAATAATAAACATTACTTTAGTTTTCTCTAGATAGATGTTGAGTCAAAAAGGGTGGCAACCCGAGATAAGAAGTCAATTATAATCTGCCTTGGTGTGGCCAACGAAGATCGTATCATCGGCATAGAAGAGCTCCCATACAAGAATGTGGAAAGTATTGTATTTTGCATTAAATCGAGCGAGGTTGAAGATCCTACATATGAGTCGGAAACGTATGAGAACATTGACGTTTAGTTCTGAAAGGCTTGGAAAAAGGTTATTGCAAAATATATAGGGACAACGTCCGTGCAAAAATCTCACTCTGCTTAACACCGTTGTACATAGATATTAGTTTAGATAGTGCACTGCTGAAGTGTGAGCTTGCCTTCTGGTGTAGGTTTTGAAACACTTAGACAAATCCTGGTGGGCATTCAATTTTACAGAGGATTGTCTATAATACTGCTTTATTAACAGTTTTTTAAACTTTTGCCAGGTCCACAAAATCTCGAGTGATATCAGTTGTTCAAGGAACTTATCGTGATGTTGTAGGGCAGAAAATATTATTTTAATCATGCCACGACTTCATCTAAAGCCACTCTGACATTCCGGAATAACGTAGAGAACATACACTGCCAGAAACCCCAGAAACGGCCACTCTTTCCAACAAATAAACACACACACTCACTCACCCACAGGTATAACAATAAACGATCATATCGAATCAACAAAGATCGAAAAACTGGTGATTGAAAGAACTAACTAGACTTCAACTTGATAGGTTGCAGAGAGTACTGGGACACAGAAGACCAATGGCCGGTGCCAGCGAGATATCTATTGTAAACGACTTTTGCGATAACGCAAAATGGTTTGCAACTGTTATCGAAAAGAGTTTGAGAATGCTGGACATCAAGAGAAACTTGTCACTCAGACCAAAAGGGATCAGCACTGGTTGATGTCAGTAAGCAATCACTGATATTCAATTGTTTAAAAACGCATAGTGAAAAAAAATAAATAAATAATAATAATAATAATAATAATAATAATAATAATAATAATAATAATAATAATAATAATAATAATAATAATACTATACATAGACGAAAAGATCCTGAAGGAGGTAAGAAGCAGAAAAAAACACGACAGAATCCCCCAAGCATGGATAATTGAATGTTTAAAAATATACAAGATACGCAACAGGATTATTAATATTATCAAGAAAGCAATATAAACATGGAGACTCGCACTGACAGTCGAAGGACAACACCTGACTGAGATAAAAATACAGAAAGGCACTTTCCAAGGAGACTCCATATCACTACTACTGTTTATAATAACTATGATTCTGCTCACCTCCATACTCAGAAAATGTGATGCTGGATACAGACACTGAACTAAGAGTAAACCACCTAGTGTATATGGACAATCTGAAACTATTTGCAAAAAGCAAAAGAATAACTGGAGAAGCTGTTAAATACGGTCAAAATCTTCAGTCAAGACATTCAAATAGAATTCGGAATGCAACGTGTGCACTACGATAAATGAAAAGAGGTAAACTGGAGATAACAGATGGTGTGGAACTCCCGACCAATACGAGACAACGGTGCAAGACGAGCAGGATAGCTATAAATATTTTGGTCTTCAAGAAGCGGACACCATCAAATCTACAGAAATGAAAGTAGAGATTGGAAAATAATATTTACGAAGACCAAGAAAACTCCTAAAAACGAAATTATATAGCAGGAATCTATTAAAAGGTATAAACACATGGGCAGTATCGCTAATAAAAATTCTCTGGACCATTAATAGGCTGAACTAAAGAAGAACTTAGCCACCTTGACTAGAGGACTAGACAATTAATGACCATGCACAACACACGACCCCCAAAATACGATAAAGACAGACCCTACATGAAAAGAACTGAAAGAGGAAAAGGACTGGTAAGTATAGAATAGTGTGTGGAAGACTAAAAAAGAGCTGGAGAAATACATAACTCAACACACGCAAATCCTTATCACCCAAGCAAGAGACACCGTTCCAACAAGGAATTTGGGAAGCACCGACACCAGAAACAAAAAGACAAGAAAAGAAAAGTAGAAAGAAAAAACATCTACATGGAGGCTCTATAAGACTGAGAAGAGAAGAAACCAACGGAAATAGCTGGGCATAGCTAAGAAAAGGACACTTGAACAGAGAAACGGACTCTTTACTGAGGGCTGCACAGAACAATGCGATTATGACAAACTACATTAGAGCTAAAATAGATAAAACCCAGAAAAAAACAGTAAATGCAGACTGTGTGGAGAAAGACACGAAACAGTAAATCATATAATAAGTGAATGTAGCAAACAAGCCCAAAAAGAATACAAGAACTGACATGCCTGTGTGGGGAAAGCAGTACACTAGGAACTGTGCATACCATTAAATTCCGAATACGCAGACGAATGGTACAAACATAAACCAGAAACAGTACTGGAAAACGAAAAACACAACATCCTCTGGGATATAGATATACAAACAGATAAATTCATACAACCAAGGATACTTGATGTTATTATAATCGACAAAAATAAATCTTGCAAAATCATAGACTTTGCCGTTCCAGCAGACCACAGAGTGAAGATCAAAGAAACGGAAAAACGAAACAAATACACGGAACTAGCCAGAGAACCGAACGAAATATGGAGCATGAAGAATTTCATTATAATACCAATAATCGTAGGGGCACTAGGAACACAAGGAACACGTAAAACACCTGGAGAAACGACTGGGAGAAATTGGAATCAAAGGGACGATCGAAACCATACAAAGGACGGCAATGATCAAAACAGCTGCACTCTTAACAAATATCCTTGAATGCGGAAACCAACCCGCATAAGCTACTAAGGGTAACCAGTCACAAGGAATTTACAACAAGTAAAAAAAAAAAATCACACGAAGAACATCACAACACTATCCAATGAACAGAAACTGCAAGACACATCAGTTCATAATCCCCCTAATAAATTACACCGACCTCAGCTAACACCACACAAAAATGAACTAAGGAACAGAAATTACAAGAAACACAATAAGCTCTCCACCCTCCCCTTCCCCCAGAAAGAAAATAATAATCTTTTAAAAATATATGAATAAAAAAACGGTGCCGGCTTAGGTTGACAATAAACAAAATATTTGCAGAGGGTCGAGGGGAATGAGGAGACCCACAGGGACAACAAAAACAATACATCCACTGGAAGAGTGCGGAAAGTGGTTGGACCTTGGGTAGGCTTATTGCCACGCAACTCTTAGAGAAGACGAATCGTCCTTACAAGCAAGAAATTAATTGTAAGAGGCTGTTGAGATACCGCCAGGTTATTTGCGGTGGTTATCGAAAGAAGTGAAGAATACTATAAATCTGGGTAGTCTTGTTGTCACTCAGACTCGAGGAAATACCACTGGTTGGTGTTAGTGAGCAATCACTGACGATTATCTGTGTGAGAACTCCTAGTGAGTACAAATTATAATACTACTACTACTACTACTACTACTACTACTACTACTAATAATAATAATAATAAAATTGTAGTTCCAGCAGCCAACAGAGTGAAAATCAAAGAAACGGAAAAACGAAGCAAATACACGGAACTAGCCAGAGAACTGAAAGGAATATGGAGCATGAAGAAAGTCAGTGTAATACCAATAATCGTAAGAGCACTTAGCACAACCAAACACACCTGTAAAAAAGACTGAGAGAAATTGGAATCAAAGGGATCATTGGAACTATACAAGACAGCAATGATCAAAAAAATCATTGAATGCGGAAATTAACCCGCATAAGCTACGAATGGTACTACGGGATCTACTACAGGAAGAAAACAAAACCACAGAAACAACACATCACAAACAAAGGAACAGAAAATGCAAGAAACATCACTTTATAAGCCACCTCCTAATAAATTACACCGGCCTCAACTGACACGACACGAAAATGAACCAATGAACAGAAATAGCAAGAAACACTATAAGCTCCCCGCCCCCCCCCCAATAATAATAATAATAAAATAACAATAAAAGAAAAATTAAATTTAAAAAAATGGTACCAGCCTAGGCTGACACCACACACAATATTTGCATAGGGTCAAGGAGGATGAGGCGACCGAGGAGTGACAGCACAAACCACTAGAAGTGCAGAGACTGCTGGGACCTTGGGGAGGCTTATTGCCACCCAAATCCCAGAGAAGACTAATGGCTGTTACCAGCGAGGAATCAATGGAAAACGGCTGTTGTGATACTGCAAGTTTATTTGCGATGGCTATCGAAAAGAGCTGGGTAATACTAGAAATCTGGGGAGACTTGTTGTCACTCAGACTCCGGGGAATACTACCTGTTGTCGATGAGCAATCACTTATGACTTGTGTGAGAACTCCAAGTGAGTACATGATAATAATATTGTCACCTTCGGAAACTTAAGTGAACAGACTAAACTTAGAGACCTCGGAATTGTTGCGCAGCCAGAGGGGAAATCTACAAACTAAAGACAACGTACCATCAATATTAAATTAGCCTCTCTTCATCATTCAAAAAACGTTCCTCAATAAAGCAAAAACGTTTCACTGTGGCTATTTTTGGAAAGATTTCTCTCTGAAACAAAAGAAATCACTACACAAGCCTGAAGGCCGAGCTTCAAATGCGCAGAGCTGCTGGAGAAACTGGTCGGCAGATAATTCATCTAGTGACCCTAAATGACTATCTCCCTAACAAAACTAAAAACAGAATCAAACGAAAAAGTGTCAGCGTCATGTAACTTCCCCTCAAAGATCACTGAAGAAAGAAGAAAAGTTCAAATCACTGTACACTAGTCACGCCCTCAAGATTATTTTAACCAACGGTTGCTCTATCCACTCGAAATTGGATACACTTCAATAAGTTATCGTAGGTGAGAAAGCAGACCTTGTAGTTATCACTGACAGTTGATTATCCTCAATAGTCAATTAAGCAGAGATTCATTTGCAAAGTTTCAGTTCATTTCGCTGACAGATCCTAACGAAAATGCGATGAGTTTTGGTGTATGCAAGATCCTCGCTCAAGCCATCTCAACTTCAACTCCCTCCAGATGTTCCCATGTATGATAAATTTGATGCTGTTCTTTGCAATATAAACATGGGAAGGGAAACTATCCCTGTACTTTCTATATATCGCAGGTCAAATTCTACATGTGCTGATGACCAAAGGCTCACTAATGCTATGAAAACTGTCTCCAACTGCCAGAGTGACTGTCTCATACTAAGAGATTTTCATACCCCAATTACTGACTGCCAGTAAAATCTGTGCACTCCCCATTACACGTTTAATAACTTGCGTTTGTACAGGATAATCGGTGCTTGACATTGTCTTCACCTGTTACACTAGGCCCGTTTCTTCTCTGTGAAATTTTCCTCGACTTGTCAAGCGTGGTCATACAGTTCTGAGCTTTTGCATGCACACCTCGTTTGAACTATCCCCTTGCCTCAGATAAGCCGAGAAGAAAATTAGTCGCTATGAATCATAATCTAATTAAAGCGGTCTCCAATAAGTGAGATTGGCATAGTCTCACTTATTATCCGACTGTTCAACCGATGTGGACAAAAATTAGTAATTTCTGTTGCCCCTAACGTATATGTCCGTACCTCTGAAGACGCCAGGACACTAGAAACACAAATCATGGATTATTAGGAATATTCTCTGTGTATGGAAGCTGAGAAACGTCATTACCAAGAGACGATGTCTGAGACGGATTTAGAAGTCTACAGAAAACCACAAAATCATGTTAAGCACATCTCCAGCATAAGTAGACAACATCTAAGAAGCAGCTTGCTGGTTATGCTGGTCGAAACCCGAAACGTTGTTATTCTCACGTGCAATGACTAATCGTAACTCTACGTAATTCGAAGGAGAACAAATTAAGCGTTCAAACCAACAATCTTTTCTGTTTGTCGATATTTTCGCAAATATTTTCAAAACATAACGTTGGCAGTGTACCTGCAATGCTACACATAAGTTCAAGAAGCAGATTTTGTCCTTGGATCTGAATAAAGGCAAGGCCCAGATGGACTACATCCAGTAATTTTAGGGGCTGTTGCACCCGGACAATCTGAACCATTAACCGTCCTTTCAAACCTTTCACTAACTACCTGAGTTATTCTTACTGATTAGTGGGTGGTCACAATTTATCTCATCTTTAAGAAAAAGTTGACAAAGAAGACGGAATGAATTACAGATCAGTAAGCCTAACCTCTTTCGTTTCAAAATGGTCTACTCAAGTAAGCTATCATGGCACATCTTACATCTACTGCTATCATCTCTCCATTTAAACATTGTCTCATTCTGAAACGTTCATGTCTCACAAATGTACTTATGATAGAATATCGCAACTGCAGCACCCATTGTTTTATTTTGGACCAAATTAATTGAATTGAATAGAATTAATATTATTATTAATAATAATAATAATAATAATAATAATAATAATAATAATGATAATGATAATGATAATAATAATAATAATAATAATAATAATAATAATAATAATAATAATAAGTAATAGAGTGGTGTAGTTTTGTGTGTATATCCCGTTAAACATGTGTATATTGTCCCTCGCTCACATGCGGTAATAGTTGATTGCATGTTGGGATGTTAATATTTAGTTATGGGTGTGTATCACACCTCATACGTAAACACTTACGTCTATTTACTTTGGATTATGTTTTTAGTATTTTTTCAATTTCTAAGTAGAAAAGAATGTTTTATTAGGTCGCCCTGAATAGAACATATCCTTATTTTGATTGTTTATATATATATATATATATATATATATATATATATATATATATATATATATATATATATATATATATATACTTCATGTATTCACATAAAATATTATAAGGAGATATAATTTTTTATGTGTCAGTTTTCAGTATTTACTTCAACAGTGCTCGATACGTAAGTAGAGCTAGGTAGTAAGCAATGAAAATATATATGGCAATCAAGCTACACAGAGGCTCCCGTGTTTCATCCCCGGGGGAATCATATACAGGGTGTTTCATAAGTCACTTCACTCAGCTATTTAAAATGATTTCCATATAAAGCACACACATACTATGAACTTTTGATAATTGTTATCTTACTCTCTAATTACTGCTATTTGTTAGGCAATGGAAACGTGATGTGAACAGAAAGCCTCCTTCGCACAACACCATAATCAATCAAATATGCTACAAAGCGTCGTAAATTCCTTGCACAAAAGAATGGAGTTATGCATGCAGAACAAAGGTGGAGATTTTGAAAATATGGTGTAATTCTAAACTCCCATTAATGAATTTGTTGAATAAACTTTCTGTTTTGTATTACCGTATTTTTTAACGTTAGAATTTCAAAAGTAAATAGCTAAGTTACTTATGAATCACTATATATATATATATATATATATATATATATATATATATATATATATATATATATATAATTAATTAATTTTCACGTGTTATGGTCTTACTACAGACAATGATATCGAGGTTTCGATCCTTGTCTTGTTTAGCCATGCATATGATGGATAATGGCCAGATACACGTGTCCATGGATTATCTTATGTACCTAAAAAAGTAATTAATAAATTATATATATATATATATATATATATATATATATATATATATATATATATATATATATACCCACTAGAAATAATGACACGTGCTATTAAGAGCGACCTAATGCAGTATTCTTTACTACTTAGAAAGTGACAAAATTATTATACAGCAATGCTTCTATCGCCTGTAAACACAATAAGAAATCTACGTTACTTTTCATTTCAATGTCATCCCTATGCATTATTTGGGCGTAGGAGTCGAGTTGATATTTATCATTCAATCACGGTAGTGATTGCTATATTCTTGAGTCCACATTTGCTTCTGCACTTTCTTAGATCGATATTTAATGAAGTTCTGAACTAAATTTCAAATATCGTACATTGCTGACAATAAAACCGACCGAGCTTTATTAGCTCATTAAAAATCAAAATGTATGTGCTTAGAGAAAGTGACATTATTCATAAAATACGTGAGTAATGAAGTGATAGGTGTTCACATTTTAATTAGAATAAAAATGATTATACTCTTTAGAAAAATAAACGAGGAACCAAATATATCGGTCTCTAGAAAAAATATATGGTTAAATATTAGTATATAAGATGCCAGTAAAGAAGGGATAAGAAATAGCGCAAGTGAAACAAAATGTTGTCAATATGTAAAACAAATTACCGATTCCAACTTATGATATTATTCGGATTATTTTGATGAAATTTACATAGAAGCAAAATGTAACTCTTTCGCTTAATAAATAGGCAATTTATTCTTTGAAACATAAATATTTCCAGTCTCACTCAAGCGATTTCATTTGATTTGATAACGTTGGTGGTCCTCAAGCGGTATTTTTCGTTTATATGGGTAGATGGGCATCTCAAGGACAGAAACACACCTATCAATAGGTTAGGGTTCAAATAGAATGTTATGTTGCTTTTCACAAAAATGTTCTAGTTGAAAATCTAAGTAAATAAAAAAACTAAAGAATTCGATTAAATAAAAACCGTCAACAAAATAATCATGTTCTATCGGCTGTTATTATTATTATTAACTTCAACATTTAGTTAAGTTATTTTCAAAAATGAGACTGGGTACATTTTTGATTTAAAAATAAACAATGTTGTTATTATTGTATAACCTATTCTAGTTCATCCATAAAATATGAGATTCTACTTCTTTGAAAGCAATTGAAAACACTTTTAAACCATTTGCGGTTGAATTAAAAACAAAATTTAAATATTTTAGATTTTATTTAGAGTTGAAGACCAGAATCTCACATGAATTTAAAGTAAAATTGATCACCAATTTTCCGTCCAGATTCCGTTTTTATTTCTCTTTTTAGTGAAATCGTAGTTATTTTGGGGGTATGAGTTGTCTATTTCCATCATAACTTAAAGTTAATGGTAGAGTTAGTTATTTAAGGGGATTCTCAATTGTCAATAAGTAAGAGAGTTAAGGGAAACATGCATTACTTCTTTTTGTTTGGTACTCAGGGTAAGTTGTCGGGTTAAAAGAGGTATGTAATACATTCTTACTGCCACGCATTTCAAGCTATTTCTCAGACATTTCTGAGAAATGCCCCTTTGTTCTTTATTAAAACTTAGTCAAGCTTATGCGTTATATATTCTTATACAGTTTTTAGAGATGTTGCTTTCATTGAATCCGGACGTGTTGTCATTACTGCAGTTCTACTATCCGTGTTTAGACGTAAATAAATGAACTAATATACACTATTTCTTTCTTCTCTCTTTTTTACCAAATTTTCGGTTTTCATCAGAATTTGCATTTCTAAACATTTTCACGCAATTACTTTCACATAGAAATTTATTTTTCCATTCCTCTTTCCTCCTTCCTTTTTAATTCGATACGTAGCAATGCGTTCAGACTCCCCCATCTACCTCTGGCCCCTACGCTTGTTCTAACACAATGACCCGGATCATATCTTTCTTTCAAAGCTAAAGATAATAAACTCATACTCACCCAACTCATCCCTTCCCCCTCCTAAGAACTCCATTGAACTTCTGCTACAAGCAGCCAAATCGCCTTTCTCAATTACTGATGCTATCAATCATGGTCCAGCCGAGACTCGCCGCTCTAGGGCAGATCCAAATTGATGCTTGTATGATCATTTTTTTGCATTTTTCTTCATCCTGAGGAAGTCTCACAATAAAGACGTAGCGTTCATGAATACATGAATAATATAGTTTTTGGCTTTCCTTTTTCATTTTCCATATATATATATATATATATATATATATATATATATATATATATATATATATATATATATATATGGTACACGTATTGTATGACTTTCTGTAGATGTAAATCCGTTGAAACTCCAGTGTTTATGAAAATGCTCAATAACAAGTAGAGCTGTTCTTAAGTATACATTTTGACTTATACAATCATTATTTGTTACATATGTGCATACATGTTTCGGTTGTACTCTTTACAGAAAGTCACCCTCTTCAGAGCAAAACAGAGAGAGAAGTCTGTCTTCTTTGGTCTGAAGAGGTCGACTCTCTGTGAAGAGTACACCCGAAACATGTATGCACATATGTAACCAATAATGTCTGTATGAATCAACATTTATACTATATATATATATATATGTGTGTGTGTATATATATATATGTATATATGCATGTATATATACAGATAGATAAGCATTAATATTTTATTAGTAATATTATAATTAGTTGTAGCAGTCGTATTAATATAATTATTAGTAGTATTTGTATCACTAGAGCGCACTTATGAGTCATAGTGAGGAAGCGTCATGTGCAAGTCCTGGCCCGGTTCTTCCCAATTTCCCCGCTCTCTACTCAAAAGACAGACGTATTTCGATTCTGATGATGGCGCCATCGGTTGGAAAACAGAGAATGCTGAATAGGATTTCTCGTTTGGTTACTTTAGCAAAAATGGGAGACTAGCAATTATTGTCTAGCAGACTTGAATGCCTTTCTTCTAGTCTTGTCGCCATGATGACCACAATTATTTTTAGATGTTTTCGTCCTTTCGTTTTCTTATTTGTTATATTTTCTTCCTCTTGTAAGAGAGTTTGGCTTTTTTTTTATTATTTCATGTGTGGGTCAGCATACATTCATGTGCGTACACTAATTTTTACAACAACACAATAAAGGAAAAAAAGACGAGAGCCGCATGCTTATCCGATGAGGGACGCAGTGTCTGTGACTATTCTGAGGGTGGAGGAAAGGGATGTGAGGAATTGCATTAAGCCGTTCGTTGGGACTCAGCTGTTTTTCAGGACACAGAAAACTTTAATTGAATGAAGAGCCACAATTACACGTGGCGATAAGAAAATATAGGCAAAAATTAAGTACAGATACACATTTACATGTAGACAAAACACACGCACGGCCACAAGGACAAAGATATATAAAGACACTTACCGACACAAATATATCGCTTTAGAAATGGACACATTTTTAATTATCAGATTGCATATATATATATATATATATATATATATATATATATATATATATATATATATAAACATACACACGTATATACATATATATATATATATATATATATATATATATATATATATATATATATATATATAGAGAGAGAGAGAGAGAGAGAGAGAGAGAGAGAGAGAGAGAGGATCCGTTGGGCTACTCCAGAACTATCAGCAAGTAAAAATATTTAATATGATCCGATAAGTGATAAAACATTTATTATTTTTTCTCGATATTTCGATATAAACATGTCTTCCTCAGTGTTACTATGATGTTTTTCTTTTTCTTCTTCTTCGAGGCCCAGAGATGCAGACACTCACAATGAATATGTGATGTGTTTTTTTTTTAATAACTCCGGTAGTAGCATACGCGCTGGCACGCAGTAATTTACAACATCCCTTACAGCCACTTCAAAAGCATCGCAAAGTTTAAATATGTAATCAGATTATATACCAGATAAGCGATGCGAGAGTTTTTTTCAATAAATAAAATATTTATTGTTTGTATATCAATTATTTCGACATAAACATGTCTTCCTTAGTAGCTAGAGTTATGTTGTTTTTGTTTCTTCATTTTCACTGTCGAGATTTCCGACTGGCCAAGCCGACCAAAGATTACGAAAACTCCCGATGATAATAGAGGTGATGAATTTTTTGTAACCAAAACTCCCGATGATAATGGGGTGCGCGATTTTTGTTTGTAAGTCTGGTAGCAGCAGTATATATATATATATATATATATATATATATATATGAAGAGTTCGAACGCAAAACGCGATAAATCCAATTCGTTTAAATTGAAACCTTGAACAATAAAAACACGAATATTTTCAATCTAGACTCCGAATGAAAGCTGATTTTAATTAAAATTATAGAGAAATTATTTAAGTATCATATTATGTAACACATAGTTTTAGGGTGTCGTCGAGTGTTGAAATGCAATACTTTGTGTAGGGACAGTTTCGTGATTTTGAAAATGGCGTTTATCGCGTTTTGCATTCGAACTCTTCATATATATATATACATACATATATCTTTTGATAAGTGTATCTTAATTTCAATTACTGTATGTGCTGATTTCCGGTAGCCGTGTAGTCCCGAGCGTTGCCTCGTAATTCTAGCCTGAATCTACGAACTGCGTTTGATCCCATGCGACTGCCTGCAACCAGTACTCCTGCATTGATGAGGGCAAAATCCCGAAACGATATCGGCTGTAGGTAAAAAAAAAACACTTTAATATTTCATTTAAAAAATTATATTTTAATACGTTTTTAAAGACGTAGTAGTCTTAAAAAGTCACTCTAGTTTAACATGTATGTGGGTATGTAAATACCTCAGGGAGCTGTCCCCTCTCCTGTCTAGCATAGTTCCTGGTCACACTCCCCCCCGAGACTCTTAAAATGACAGGATGGTGTCTTACCTCTTGAGAAGAAGGCCATCTTTAGTTTCCGTTCGAGCGTGATAGTGTGACGATAAAACACTGGTTTCTGGTTAGCACCGTAACCAGTTTAGGGGTAGACTTTTTTTGTGATCCAGCCTAGTAAGTGTGTCCTCCCTATTAAGCTCTTGCATAGCTTATTTTTTAGGAAGCCTATTTGGAGTCCAGGGGATTGAATGCTGCTGGCTTGGTTTGTCTTGAAGTAATTCTATTTTCCACTTTCTTTTTATTATTATGCTTTCTACACAAATCCGCACAACAAACATCTTACTACTTTTAATATTAACAGGCGAGTCAGACTTTCCTTTCTCTTCTGAAAATCTCCTAAGATCTTTTCTCTTTGTGAAACTAATCCGGATGCTTCTATTGATAGCGACAATCAACGCGTGTATTGTTATTTGCCTCTTGTCAGCTTAGACTTTTCCACGCATTTGCATGGTCCTGCTCTTTTACTTCGCAAGGATCTCCCCATTACACGCGTCCCCAGCCTTCCATCTCATGGGTGCCTTTTTATCTGTCTGAGTTTGTTCTTTCTGCACCCCACTTCTTATTTGTTCTTTTTGTACCGTTCCCCTTCTGACAATAACTGCTCTTTTTTATGCCAGCAGTATTGTTGATGCCTTGCAAATTAATCTGTCTAGCTGAATGTTTGCTTTTTGGTGACTTAAATGCACACCATTCTGAGTGGCTCCCTCACTATAACCGCACAGATCTAGCTGGTGAAATATGTCTGAACTTTTCTCTGTCTAATCACTTGTCCCAAATTGTCACCTTCCCCACACGTTTTTCTGATAATGATATTCATCAACTATCATTACTTGATCTCTTTCTCACTGCTGTTCCTGACTCATCTTATATTTCCTCTTTTCCTCCATTGGGTTCTTCTGATCTTGCAGTTGTTTATGTTAGGGTTGATTTTAAGATGCCGTATTCTATTGATATTCCCTTCGATAAAAATACATTCAGCTACATGATGTAATGGCTTTGCAGCTTCCTATGTGACGTTCCATGGGCTCTTATTTGTGGTGTGTTCTTTTAAATAATAATAATAATAATAATAATAATAATAATAATAATAATAATAATAATAATAATAATAATAATAACAACATGTAGGAAAAAGTAAAAATAAACGTTAATTGTTTATATATTCACCAACGATTTTTTTTTTATTTCAAGGACTTCTCAAGATGATTGATTTGAAGAAACACAAAAATGTATTTGAACTTTTTATTGTACGATGTTAGAATTCAAAGTTATGGACATAAAAACAATTTAAATATTAGTATATATATATATATATATATATATATATATATATATATATATATATATATATTATAACATATTATAGTAGGTAATAATAACATCTTTTTCATATTAAAAGGCATTTTTTAAATGAAATAATATTTTGTTAAAGAAATAGATAATATGCCAAGATTTATTTATTTGTTTTATATGATAAATAAGACATTTCGAACGGACATCCGCATTTTTAATGAAAATATGAATCCGACATTGTTATGTATATTTGTTTTCTATTTCCCATGTAAACCGTATTGGAGCGAACTCACAACGGCGACGCTCTCTTTGGAGACAGTGTGGTGTCGAGATCATGTGATGGTAGTATGCATAGAAGTTGTGAAAGTCAGTGTCGATACGCGGATAGCTTTTAATAAAATGGGTTTAACATTAGAATGGATTTTTTTAAATCGATAAGATTCCAAGTTTTATTTTTATTTTTATATAATAAATTAAATATTTCGAACAGACCTCCGCTCTTTTTCAATAGTAATAAGAATCTGACATTGTTAACAATATTTTTTTTACTATTTCCTCCATGACCGTATGGGAGCGAACTCCCAAAGGCCACGCTCCTTTTGGGTGTGAGGTAGAGACAGTGTGGTATCAAGATTATGGGATAGTAGTACACATAGCAGTAGTGAAAATAAGCGTCAATACGCTGATATGGTATAATAACACCTTTTTTCACATTAGAAAGCATTTTCTTTTTAAATTAAATACATTTTTTGCTAAATATATCTATTTTTCAAAAATATTTCCTATGTCGACCGTATGGTAGCGAACTCACAACGGCGACGCTCTCATTGGTGTAATGTTGAGACAGTGCGGTGTCAATATACTGGGACGGTCGTACACAGAGGTTGTGAAAATAAGTGTCAATACGCTTATAGGTTATAAGAACATGTTTTTCACAAGAGAAGCTATTTTAGTTAAAGAAATACAATCGATGAGATGCCAAGTTTAATTTTTATATAATAAATCAAATATTTCGAACGAAATTCGCTCTTTTTAAATGAAAATAAGAATTAGACATTGTTTATTTTTTTAATTATTTCCCACACCGAACGTATGGGAGCGAACTCCCCACAACGACGCTCCCCTTGGTGTAATGTAGAGACAGTGTGGTGTCGTGATCGTGTGACGTTAGTACACATAGCAGTATTGAAAATAAGTGTCGATACGCTGATAGGTTATAATAAAATGTGTTTTTAACATTAGAAAGCATTTTTTAAAGAAATACAATTTTCTTTAAGAAATCAATAATATTGCATATATTTTTTATATAATAAATCAAATATTTTCAACAGGCATCCGCTCTTTCTTAATGAAAATAAGAATTCGACATTGTTTTATGTATATATATATATATATATATATATATATATATATATATGTATATATATATATATATGTATATATATATATATATATCTATATATATATATATATATATATATATATTGAATAGCGACTTTAAGTCTAACTTTACCGTTTTGTAAAGGGTATTAAATAAAAGGAAAATTCCAGCATAAACCTCTATTCTGAGCGAGTGAACTTGTTGCCTGATGATTACACTGGTCAACACAATATTTTTGGCAGGCAAAGTAAGACTGGTTTCTGGGGTTTTCAAGGGCGCTGAATCCGAATCTGACATTAGTCTTTTCAAATTGGCTCTAGTTTTTGAGTTATCACAGGGGGGTCGTTTGTCTGAAATCACCCATTCGCGACCATAGCTAAACGTACAAAAAACGGCTAAATAGTGCATAAATGTCAGATATTGATTTTTATGATGATCTTAAACCACAAAGACAGTGTAAAATCTCAATCTAACAAGTTAAGTTAGATATAACATCATTTCATTTATCCTATAACTGAACACTTTTCATAGATTTCGAGGATATACAAAAAATTTGCTAAAAATTTGCTGAATTTTAATTCTCCAAGTGAAAAAAACATTTACATAATCAGTTATATATCATAAATTAATGCAAAGCATTATACACTAGATTCTTAGTTACAATGAACACACAAAACAATATTTTATTCACAAAACTAAAATTGACGTTTATACGATTTTCGCTTGTGAGCAACTTTTGGGCAGTCTCTCAAAAGGTTCCAGCAGTAGTCTGCCATCATGTGCTCATCCCATTTGCCTTGATACCTCTCTTCCATTGTTTTGATGTCTTGATGGAATCTCTCTCCCTGCTCCTCACTGTAATCACCAAGATTACCAGGAAATCTGTCGAGGTGGCTAAACAAGAAATGAACTTTAATGCTCATATTTGCCCCTAGTTTTCCGTATGCAGTAAGCATCTTACGGACCAATTGCTTGTAATTGTCAGCTTTGTGATTTCCCAAAAAGTTTGTCACTACATCTGTGAAGGACACCCAAGCATTTAACTCAACCGTGTTCATATGATTAGTGAAGTCAGAATCCCTCATGAGCGTTCGAATCTGAGGTCCATCGAAGATGCAACCTTTAGCTTTTTCGATGGAAAGACCTGGAAATTGCCTGCATATGTACTTGAAGCAATCCCCATCCTTGTTCAACGCCTTAACAAACTGCTTCATGAGCCCTAGTTTTATGTGCAATGGAGGGAAGATGATTCTATCCCTGGGTACCAAAGGCTCATTGATGACGTTGGCTGTGCCGACTTCGAGACTTTCTCGTTCTGGCCAGTTCTCCCTTCTCCAGTGCTGGATTCTTGCTCTGCTATCCCACAAACAAAGAAAGCAGGGATACTTTGTGTACCCACTTTGCTGACCAAGCAGAAAATTCACCATTTTCAAGTCCACACAAATCAGCCATTAATGAGTGTTGTAATTCAGCTTTTCTAAGAACAAATTTGATAGCATCATACTCTTCTTTCATCTTGGTAGAATGGCCAATTGGTACAGGAGCAAACTTATTGCCATTGTGCAAAAGTACAATTTTTAGACTTGCTTTCGAGCTATCTATGAAGAGACGCCAATCTGCTGGGTCATATGATGAGATCCCCATGCAGTTAAGAAGTGCAGAAACGTCATTACAAAAGACCAGGTCGTCTTCTTTAGAAAAGAAACGAAGCAAGCTGCCTTCCCTTGTCCTATAGTATGTTACTTTTGTGCCAGAATCAAGAATGTTTTTCTCTTGGAGTCGTGATGCAAGAACTTCAAACTGCTCCTTCGACAAACAAAGGTCTCGCACTAGGTCATTAAGTTCAGATTGATTGAAAAGCTGAGGGCCATTTGAGGGTTCTTCATAGTCACTAAAGCTATCATTACTTGATATTGAAAGATCAGCTGGAATTTCTTCGGTTTCATCTATTTCAGGCAAACTGGTGAAAACAGGCACAGGTACATCCTCAGAGTGCGCAACAGGACGGATAGCAGAATCCAGGCTCGGATACTGCCAATTTGCTTTCTTGTGCTTGTTAAACCCCGTCATGTCATTGAGACAGAAGTAGCAGTCATCAAAATGATTGTTGGGCTCTCTCCACACCATTGGTACAGCAAACTTCAACTTCAGCTTACCGTTGGTCCAACCGCGGAGACTTTCTACACAGGTTTTGCACACCATATGTGGGGCCCAAGACTTGTATTGGTCACCAAGTATCATATCGAAGTATGCTTTGTACGCCCTCTTGACAAAGTCTGTAATATTCCTCTTTTGTTGTGCCATCATATACTGTCCACAGATGTAACAAAAGACATCCGGTTCATATCTGCAACATCTTCTAGAAGAACTCATTTTCTCTCTGGAACTCATTTTCAACTGTGGAATTAAAAAGACTATTCTTAATTACTGTTTAATTTATACTGCAACTATATTTATGGAACATGTTATTAAGTAATTACAGTATATAATTATATAAAAATTCTCCCTATATAAATAATTATATAAAAATTCTCCCTGAAATACTTCAATATATACATAATCATTATAATGATTCAATAATATCAGAAAATTATTATTTACTGCTTCTATATTGAAGTATTTCAGGGAGAATTTTAGCAGTTTAGGCTTATTTGGGGCTATCAGTATCTTCTAAACTAGAACCAATCTGGCAAAACCAATGTTATATTCGTAATCAGCGACCTTCAAAACCCCAGAAAACACTCCTAGATGGTCTGCCAAAGAAAAAAAAAATTTGTTGACCAGTGTTACTCATTCACAGAAAGTCATGCTAGCGCAATACACAAATGTTTTGGTTCCCAAAAAGAGGGACCTGTTTTGAGAGCTCAATTTTCACATTAAATAGCGAGATTGATTCCCAGTCTTAAAGACTTCAAATTCGATGTTTGCAAATCATTATTGACAAAAAAAAACATAATTCTAGATTGCCAAGACACTTGTCAGTGCATTAATAGCCTTTTTGTTTATTAAGAAACTACTTCTGAGTCTAATCTTATTGACAATGGAGATGAGCGGAAGTTTCGAAGTAATCTATACTTCGATATATTTTTATGTTGAACTATTTATTCTCATTATACTGTAATTTGAAAAAGGTCTCCACTTAATCACTCGTCCAGAAAATAGATGTAAGCTATCTTACACATTAAATAAAAGCACACTTAATTATATAAATTAGGAACACTGTTTATAATATGACGTTGCATTTTTGAAAGATTCAATGAAGGGAATTTTTTAAATTGATAAGCATTTTATTTCTTGTCATTCAGGGAACATACAGAGAACATTTAAAATGTTCTCTAATGTTGACAGGCATCCCCCTTCTCTTCTTCTTTTACACATATCCGCTCATATTGCTATCTCTTTCCCCCTCCTTTTACTTTTCCCTCTTTCATACAAAAATGTGACAAAAACTTATCCATTTGTTAATATATATATATATATATATATATATCCACAGCCACACTGAAACTTGGACAATTTCAGGCAAATCAAAATCAATAATTGTATTATTTTGTCACATTTCCTAATCCTAGGGAAGTCTTCAATAAAGACAAAATGTTGATGAATCCATAAATAATATAGTTTTTGGCTTTCCTTTTTCATTTTATATATATATATATTGTTTGGGAGTATGAAGATCTGTAAAATTATCTCCAATTAACCAGGAGATCTGACATATTAGGAACAATGTTGGGGGGGGGGCAATAACCAACACACATAACCCAAGCACAGCAAAGTTGAAATAAAATTGCACTGGTACCAAACACGAAAATAAAAGAAATGCAGTAGAATATTGAGGAATTGAACAGAACTGTGAATAATTGTACAAATGTGTATAATACTATAAAAGAACATCAGCACAAATCCGACCTGGTACAGACATTGGTTGGTACCACGGAAAGTAGTCGTGTAGGTTCTGGGTGTATGGAAGGACATAAGAGAATTTCAAATATGCACACGTTGACTGGATTTGTGAGGTAACTCTTCGCTAATAATGAGTGCCTGCTGAGAATCAGTATAACATTTGCTTTTATGATGTTGTTGGGTTGACATTGACGCTACTTAGGAACAAAACATACTTAAACGTTTAATCTATCTAGTATATATTTTAAGAAAGCAAACGATGTCCGATCAAAACTCATTTATTTCAAACGAGAGAGTAATACTCAAGGGAAGTACTTCATTATAATTCATTTGCATCTTCCTTAGAAACTACACACATTTACAAAAATATAACAATAAATAGATATTATTCTTATAAAATCTGTTAAACCTGTTGTCGATTTTAGCTTCACCAATACTGTATGTTCCTTTATGTCTATCCTCCTACTTATCTGTGGTTTCTTTTTCGCTAACTGTTCCTTCTTTCACAACTGTGTTTCTTGCTGCAATGCTACTAGCTGATATTTTGTTTTAGATTGATATATTTCAGTTTTAAATCTCCCACGATTTCGCACCTCCCCCTTCACCCAGTAAATACTTCTGTCCTCCCAAAATGTTGCTGCTTAGATTTCAGCATAAATCTGGAGAAACTACAATTTTCTTTTGTCACTAATTTTCAAATTTTCGATGAAACATTATATATTTTCTATTTTTTCAAATAAATCTGCACTTTTTAACAAAACGAAAATATTTCAAAATACTCATCGTAGATAATTCTCTTGTCAAATCCGAAATAGAATGATATTTATTTATTTATGCAACTGCAGTCTGCGCAAGAATACACTTTTAGTTTTTTTTAATATCTGAGGAAAAATTTGACATTCCCTACATGGATAATGTGTGTTTATATGAATTATATATTTATGGAAATTGTTATCGAACAGTAAAATAGTTGCCATATTGAAGTATTAAAACCAATTGTCTCTACCACAACAGAACATACCTTCCATTTGTTTTCCTCCACTTTCCTAGCGTTAGGCAGAATTTCCATGAACATAGTTTCTTTTCAAGAACTTCTCAACTGCAGAACACATTACCACTATTTAAATCCAATATCAACAAATACTTGTCATAAACCGTCTCCATAAATAATCAAACTTTGCTCAACGAACTGCTCATAATATTCATCATCATTTCCAAGCCTCTCATAATATTCTTCATCATTTTCAAGCCTCTCATAATATTCTTCATCATTTTCAAGCCTCTCATAATATTATTCATCATTTTCAACTCAAGTGGCTTTTGACCTTAATAAATAGCGACTCATTAGTAAACTAAGTACTTGTTGACGACATGCATCAAAGGGGCCAGGTATTACCAAAGACTCTTTTTGGTGAATTTGATTTAATGGAATAATCAAAATAATTAATAGCATTTCTAATTATGGTAGTCATTTCTGAGAATATTTTTCTGCGATGAGAATAAAGTCGGATTTCAAAAACACCATTTTTTAATTTAGTTTGTTTATAGAGTAATTTTAGAACAAGTAAACAGATCAGATTGTGAAAAGCAATTTAAAGATGGAATTCAGAAATAATCGTAAGTTTTGGGAACTATCAGATGAAATATTCATCACAATCTGATCAGTCTTTTGATGCTGTATGAATAGTGTAAATAGGCTGCGGATATTTCAAAGCGTTTAATTAAAAAAATAGTTTAAAAGAAAATGCCAAATGATTCATTACAAAGAAACAATAGCATTTAAGTATATTAACAAAATAATGAGACAACTGCACGTGTCTGTGTTTTTCTCGCGACTACGTGACTAGCGCATTATATTTTCATCATTTTATTTATTTACTATTAATCGAATATTCATTGAACCAAAAATGCAGCAGTGTAAGATAAAAAAAGTTTTTTTTTTTAAATCTCTGGTAAATGCAGTTAGTAAACACTATATTTCCGGTATCTTTCTAATAAAATATTTCGTAGATTAATGTGCATGTTATTGTAATTGTTGCAGTCCCCGATGTTTTAAAAATATTTGCAAACTTCAAGTTGCCTTTTTATGTTGATCGTAAAACTATTCGTATTTTGGTGCGGTACCGAAGCAACCCCAAACTTTGGCCGTTTAAATGTGCCCTGCTTCATGTGCTCTTTGTATTTAGCTTTTCCTCACACACTTAACATGATGGCTTGCCATAATTAATGTATTACGGTAAAAACGATGCTTCATGAACACTAAACATGTCTTACGGCTTCAGCAGCAAAAGAAAACACACTTGAACATTATTCTTCAGGAATATGCTTCCTAACTAAACGAATAACTCAGCCATATAATCTTTTAACAGACGCTTATTATTCTTTCGACAATTATTGCTCTAGTGGGTTGGCTTTTTAATACGTTAACATGCTTTTGAATGATATGTTCCAAGTAGTTTACGCAACTAAAACCTAGTTCTACTCCATTTCTACGGAAGAGTGAATAAAATAAATATTGTAAAAGTATACCCACATAACACACACATATATATATGTGTGTATTTTTATTTCAATAAATATCCATGCTTTATTATATATATATATATATATATATATATATATATATATATATATATATATATAAGTATGTATATAAAAAAAATAAAATGAAAAAAAGTTTATATTGTGTTATAACTTTTTATTATTTATTTTTCTATTTATTTATTTTGTGACGTGTAGGAATATAAGTTGTTCTGTAAAGAAAAATAGTTTTTTCTTGTTGATGGTATGGAGAACAAAATTTTCGACTGATCCTTCAGTCTTCATCGGTGTTTGGGGTTTGCGTGTGTACGGTGGGAGGTTTTCCCAGGCAATGAGGGGGAAAGAGTAGAAAAATCATAAATTAAATATGTGTATAAATGAGCACACGCACATACGCGTCCACACACACGTAATGGGACGTGTACATGTACATTGATACACACACACACACACACACACATACACCGACACGTGCCTATGCGCGTAAGCATACATACATATATACATACACCCATTCACAAATACCTTTTTTATTTCTCCTTTTCTTTCTCTCTTACTGCTCGATACATACACACACACACACACACACACACACACACACACACACACACACACACACACACCCACACACATACAAACACACACACACACACACCATGCGATCAATCATACACATCTCTTAGCGTTGTAGTTGACTTAATTGTTTTAAAATTACTACTACTTAATTTAACCGTTTAATAAATAGTTGTTTTTCCCTTTCGCTCTTTCTCTCTTCGTCTGGGCTGCGTGCCTTTTTTCTTTCTCTCTTTCTTTGTCTCTTACTGCTCGATACACACACACACACACACACACACACACATACACACACACACTCATACAAACACACACACACACGTACGTGCCTGTGCTGGCCAGCATACACATGTTTTAGCGTTGTAGTCGACTTATTTGTTTGAAATTACTGTTACTGCGTTCAATTTAACTGTTAATTGAATTAATTACTCGCTATTTTCTTTCTTTCTTTCTTTCTTCGTATCAGCGGTCATTTATTTTTAAAAATTTAATTCTCTAAAAAAAACGTTTATTTAACTTTCTATTTATTAAAATTAGCGTCTAATAATAATAAAAATATATATATATATATATATATATATATATATAAAACAAATATATCTGAAAATTCAAATAAATAAATATAATACTAATGAAGATAATAAATTAAATAATATAAATAATATAAATTAATAAGTCAGTAGATAAATGATCAATATTTAAATATATAAATAAATAAATAAATAAATAAATAAATGACTATAATAAATATTAGATAATAAAACCTACATACATACAACGATATAAATAGATGTAATAAAAACTGTTAAAAGTTAAGAGTTAAGATCCCACCGTGACACACGCAAGACTTCGCCCGTAGGAAAATGGCATAGGTTAGTTACCCTGTTTGTGGAATGTGTATTTGTTGAGTAGACCCAGGTCCAAATTAAGTCCAGCGTTGTGTGTGTTGAGTTTGAGGATGAGTTTGGTTTCATATTTTCGTCTGTGTTGTTGTGATCTGAATTTGGAGGCTATGAGGATGCATTTCATGTCATCTGTGGAATGGCTTGGTAGATTGAAGTGCTCGGCCACTGGGAATCGTGTGGATTTGTCTCTAATGGTTTGTTTATGGTTATTGAAGCGTTTGCGGAACTCCAGGCTTGTTTCCCCGACATAGTTACCTTTCGTGCATCTAGTACAGTATAATAAGTAAACTACGTCGGGGCTGTCGCAGATAAGAGGGGGGGGATTAAGTTGGATGTTGGTGCCTGGAGGTGTGAATGTGTGGTTGGTGTTGATGCATTGACATATTTGGCATCTGGGTTTGTTACATGTTTTGTTTCCCTGTGGTGCGGGAATGTTGCGTGTTTTGGTCGATGTCAGCAAAGAGTGTAGGTTTGGAAGCTGTCGTCTGGCGCAGATGGGTGGTTTGTTGTATATAGTGCTGATGTTGGGGTCGTGTTGTAATTGTTTAAATATGTTTTTGAGAGGGTCTTGTAGTTTGTTGGTGTTAGGGTTGAAGTCAAATACCATTGGTATTTGTGAGGATAGAGTTTTGTTTTTGTTGTTTGTTAGAAGAGTTAGTCTGATTTTTGTTGATGCTTTCTTTATTGATTGTTTAATTATTTTGAAGGGGTAGTGTCTGTGGAGGAAGTGGTTGGCTATGATGCCTACCTGTGTGTTATATTCAGTGGAATCCGAGCAGATTCTTTTGATGCGTAGGCATTGACTATAAATAATTGATTTTTTTGTGGTGATCGGGTGGCAGCTCTTAAAGTTGAGGTAACCGTGTCCGTCGGTGGGTTTAGTGTAGAGTGATGTGGTGATCTGTCTGTTGGTGATGTTGACGAGAACGTCTAGAAATGGGATGTGTGTGGTTGAATGCTCTGTAGTGAATTTTATGCTGTTGTGGCAGTTATTAAGGTGTCTGTAGAAGTCCATTAGTGACTCTTCTCCATGTTGCCAGATCAGGAAAATGTCGTCTATGTATCTGTGGTAGTGTAGCGGTTTGAGGTGGTAGTTGTGTATGTGTTTCTGTTCAAATATATGCATGAAGATGTTGGCGTAGCTGGGGGCCATTTTAGTACCCATGGCTGTGCCTTTGACTTGTAGGAAGTGCTGGTTGTTGAATGTGAAGTTGTTGTGTGTCAAAATGAATAGTATGATGTTGCATATGTCGTTGATGTGGGTATTTTGTAGGTGCTGGGTGTGTAGGAAACTCCTGCATGCGGATATTCCCTCTTCGTGTGGAATGTTGGTGTAGAGAGCGGATACGTCCATTGTGACGAGAATTGAGTTACTGGGTAAATTATTTATCCTGTTTAGAATCTGTAGGAAGTGTGTGGTGTCCTTGAGGTAGCTGGGGATGTTTGTCAACAGGGGGTTGAGGATACTGTCTATGTGTCCCGAGATGTGTTCAGTGAGGGTTCCGATGCCCGAAACAATAGGTCGTCCGGGTGGTGTTGATTTTAGAGCCTTAGCGATATGATATAATCTTGAGGGATCATTAATGGATATTTCGGTATTTGTGGTATTGTCGGGTGGGAGGTGTTTTAGTATGTTGTTAACTATTTTGGGGAGTTTATGGAGTTTGGTGATGGTGTAGAATGTGGCCGGATTGGGGTGTTCTGGTATTAATTTAGTTATAGTTGTTCTAGTATCATGGTCTAGAGTGCTAATGAGGTTGTTCAGTTTGGATTTGAATGTGTGAGTAGGGTCAGTGGGGAGTGTTTTGTAGAATTCCTCTTGAGCTAGTTGTGTGTCTATTTCTGTTATGTAGTCGTCGGTGTTCATTATTGTAATTGCTCCTCCCTTGTCTGCTGGTTTAATGGTGATGTGTGTGTTGTTTCGTAAGGATTGTATGGCTTGTTGTTCGTCTTTTGTGATGTTGTAATGGGTGTTTCTGTGAAGATTGTCTTTGATGAACTTGTCAAGGTGCTTTTTGGCTGTGTTGTTGTGTGCATCTATGGTCGGGTTGCGTCCATTGGGGGGTGTCCAACGTGTAGTCTTAGAAATCCCTGTCTGTTTGGTTGTTATGTGGTTGGAAGTTACTAGTTGGTTCTTATTGTAGAAGTATTCTTTGAGTTTGATTCGTCTGATGTAGTCTTCCATGTCGTAGCATAGATCCACTGGATTCAGGTGTTTGGATGGACAGAAAGAGAGTCCTTTGTTTAAAAGCGTGGATTCATTTTCTGATAGTTGGTAGTCTGATAAGTTCGCTAAGTTGGTGTGTTGGTTTTTTTGGGAAATGTGGTGCGTATTGTGTTGTTTGAGTAGTCTACTGAGGATGTATGGGTTCTGTTGGTTGTATATGTGTTTCAAAATTTGATCACTGTTAACTAGTGTGTTCAGTTTTCGTTGTTTGAGTTGTAGGCATCGGTGGAGATGTCTGGAGTAAATAATGTTGAGGGAGCTGGAGGTTTCTGTGTAGGTGGCGTGGGTGAGTAGGTCACGGAGATGCGATTTCTTTAAGTCGCATGTGTGTGAGAGTGTTCTCTGTTTTGCATAGCATGTTTTTATAGCGAGGTTTCGTAATTTGGAAGAGGCAGTCTCGTATATTTGCTGTGCTTTGGATCTGTGGTTTGTGTTGAGTGTGCCCTGGAGGTGGTTCTTAATCCGAAAGCCTGTGGGTATGATGTCTAATTTTTTGCATGTTGTGAGAAAAATAATATATATATATATATGTTCGAATGGAAAACGCAAAAATCCAATTCGTTTAAATTGAGACATCAGAAAGAAAAGGAAAAATGTATAAAATGTAGACTTTGCTTAAAAGCTTATTTTAATTGAAAGCAATTAATTATGCCGATATGAAATGATGTAAAACATGATTTTTAGAAAACGTTTATTGAATTTTGCATTTGAACTCTTCCTATATATATATATATATATATATATATATATATATATATATATATATATATATATATATATATATATATATTTATATATGCTGATTAGTCCCGATTATAAAGGACGAAACGTAGACGTACATAGATAATAAACAAACAATATTTATTATTTGTAACTCCTAGAAAACCCGTCTAGATGGGCACTGTAAGCGTAGTATTAACACAGCATGACGTCGCTAGCCATAAATACATCGTTCTTTTCATTAATTCGAACTCAATCGCCGGATAAAGTGTTAAAGTTATCACTGTTTATTCGCTACACGTCAGGATTTGAGTTGTATAAGCACTCGGAATCCGGGGTTTCGAATCGCATGACCAGTAGTGTATAGTCATATCTCTATGCTGATGAGTCCCGATTATAAAGGACAAAACGTATACATACATACATAGATAATAAACAAAACATATATATATATATATATATATATATATATATATATATATATAGCAATGTTATTTATAAGTTTAAATGCCCTTTGTAAGAATTTAACTCCCATAATAATAAAGCTTATAACTACATTGGTTTTACAAACATCCCACCGCCTTACCACGCATCTTGTAAACTCTAGCTCAATTTACCAACATCTACGAAAACATAACTGTCTTCTCTCTGATTTAAGACACATTCTAGTTAATAACACTAAACTTATACATTCTGAAACCAATTTAAAAAGATTAAAATTATGTGAAGCTATTACAGAAAAAAACAACAACCTAAAATAAATAACATCACATATGAAACCAGTGGTGACATTTTAAAATGCTTGACGTAATGCGATTTTTTGTTACGCAACACAGCGTTGTTGAATTTAAATCGTCAACAACTTCCTGAAAACGTTCTCTGCGCGTTTCTCCGCAATTTTGTTTTTCCCCAGCTTTTTCGTCCATTTGTTTTTAACACCTGAGGATGATTCGACGAAGAATCGAAAACATTCGTCAAACCTGTGAACCTATGGAACATTTTTTTGTTGATTTTAATACAGAAAAAGACTATCAGAAAAATGTAAAACATAAAAAAGGTATAATTAAACAGACGGATCTATTATTTAAAAAAAATGTGAATTAACTTTTTTTAAGGTAATTCTATACACAAATTTTGTAAGAATATACGTGCGTATTATGTGTATATGTGTATATGTGTTGAGAGGTAAAATTTGTCAGTAAGTTTTAATGACAATCATAAATCAGTGACCCTCCTGCCTAAAAGCCCTTTTTTGCTGAGATGAGGAAATTAATCTCTCCAGCCTTTCATTTGATCATGCTGTGTTAAGTCTGAAATCATAAACCTTTTTATTTTTTTCTGTGTTCGTAAAATAATAATGGATATATGTATATTTAGTTCGATGCCTTCTAAATAGTACTTGTTTCGAAACCCCTCGTTTCCAATTTTAAATTAATTAAGGTAGGTAAAGAGAATGTTAAAATTACTACTTCTCACAAAATGGTCGATCCCCGAAGTTTAGTTGACTGTTGAAGAGGGTGGCTTGAAATGCAGCAGGAATAAAATAACACTTTTTGCTTGTCAGTATCTCTTGTTAAAAGTTGATCCGATTAATCTTAGTGTACTTCAAACATAAATATTAACCTGCACTATTGACGACCACTTCTATGACCATAAATAATCTATTTTGAAATTTATGGCATTTCTATGGGATCGATTCTCGCACCGCCTTACGGCAACCCTTTAAATGGCCAACCTTGAAAATAAGATATTAAATATAATAACTATACTCTCCATTTATGCACGTTACATCGATGATAACTTTATTTTAGTAGTTTATAATGGTTGAATGTAAAAAAAAAACTACAAAATCTTTTGGAAAATTGCTTCGTACTTTAATTCTGTTTTTAGATATATTCAATGACTCTAACAACGATGTACTCATCACCTTATACACACAAAACTACCAATGCCACCCCTTGTATTATATATATATATATATATATATATATATATATATATATATATATATAGTACATCCGAAGTGGATGTATTGTCTTTGTGAGAAATACCTTCCGTTACAAGTACAGAGAAAAAATAAAGTTAGAATGAAAATAAGTAAAAAAAACTATGTCAGTCAGACGTAATAGCTTATTTAACCTGCAACATAGGATCGTCGCACGTAAAACTAGCCATAAACTAGAATTAAGATAAATGGAGATGTTTACATCCGGAAGGGATACATTTGATTGGGGTAAAGATTTCAGTCTGTAAAATTAAGCGGAATGTCATCGCTCGTCTGAATTGCCTCTATATGTGTGCATATGCTCTACTCCCTACCCGCCGAGGGGTATCTATCTATCTATCTATCTATCTATCTATTTATCTATCTATCGTAAACATCGAAAAGATCAAGAGGTAAGCGAACACCAGAGACACATTTGAAAACGAGATTATCACATCTGATTCAGTATTTGAGCACTAAGCACGGGGATTTTTCAAGAATAAACAGAGTGAACACTCATACATGATGGGGGTAAGATATTCAACATATGAGGGGGCAAAGTAAGATTCAGTGTGAAGGTCGGAAAAAGGTGTGTTGGTAACTCGGAGGCGAGTGGTGCATCTACATAAAATTGTTTATGATGTAAAAAATAGACTTTTATTACTAGTTTCTGCCTTACACTCTCAAGATTTTTTCATGTGTCACATGTTTACCACGTGTGAAAAGTAATCCCCTATTATTAATTGCTCCCGTTTTATGACTGAAATAGAATTCGAACGAGAAATAAATATGATAAAAAAGTGTACAGCAAATGGTTTACTTAGAATTAAATGAAGGTGCCAGCATTTGCCACCAGCTTCTCACGCCGCATGGGAACCGCACCCACTGATTTCACACATAACTCTTCTTTCACTAGTAGAATGGTTGATGATGCATACTATGAGATGACTCAATATGTTCACATATAATCAACTCAAATCAACAACAACCGACACAGCAAGTGCGCACATTCCATGATCAATGTTTCTCGCAAAAAAGAATGTGCAATTGTTGTTTTTGACTATCAATCGATCGATCTGCTTCAGCCTTATCAGTTTATACCACATACAGTTGCTTAATAAGTCTGTGACGAATGCTGGCGCCTATATTGCACATGTATTTGTTAAATTTCTTTATAAGTTTATAACGCCCCGAGTGATCGTTTTTCTCCGCTTGAGAAATCAACACGGATGATATTTAATATTTATGAAGTCTACCATTTCAACAATTCAGTAAATATTTATAAATAAATATAGTTAATATTAACATACCCTGAACCCGTTGAGGGGCGGTTATTATCTGCTAGTTCATAATGAAAATGACTGCAGCAAACACTTCAGTTTTTCTATCAGTTTTACTTTTTTGGTTTTTATTTTTCGTCTTTCTTCTATTCTTACGTTTAGAAAAAAAACAGATTAACCATGGAGATGGCAAATCATGTCGAATCTATAATGCTCACTTTTGAATTAATGTCGCTCAGAAAAGTATTAACCCCTAATTCCCTTTAATCGGTGTTTATAAAAACCTAGTCCGTCATCAATGAGTCGGTTCCACTAGGTAATGTGTTTCGGTATTAAATCACTGATGAAAGGGTTGATATGCCGTAAAACGTACTAATCATTTGTAACACGTCCTCATCTACCCTAAAATGTTATTCTTCTTATTTCTTCATATTTATTTCCCGCTTTGCCTAATTGTTTTCCATTCGTCTTCTTCTTTTTGTCAATTGGTGTTTTGCACATTGCTTGAATGTGTTCATTCAAATAAGGTTGAACAATTTTGACACAAATTGTGTAGCTTCTTAGAATACGCATTTTATATACCTTCTCTCCAGAGGTTGTGGGTTTTGATGAAATTGTTTCTGTGGAACGAACTTGATTCGAACCTGGAACACCAGGTCCTCAGTCCGCGTCATTAACTACTTATCCACCGTCCCATCCTCATTCTTAGAATACGCATGTTATGAGTATTAACTAGGCTATTTTAATTACAGAGTTATATAGATCTGAACCATGAATTAACATTCAAATAGTTAGTAGGAAGAAAATGAGGTAAATGCAGATATTAAATGCAGGTTATAATGTGAGTGACGGATATTTAGTTTCACATTAGACATTTATTTTTAACACTGTACAAAATGTTGGCTATTAAGCTGCTGTTTTGTTGATGCCAATGTTTGTAGTTATAGTATGCTCATCATAAGCGATTATTTATTCCGCGGGATAAATGATTAGAAAATAATACAACAAAGTAAAACGTAGACTCGTACAGGATTCGAATCTGTGCGTCAGAAAGAGACCACTCAACGATTCTCATTTTTACTTTGTTGTATTCCCTGATCATTTAATTATTTTCCAGCTTCCCTAATTAAATTATCGCTTGTTTAGTAATATTCTCCGCACAAAGATAACATCAACAAATAAGCAGCTTAATATATATTTATATCTATCTATCTATCTATCTATCTATCTATCTATCTATCTATCTCTCTCTCTCTCTCTCTCTCTATATATATATATATATATATATATATATATATATAAATATATATATATATATATATATACATTTGGGAAAGTTCATCTTAAGCATCTTTAGAATTTTAAACATAAATTGCCTTCATAAAAAACATGTGTTAGATGCAGATATTTTTAGTAAAATCAAAATAAAAAATAGAAACATTTTTTTCTTCATCTTGACTTTTTAATATTTTTTATCTAATGTTAGATGCAGATACTTCTATTATTTTGATTTTAATAACACATGGTTTTTAATGAAGGCATTTTGCCTCTATCTTTATGTTTAAAATTCTAAAGATGCTTAAAAATATGAACTTTCCGAAATTTATACCTACCAGCGACCATGCGCGATTTAAGTTCAATTTAAAACAGACACTTGCACCGTTAGTCCACACAAATCGGACCCGACTTCTAGAAGACCAGGAAGAATTATTACGAAAAAAAAAGTTTAATACCTTTTATTTGTTTAAAGCTCGTATATCAGGTGAAATATTAGATCAAAAAATATAAAAAGGTCAAGGTGAAGAAACAAAATATTTTGATTTTTTGATTTTGATCTTAATAAAAAATATCTGCATCTAACACATGGTTTCTATGAAAGCATTTTGCCCCTATCTGTATGTTTATATATATATATACACACACACACATATATATATATATATATATATATATATATATATATATATATATATATATATATATACATATATATATATATATATATATATATATATATATATATATGTTTATATATATATATATGCATGTATGTATTTATCTGCCTTTCTCTGTCTTTTTCTCTCTCTCTTTCTCCCTCTCTCTCTCTCTTTCTTTCTCTCTCTCTCTCTCTCTCTCTATATATATATATATATATACTATAAATATTTTTTTGGTTTTACCCACAGACGATATCGCTTCGGGTGTTTTGCTCTCATCAGTGCAGTAGTGGTGGTTGTATGCAGACGCATGGGATCGAATGCAGCTCGTAGATACAGGCTTGAATTATGAAACTCTCTCTCTTTCTCCCTTTCTCTCTTTCTCTCTCTCTCTCTCTCTCTCTCTCTCTCTCTATATATATATATATATATATATATATATAGTCCTTTTAATAATTACTTGTTGTTTATACGCGATCACTACGGTTTCACACTCTTTGCAATATTCAGATGGTGGTTTCCTATCCATGTTCACTTCTCGTTATCACCTGTCGGTTGATTTATTACAACTGATATAATTCCGTGTTTAATAAAAAAAAAACTTATACTTACTTGTTTATTAAAAAGTAACATTCTTGATAGTTTTATTTTAATTTTGTTGTAGAGATTTTCCTAAAAGTCGATATTCGATGACATTTCCACGCTGGCAGCTTGAAGTCACATTTCCTATATTACTTGACGTAAGTTTGATGCCAGTTTTCCTATATTACTGGTAAAAGCGATGTTCTATCATCTTGCGACACAATCTTAACTAAGTAGACTAAAATAAAATTATGGTGATTCCCAGAGTCTTTCTGAAACCATCCTTTCCGGGTTCTCAGGGCAGGCTCAGACACTCCTACAGTAGGCTGGGTATTGGGGAGAGGTGGCTATGTAGCCCTTGCGTGTGTGTGTGTTGTATGTCCACGTTTGCCATCGTGCGTGTCTCGCGTTTCCGTCGAGGATGCAGATGGGAAATATTGGCTTAGAAGGTTGCATCTACATCAGGCGGTTTCCATAGTTATCTGAGTGGAGGCGGAAATTAGAGATAAGACCCGAAGGAAGGTTCTGGCAAAAAGGATGTGAGCCGCAAATGACCTCGGTGATTAGTGTTCATAAATAACAGTCGCTTTATTTATTTGTGTAATCAGAAAAGAAATGTCGTTCGAGTGGGTGTCTTCGCCACTTACCTAACGAATATATAGTAAAAAAAACACAATGAATGCTTGAAGGTGAGAAAATTGGAAGTAAGTGTGTCTCCTTCACCTAGAAACAAAAAAGCGAGAAATAGAAGTTCCATCTATAAGATTTATGGAATATGCCTTTAAGCAAATGTGAATTGAAAAAAAATCAAGTTGCGGTCTATACCGAAACGTGCTTGAATGCTTTGAACAAAAATAATTCAATAGTTTTAAAATCATTACTTTTGTGCAAGATATACCAGATTAAATACATCATATAACATTATGAACTCTGCATGTATTCATTGTGAAAAAGTGAAAAGAGGAAAGAAAACCATTTAAAATAAGATACTTTATGTGTAGAATGAAGAAAATAAATAAAAATGGGAGAGAAGAAAATTTAAAGTTTTAGTTGTAAGTTAAGTATCATTTGCGAGACTTAAAATGACTGTTCGTTTATTTAGTTATTTTGTGTTTGTTCAATGTTCTTGATAGTTTTTTGTGCTTCTGTTAATATTAATAGTCTTTTGTGCTTGCTAAATGGTGTTAATAGTAGATTTTGCTTGTCATAATGTTGTTAATATTTCGGTTTGCTTGTTTTAATCTTATTAATTGCTTGTTGTATGTGTTCAATGTTGTTACTGATACGTTTTGTTTGTTTTAATGTTGCTAATTGTTCGTTGGGCTGCATTTAAATCTTGTTAAATGTTTATGTGATTGTTTAATGTTGTTATATTATGCTGTGCTTGTTCAATGTTACTAATAGTTATTTTTTCTGGTTTCAATTTTTTTAATACTTTGCTGTGCTTGTTCAATATTGTTAATATTTCGTTGTGTCTGTTCTAATAGGTTTAATAATTGATTGTGCTTCTTCAATATTGTCAATATTTAATTTGTTTTCAACAGTTTATATATTTTAGCTCAATTGTATTTCTGTTTCTCAATTGAATGCCATATTTTCCTCATCCCGAATTTTTCTATTCGATGTAAATAATTAATAATAATTAGAAAGTATTATTATATTTAATAGTTTGTTTCGATGTACTTCCTATTTACTATTCTTTTCTTCTGTTTACTATATGGTGGCCCATTTCCGTTTCTTTGTTGTGTCGAAATAATTGGTGAATTTATTTTAACACCTGCTTGCTTGTAGTTCTATTTTACGTTTTAGTTAAGTTTATTTTTTATTTATGTGTGTATTTATTTATTATGTATTGTTAACTAACGTAAATTTTATTGTGTGTTAGCAGTTGTTTTCTATTTCACTTCTGCAGTTTAATAGGTTTTGGGGCCTTTAAAGTTTTGGATTTCAAGTTTCTCATTTAGACATGGGCATCTAAATTTCTACATGTACTGACCTGTCGTATTATTTTACACTCGATAATTGTGAGCGTTCGCTACCTTTGAGCTACCAATAATGGTTTGCTAGTGCTGCTTGAATTCGACGTTCTTTGTTTTTAAATGTGCTGTCGTGGTCGTAATATCTGGTTTTAAAATCTAGGGAGGTCATAACCACGTAGTACTTCTTGTTATTCGGTTTTTCTTTGGCAAATAGTGTGGCTTGGTAAACAATACTTTTGGTTATACATTTATTTTGTAGTTGAGACATTTTATGAGTTATTGGTAGCGCACAGGTAGCGGACGCTCAACAATAATCGAATGGAAAATAATACGACAGGCCAGTACATGTAGAAATTTAGATGCCCCGTGTAGATTATGTCTGAATATGAAATTTGAAATCCTAAACTTTAAAGACCCCCAAAACCTATTAAACTGTATAAGAGAAATAGTAAACAACTGCTTACACAGAATAACATTTACGTTAAGTTAATAATACATAATACATATATAAATAAAAAATAAAATAAAACCTAAAATAGAACTACAAGCACGCATGTGTTAAAATAAGGTCACCCATTACACCACAACAAAGAAACAGGGATGTGTCACCCTATATGAAACAGTACAATAGAATAGGAAATAAGAAGTAAAATAAACCGAACCTTTGTTTGTGAAAAGCCTAACGATTAGCTAAGAGAATAAAATGTATCTGATTGGCTAACTAGTTAGACTAAACACCACGTGTATATATAAAACCACCGGCAACATAAACGCCATTAATTTTAGCATGCCGCTTCCCTACGGGATGAAACGCAGAAGCCGCTGTGTAGCTTCATTGCTATAAATATATTTTAATAGCTTACTATATATATATATATATATATATATATATATATATATATATATATATATATATATATATATATATATATATATATATATATATATATATATATATAGCCTCGGAAGTTTCTCAACCATTAAAACTATATTTAAAAAAAAAAACTAATAGTCCCAAGTCTTTCAGTGGAAAAACATTCATGTAAGTAAATTAAGTGTTTACAGTTATTATATTTGTTTGTTTCTAACACTATTTTAAGGGATCATCAGTTGTTTACCATGAAAAACTGTTCTGGGAATTTATAAACAAGACATTATTTAATTTCATGGCTTTCCAGCAGAGTTGATCCGACCCCACTTCCCTTAAAAGACAAAAACATAAACGTTCCTTATACTAAATCTACGTTTTGTTCCATATAAATGTTTTGCTAACTTATATTAGTTATTTAAAAAAATCTTTTTATTTACCTGTTCTGTTCGTCTGTCTAATAACATTTATCCGTGACTTACAAAAATGTTTCTGCATTTTAAAGTGTTTGGACGAATCCATTACACTATTATTTAGGTGATTAATGTATTATTTTTAGTTTTATATTATAAATATAAAAAAAATCAACACATCAACAAATAAGAAATAAATAAATAAATAAATATGTATATATATATATATATATATATATACATATATATACCTTTA
Source organism: Sepiola atlantica (assembly GCA_963556195.1). Taxonomy (NCBI): domain Eukaryota; kingdom Metazoa; phylum Mollusca; class Cephalopoda; order Sepiida; family Sepiolidae; genus Sepiola; species Sepiola atlantica. The sequence continues at coordinate 66,616,907 of OY744536.1, read as the reverse complement.
GTCCCTCCTTCTCTCCCTCCTCCTCCTTTGTTGACCATCTCTCCATTGTCGTCAACCTCAGATAAGTATTAATCTTCCTTGTTCACTTACAGTTTTTCTAATCTGCGTTCACAACTGTCGATTTTTTTCCTTTTCTCAGTGTTTCAAATCGGCGTTTATAAGTTAACCGTTAATTTGTTCTCTTTTTCTCTCTTTTTCTTCTTCTTTTTTGCCCACTCCCAGTGTTTACAATCGGCGTTCATAACTGTCGATTTTTTTCTCTTTCTTCTTCTTCTTCTTCTTCTTCTTCTTCTTCTTTTTTAATATTTCTTTCTTTCTTTCTACTGTATTTTTCTTGTTTTTATTTTTCTCATTATAATTAATATATGTGTTATATATACGTTTATACATATTCTACATTATTTTTATTTATATATCCTATGATTTGTTCTATCAGTTTATTTTGATTTATTTGATAAGATTTGAAAGCATCAGAATGGCGAGTAATTGCCTTATCTAATTGTCCAAATATTTTATTTTGATCGCCACCTTAGTTAATCATTCTTATTATTAGATCAGAAATTGGGGGCATGCAATCTACTAATTTTAAGGAAACACGAGCAATCCTCAGAAATTCAGACATAATACTCCCGTAAAATATATATATATATATATATATATATATACATATATATATATATATATATATATATATATATATATATATATATATATATATATATATCCTAAGAATTATCACCAACTTTACCTTTGTCACAGTTATTGTTTCTGTTGACCTTACAGCTGCCTTGCGTGTAGAACTTTACAGACGTCAACATTTCCGTTAAAAAGATCGTTAATTCAATGGCGGCCATCTTTGCAACATGTCGCGGATGTGAGAAATTCGGAAGTTTAATTATCATGCGTCTCTTCATTCTGAGAAAACAATTTTTGGTAATTTTTTCATATTCATTGTAAGACGCCATTTTTAAATTGACTCCCCACATCTCTATTAGAGGCTTCGTCGGTCGGTCGGTCGGTCGGTCGGTCGGTCACGATTATTTTTAATAACATTTTAACTTTAAACGCGCGTATTGAATTAAAATCAGTAAGTGGTGGGTGAAGGTGAACGTTGTTTCCGATATGCTTCGGGTGTCTGCGCTAGTCACGGTCAATTTTGAAACAAGTTATATCGCAAAACGCGTTTTATTTTAAGATTCTATAAGAGATGGGCCGTCTGTCTGTCGGTTGGTTCGTCTGTAACGAATACGTTACAAAATGGTATTTTAGTTGATAAACACGCAGATCAAATGGACGCTCTTTGAATTTTTATGATGTATAGTAAATCGATGAAAAAATGTGCACGAACCTTGTTTAGGTAGAACATCTTATTATAATTTGTTTCATCTTTCGCCATTCTAACACATAAATAGAAGCTAGGCATCTGATTCTAAAAGTTTGTCATCAGTAACATTTAATGTGACAAATAAATATTTAATTCTGACAAGTCGATTTGATTTATTAGCATCGCATCATGTTATTTTGTAGTAAACACGTATTTCGCTGTAGTTTCTTTTAAAATACTTATTCCGACTGTTTACACGTAGTTATTTCTAGATAATGAACTAAAAAGAAAAATTAGATTATATCATTAATACAACATTTTTTTAGTTTCCATTCATTTACAAATACTGTTAGGGCAACCTTACAAAACAAAATCGAGTCATTTCATTGGGGCCAGAGAAAATAGTTATCGCCCTTAGATAAATGAAGTCGTCTACAGGGATGTGAAAATTAAACAGAACGGCTTTCACAATCAAAAAAACATGTTGCGTTCAGCGGTTTTCTACATTTCAATGTAATCTGTGTTTGTTAAATAAATCTGTTAAAGCTTCTACTTAGTACTTCCTTCATTTCTCTGAGTTGTAATTGAACTGATAACTTATAAACATCTAGACGTAACATTTAGCCACGGTAAAGCACATTTACACTTTGAACGATTGATTTCGCTATACAGCAATTAATGCAACAATTATTAAGTTGGATTAAATTAGTTTCAGAGAGATTCTAACAACTGCACCATCGCTTTCGAAAACAAAGCTTACGACATCGGCTGGATCGGTAGCAACTGCAATAACGGAGTTCCATTACGACCCAATAGCTAAATCGACGTTCTGTGGTGGTTTTCACGCTTTCAGGACCTTTTCTGTGTGAAATTCAAGGAACAAGCTGACAACGTGAATGTCGCACTTTTGCTACGGACGCTTGGGACGTTGACACACGATCGGTATGCAAACTCCATACTACCTGAACACCCACGTTACAACTTAAACGACACGGTAGAGACTCTGAGGCAGATTTTCGGTGAGCAGATTTCGTTATTTTATATGCGTTTCAATTGTCGCAGCATAACGAAGTCTGATTCGACCGATTTTTCAACTTATGCAGGCATTGTGAACAGAGAGTGTTAACGTTTTAAAATATCTTCCATCACGGACGCTCAATTCAAATTTTGTGTGGTTTGAGATCGGTGGGGAGAGCAGACATTCGCACACAGATTTTGTCAAAAATCCAGAAATTACATTGCAACAAGTAGCCGTAGAATGCCTGCGTTCGTGAATCTAAAGCAGGATTAAAAAACAACGTCGGTCAACCGCTCCGACTTATACATCTGTCAAGCCCCCAACCGCTTGCTAGAACTGTGGTAGCTGCCATTTTGTAGGTATTGTACATTAAAGACAAACCGCTCTCGCAGCTTCAACCGACTGGGACATAAAGAGCAATTTTGCACCCCGCAAGGACAAAAAAAAACACCTATAAGAGAGAAACCTCACATAACAGACACCGACGACATCACAAAACAAACTAAAACAGTCTAGTAGCAACTTTTCTTCCAAACCAAAAATCAAATCGAAAATATGTTGCAGTACAATTAGATGGCGATCTTGTTAAACTGCAGGTGGATACTGCCTCCGATATTACACTTATATCACAAAAACTATGGAAAGCCATAGGCCAGCCTTCATTGACACCAACAAGCCAGGTAGAACAAAATCTTTCCGGTGACTTTGTTCACATCACGGGTCAATAACCCGCTACCATTAAAATGAATGGCACAACACGGTGTCGGGTACCGTATACATATCAAACTCATGCCATAATTTGCTGGGACTTTATTTTATCGCGTTACTAGCTCTTCTCGACATTCTACTCAACCGCATATGTGAGGTGGTATCAAGATCGAACTTCAGAACAGCATTATCGACCAGACCAAATACATCACGAAACAATTTTATCTAGTCTTCACAAACAACTTAGGATGACGCCACACTGCCCCTTAAACCATTTGGTAAGCCTATTTTCCGACCCAAACGCCCAGGAGCATGTGCTGCATTACCACAGGATTACCAGGAACTAAAATGAGTTATGGAAATGAAAGTCATCATACCGGTTACATATTTAGAGTGGGCAACATCTATTGTATAAGTAAATACAGCCGATAGTTCAAATCGGTTGTATGCTAATTTTTCAACAGGCCTCAACGCAACACTAGACGATCACTAATACCCATTGCCAATCTCAGATGGTCTCTTCACCATACTTAATGGTGCCATTTTTTGGCAGAATGTGATCTCCAAGAGGCTTATCTGCAAGTCGAAGTGGTAGAAACCTCCAGAAAGCTGCTTACTATTAACACAACCCGTGGATTATTCAAATTAACTCGTTCACCTTTTGGGGTAAAAACAGCCCCTGCAATATTTCAGCATATCATGGACACAATACTCACTGGCGTGGAAGGTGCAGCTGCGTACTTTGGTGCCATCATTGTTGTTCGGCACTCCAACCAGCAGTTGATAAAACAGACCACCGAGGTCCTAACACGCATCCAAGAATTTGGTTTTCATGAAAAGTGCCATTTTTATTTATAAAATACTTGGGATTTATTTTTGATCGTCAAGGACGTCATCTAGATCCTGTTAATGTGGCAGCCATTCAACATATGCCACCCCATCGGACGTTAGCAGTCTACGCGCATTTCTGGGAATAGTGAGTTACTACGGTAGTTTCTTGCCTTCACTCCATCAAATCAAATCACCATTCAACAAACTGTTTATTAAAGACGCAAAATCAAAGCACTCATTAACTACGCACACATTTTGATCCAAATACGATGAATCAAATCACAGCGTTGGAGCAGTAGTCTCGCATATATTCACAGATGAAAGCTATCATGCATGCAGCCAGTTCCCTGACACCCGCTGAACGCAATTGCAGTCAAGTGGAAAAAGAATAACTGGCACTGATATTTGCTGTGAAGAAATTCAATAGGATATTGTTCGGGCGTTACTTTAAACTTCTGACAGAAAACAAGCTACTACTTTCAATATTTTGTTAAAAAAGGGATTCCAGAATATATTCAGCCAGCCGATTACAACGGTGGGCAATCATTCTACTGGGGTACGATTTCGATATAGAGTACCGCTGGACATTAGAATTGTCACGACTAATCAGTGCGCAATCAGTTCCAGACGACGACACTGTCATCACTGCCATCAGCATCGAGGATGATTCTCAGCGCACGCGCACAGATTGTATTTGGAAAATTCCAGTGACAAGGATTGATATAAAGCGAGAAACAAAAAGATTTCATGATACAAAAAGTGTGAATATTTCTCAAACATTTATGGATTCGTGACCCAACGGGTTCAAACGCGGCACTGGCTCTCTTTCTGTCATTCATGGTTGCTTGATGTTTGCAGATCGTGTTGTTGTTTCAGCTAATCTCCAACATCATAACAGCTACATAGCCTGCAGTGTGATCTATTAGCCTAACATTGGCACATACATTTAGCGTACTGTCAAACGTTGTATCCAGTGTATGGAAGCGCAGAAGAATCCATCTCGGATTTTTTATTCTCGCTGGACATACCCAGAGCGACTTTGCTGGCCCTATCAATGGCCTTAGTTTCCTGGTGGTTGAGGATTCCCATTCCAAATGGTCAGTAGTTTTTTCAATGCAACAGACGGACACTCAGTCTACAATAACAGTACTCAGGTGGCTATTTAGTCAACACGGCTGACCCGAAACTTTAGTCTGAGACAACAGATCACAATTCACGTCTGGTTCATTCCAACAATTCTGTAAATCGTGTTGAATAACCTACATCCGGTCGCCACTCTATCATCCTCAATCAAATTGAAGGCCGAAAGAGTTGTAAACACATTCAAACTGACACTACTCAAAGCAAGGAGAAGGTAACAACAGAGGAGATACTACACGCTTTCATCTTTTCATATATAATAACACCAAATGGGCCTGTAAAGAATGGTCTGTCACCAGCAGAGGCACTCATGGGACGAACACTTTGTACCACACTGGACGCTTTACGGCCCCCCGCGGCAAAGGAAACAACCAAGCTCTAACAAAACAAACGCATTTCAGTTGGCACACCAGTGTTTGTTCGGAATTACAGATCTGGCAAGCCAAACTGGGTACCGGCATCATCCACAAAATAAATAGACAATTACTGCATGATGTTCAGATCGGGAGTCAATTCTGGGCACGGTACAAAAATCAGTTACACCCAAAATACACTGGACACATCTTAGTTGAGAACAGAACAACCATTCCGTTCGATCTGTTAATGGGATGATTCGAACTGCCACCTACATCACCTCCCAAATAAACACATATAAATGAGGATTATAAAAGACCTTACATGAGTTGGCCAAAGCGCAGTCGCACTCGAGTAAAGCACTCCTAAGTTAACCCTAAATGCACTCGGTACAGTTAAAGAATTAAACGGGGAGATGTTAGAGCAGTCTTACAAAAAAAATCGAGTTATTGCCCTTAGGCCAGAGAAAAGGGGTATCGCCCTTGGATAAAGGAAGTCATCTGCCGAACAGTGAAAAGTAAACAAAACGACTTTTACAATCAAACAAGTATCTCGCGTTCAGCGGTTTTCTACATTTCAATTTAATCAGTGTGTTTGTTAAATATATCTGCTAAAAGTTCTCCTTTGTACTTCCTTCATTTTTCTGAGTCGTAATTGAACCGATAACGTATAAATATCCAGGGATAACAAATACAGTGTTACCTTTTGTTAAGAATGAAAGGGAGTGGCAAAGAGTAAAATATAAGCGAAAGTAATTCGTACGTAACTTGAACGATAATTCTATTACAAAGTGCTTCATTTTATTGGCAAATAAAGTTTGGCATTTCGGAATAGCAATAAGAAACTGGCCTCTTTATGTTGCATAAACAGGTAAACGTGAGATTTTAGTAAAATTTAACTAACGTTAACTCTGCTAGTCTTCAGGATATATCTATGAAATTTGTATGTAAGCATAAATAAAACTTTCTCTTTCTAATTATATTATTTTTCCGGTACGACGTTTCAGGTTTATTTGAATTATATAACAAATTTAATGACAAATTTGTTGAGTTCCGCTTTCTTTCAAGGACAAATTTTTAGTCCTACCCTTTTTAAAAAATTTGTGCTATTCCCACTAGTAATTAATCGACTTTAAATCTCGTTCCATTTTCATAAAATAAACACTATTATTTTATTTGATGAGCGAAGTACAAACTCTTAAGTGAATTTTCATAAATAATTTAAAAATTGAAAACTTAAATGAAGAAAATATGAGAGAAATTTAATTAACAAAATTATATTTATACATAGCATAGAGAAAAGTATATGCTAAAACAATCAATAGGATTGATATTAATCTACTGATAAATCTTGAACATCATTCCGTATATAAGAACCTATGAGTGAAAATGAATGAACAAAAAGTCGGAAAGCAACGCGCATGTAAATATGTTCCCTCCCACCCTGGTCCATGTAAACTTATACCCTCTTGTCCCCTCTCGTTACGGTTATTAGTTGTAGCAGCAAAAACAACGTATTCACTATTCCTTTCCCTCTTTCCCTATTTTCTCTTTCTTTCTCTCACTCTCGCTTTCCTTTTCTCTCATTCTCACACTTTCCTTTTGTTCTCTTTCCCACTTTTCACTCCATCTACCACTTTAATTCTCCTGCCTCCTCTTTCTTTTTCTCTCTCTCATTCTTCTTTCTTTTTTATCTTTTGCCCCTTTCTTTTCATCTTCCTCTTTAAAATGTTTTATTTTCTCTCTCTCTCTCATCCCTTTCTTATTTCTTTTACGTTCCCATGTTTTCTCTCTCTTATCATTTTTCTTCCCTTCCCTCTTTTCTTTTCTCTCTCTTTCCTCTTTTTATTTCTTTTTCTTTTTTTCTTTCCACTTACCCTTTTCTCTTTCTTTCCCCTTATTTGTATCTCTTGCCTCACATTTCTTTTTTCTCTCCTCCTCTTCTTTTTATTTGTCTTTCTCTTTTTCCATCTGTCCTCTATCTCACTGCTTTCTCCTTTTGGCTTTGTTGCACTTCTTTCTGAATAAATATTTACACTTTTGTCTGACTTTTATTTTGAAAAAGTTTTCATTAAATGAGGCGCCTGCTCCATATTTAAAGACCCGTAATCAGGGGTCGTCTATGATTTATTTTAATGGATTACGTTATCCCTAATAATGTTATAAAGGATCTTACTGGTATCTTAAACCAGGTTATGGAAGAATATAGCATATCCTTCATCTTCAATAGGGAGTAGACTGTTTTTCTCCTCTAACTTTGACGACACTAGCCAAATAATCAACTGCATCACAGACTAAACTGATCCGCTCAGCAACCGACCCGGTTCCCCCTTAGTGTTCCTACAAAAGATAAAGTTACTAAAAACCCACCCTCTCATTATTACATTTAATCCGGGATAACTTACTCGCATAAAAAATAATTTACAAAGTTGAGGTAGTTCGCCCTTTTACCCGCCCTAATTCTTCTTCTAATCCTTCCACGCACAAAACCGTGTGATTTCTTTAAATAAGCAATACTTTCACAAAACACCGGTAAATTACAGAATAACAGAATAGTATTTTTTTCAATCTTACTCCATTCTATTACTATATTACAATACAAAGAAATATTTTAAAAACGAACACACAGACAAGTACCATTAATTTTGACAAGATGCCGACAATAGTAAATACATCGTCAGTGTTTTCACGTTTTACAAAAATCAATTTTAACAAATGATTATGTACTCCGTATAAATACTTATTCTAATACTTTCTTCTTTCATTACAGAAAATACTAAACAGAAGACTTTCTTTCTTTTTTCAATCCACGCACATAATGCCTTCATCTTTTAACGATTTCAAAACATTGCACTGGATACTTTGTGCTATTTATACTCTAACTCAAACCATTATTTAGACAATTTTAACATTCAGTCTAATTAGTGGGGGATGATACTGTTTTCGAACTTTTATGATTTCCGCAAATTTATTTTCGGAAAACTAGAAATTATGGCGATTACGTGTGAAAATTCAACATATTTAAGAAAACTAAATACCATTTATTTAAACACATTTACAGTAAATCTTTAAAATCACACCGCCATAGTTTACTACAAATAAAAATGTTACACTACTACAGTTTAGCAATTCATTTTGTTAAATTTCAGTCACGTAAATTATTCAAAGTGAAGTAGATTGCGGCATTAGTTTCCAAACTTTGTTAATCAACAAAACTGCCAGCGGCATTTTTTGAGTTTTCAGTTCTTTTTTAATGTTACAAAAAATAAGTGCTACCAAACGCAATATAATTTAATTCTCTACTAACGTGCATAGTTTTAAACTTCTAAAAGTGTGTTATACTGTTTTTTATTTCACTATAAGATTTTCTACGATATCCAGGCCTTAGGAGACAGTAAAATTCAAAACGATCAACTGATGAGTTGCTACTGGTATTTCATTCAGTAAATGCAGTTAAGAAATGACTTATTAATAATCCTAAGTCCGACTGGTCTTAGAGTTATTGGTAGGGTAGTGGCATTCAAATATACAAACAAATATGAATATTGTTTCCGCACTTAATCTTAGTGTAAGAAAACCAAATGCCTACCCTAACATAACATCTAAAAAATGAAATACTATAATTATATACGCTTATACATTACACATACCTACATCCAGCATCATACCATATAACTTCTAGATGACCGGGTAGTAGATGCTCATTTTAATTTAATTTCACAGTTAAATAATTCTTTCATATTCCCCAAAACCGGGCAACGCCGGAGGGCAATATCCTGCTAGTATATACTATAACAAAAGCGTATAAGCCAATTAAAGCTACATACGATTAGTGAAAATGGCACTAAAATTGTCCACTAGTTTATATTTTCTATCATGACACATTTGAACTTTTGTATTGTGCTATGTTATATTTATAAAATAACTGAAATTTTTATAATAAGCCTTTGTTTAGAAATTGATGCTTGTTTTAAATACCAAAGTTCAAGGTTTTGATATCAATCATTTTTAAATATTCCACCTCCCAAAATCTGTCAGGTGTAAATGTTCAGGCTTTTACATATGTAAATGACAAGCTTTTTGTTATATATATATATATATATATATATATATATATATATATATATATATATATATATACTTTTTTTTCTTTGTTTTTGTTTGGTTTCACCCAAAAATGAACCACTGTATAGTGTAGGTTTTTTCAAGAACTTTTTACTCTTTGTTAATTTTTCTGATGATTTCGTAATGTTGTTGAGACGATATATACATAAAAACGTTGTTTGGAAATAGACAAATGAAACGGACCGTAAAAATATATATCTAACAGAAATGTTATTTTTTTTTGAAATGTGAAAAAATAAAAATAATAAAATAAAACCATGCTTATTGGAATATAATATGAACTGACTTATAGTATTGTTTTTACACTAAGTGATGACAGTTATTTCGTTCACCGGAGTGCTCCATGCATAGCAGGGCGTTTTAATATATAAAATATACTTATCCACAGACAGTTTCTCTCGTAGTTTGTGACCGATCAGTGGTGCTAGAATAGGAAGATTTATACACAAACGAAATTTAGTTCAATATATATATATATATATATATATATATATATATATATATATATTGAACTATAATTTCAAGAATCTTTAAAAGATCTCGTTATTTCTAGCGGATATCATTTTATTCAGATTTTATGGTATTTTCACTCTTTCATTCTCTCATTATAAAGGCGTGTACCATTTATGGTCGGACCTGTGTAATGTGTGCAATCCAAGAATAGTGTTACGCCTTGTGTTTCATTTATTTTAGAGGTCGGCGCTGCACTGTTTTCTACTCTTTCTATCCAAGCCGTCTCCATTTTGAATTTATTCGCTTTGTTCTATTTAATATTCCCTCTTTTCAACATTTATTTATTTTTATTGTCTGTTTTCAATCAATCTTCAATCTTTCTTAATTCTACGCTTTTTTTCATCTCCGCTTTTATTTCTCTCTTTTGATTTTCGTCTGTTCTTCCTCTTTGAGTCTCTTTTCATCTTTTCATTAAGAACTCATGTACTTTCTTTCAACTGTTTTTCCTTGACTTTTTCTTTCATACTTCTTTTTTACCAGAACTTTTCAAACATATTGTTATTGGTATTTGATTTATTTTCTTAAAAACGGAACATCTACCATTTTTTGTACCATCACTTCTGACGGATTTTGTTTTCAAGATGCTATGCTTCCGCCTAATTATTTTCAGATGATTTGGCGTTTGTTCTAAGTTTACTTTGATGTCTTATTTAGTTGTTTGTACGAATGCCTCTTGCCGGATGAACTTTTCGTTTATATCAACTTTTTTCTTCATATATCTATCTATATACTATTTAATTTTGGGGCGGTTTTTAGTTTGTTCGTACGCAAATAGAAACATAAGATCGGTTGACAAAGAGGAATAGGAACAATACACATTACAAATACATGAGATTTTACGATTTCAATTCGTCTAAAATACTGGAAATAAAATGTTATTCATTTTTTGTTTATAATAAAATATTGTACAATTAACGAAAGTGTCATTTAAAATGTTTTCCTAAACTGTGTCCATCGCTTTATTGCAGATTACAAAATAATAAATATTTCAGTAAATATAAGTTATAAAAAGCTGAAAATTACACCATCCAAAGACTGTATTAAGGTGAGATAAATCCTAAAATTTCATAAAAATTCATGTCATATCTAAAAAGTTATGTTATTTTTTTAATATTCAAGGAATTTTCACCGTCCATCGCTTTATTGCAAGTCTTCTAAGATAATGTTTTAGCTCAATAAAACAATACCAAAGCATCATAAATTTATATTGAACACATTTTCTGGGGAAAATTAACAAAAACAAAGGCACATCCCGAGGGCTAAGTGTCAAACAAACGAATTATTTGTCCACATATCCCCCATGTTTTGAAATTACATTAAACAACCTTTTGTCCACCGAGGAGGTCAATTGTTTGATCTGAGATGGAGTAATGGTTCTGGCAACGTCGACTATTTTGTTCCAAAGGGCATCCTTCGAAGAAAACTGCTCTCCTCCCTCATAAACTCCTCGTTTCAATATTGACCATAGGTGTTCGATGGGGTTACGGTCCGGAGAACACGGTGGCCAGGACATGAGGGTTTCTCCAACAAAGCCCTGAGATCCAAGGAAGGATGTAGTTGCCCTAGCAGCATGAGATGGGGCATTGTCATGCATAAAAATAATCTTAAAACGACGTGACAAGGGAAGATCATCTAGCCATGGTAACAAATTCTCATTTAGAAAGGCAGTGTAGGCATTGCTGGTGAGCTTGACACCTTCTGGCACTCGGAATGGTCCACATAGCTTATCCCCAATAATTCCCGCCCAAAACATTATGCCTCCACCTCCCTGTTGGCGACGAAATCTATAAGGCGTTGGAGTTCCATTTGGATTCCAAACTTTGGCCCATCCGTCCGGTCCATCAAGGGTAGCACGAGCCTCATCTGTAAACAGAACATTTTGGCAATCCATTTTCATATATTTTTGTGCCCAAGCCAATCGTTTTTCTTTGTGGGTTTGGCTCAATGGAGGTCTTGGAATAGGTTTGATGTTCCTTGCCATTTCATTCAGTACATTGCATCGGGCTTGTCTGGACCTTGGTATGACTCCAGCCCTCGCAAAAATTGTTGCACTGGTGCTGTTTGGGTTGCGCACAATCTCTCTACGAATTTTTCGAAGATCCCGATCAGAAAGATTCCTCCTTGTGCCCTTATCTTTCCTGGACTTGATGTTGGGGTTCTTGACGAATGTAGCTAAAGTTCGGGGATCCCTTTTTAGTTCTGTGGCTAAATTTATGATCGAGAGTCCTTCTGCTAGTCCTGCAATAATCCTCTGCTTCTCGGTAGCTGTTAAACGTCCTTTTTTGGCATTTTATGAGACCTGCAATAAAGCAATGGACGGTGAAAATTCCTTGAATATTAAAAAAATAACATAACTTTTTAAATATGACATGAATTTTGATGAAATTTCAGGATTTATCTCACCTTAATACAGTCCTTGGATGGTGTAATTTTCAGCTTTTTATAACTTATATTTACTGAAATATTTATTATTTTGTAATCTGCAATAAAGCGATGGACACAGTTTATATTAGATGAATTACAATATGACTTCGAGGTTATTTGACTTCGAGGTTTTGTTACTTGCATATTCAAATTCGAATTTCACGTAGGTATAAAAGATTTTTTTAAAACTTAATACATGACATACATTTTGAGAAATGAACATCATATAATAACATAAAAGCATTAAACAATACTAGGTGACATTTGATGAACATAGAAATTCATCTAAGTCGTCTATTTTTCCCACGAAATTTCACAGATACTTTACTTCGTACTAGCTATTATGCGGTAGAAGCTAGCCACATATAGGCATTGACATACTCGAGTTATGTACCGACACCGCTCAGAGTACAAGTATAAATTATTTGTCTACAAAATAAAACAAAATTCCTGCAAAAACTTCCACCTACACTTGATATATAATGTGTAATTCATTTACCGCCTATCTTTTCTGTACCAGTTTTGGTTATGAAATTAGCTGATCAGTGTTCATATTTTCTCTAATATTTAGTGGCTAATTTCTTTGAGAAGGTGTTCAGTTTTCCTTCATATATAGGTTAAATTGCACCTTGTGTTCAATTACTCGTATGAAGTGTATTGGTTGAGTTTTGATTATAAAAAAACTGTATTTTAGCAAATATCAATTAAATACATTAAGTTGGTGAGGAAACATGGAAACTATGCTCGTAAGGCAACTGGTTCTGACAACATTCTCGTCATAATCGCTGTTTAGAAGGGGAAATGCTTTCCATTTCCTTGGAAAACCCAATCGTTCGTCTCATTATGTAAAAATCTTCGTGGTCACTTTTTAATTTCTCAGTCACCTGTGTGTCATGAATAAGTTGTCCGAATCTGTGATGAATCAAGAAGTGTTCAATTACCATTAGAAAACACAATCGACTAAGTGACACAGACTAATGTTTTCGCCATGCTGGCGTGATGTAATATCGTCTAGAATCAGATAATCTTTCGATGGCGACTCTACTACTAGGCAATAGCCATCAGCATTTCAAAGACCTCTGATAGAGTCTGATACAAACTTTAGCTTTCCGAACTATAACTATCTTAAAATATCTGCTCACTCATCAAAACCTTTCTCTCTGATAGGTTTATAAACTTATTTGTTGATGGGCACAAGTTTGAAGCATATACTATCATCGAACGATCTATTTCTAACCCTAATCTCTTAAAATAGCGATCAACGCCGACGACACAGCAACAGTTCTAGAATCCAGGACAAAAATAGAAAATAATGGATTTCCCAGCACAAAATTGTACTAACAGAAATTATTTTGATTTCTTTGATAGAGAGATTCCAAATATGAATGTCTGTAAGGAATATGCGTGACGATGCTTTTTATGGTTATGTGTCACGAAGTTATTAATCACTTTTAGTAGATTCGCTTGTAACTCGTCAATATGGCACGAATATCTGCATTCACTTGGTATCTTTCGGCAGTTGATCGTCTTATCATTGAGTGCAGCTTTTTCGTTAGAACGCAAGAAAGACTCAGTACAAAACGGATATTACGTTGTTTATAATCTTGCGTACTTTTAGATTTATTTCTGTATAACAACGGGAAAGACCCTGATGAGAATCCCTACCTGCGGAGCATAGCACAAGGCGTCCTCGCTTCTTGAAATCCAATTGACTCTCCGCCGTTTTTCGTATTTATCAACGCGGTATTCATTTTTTACACAGTCCTACTTAAACGAGAAAATACAAACGATCATCTTAATAATTTTGCTCAACGAATTTCGTTGATAAAAATTGTCAAAACAACGGTTCCTTGAATTTCAGATGAAAAAATCTCACCCCACACACACATCACATTCGATATCCTATATTTTGTGTAACCAACTTATACCATGTTAAATATTGGTGCTCGTTAAAACTAAGTTTATACAAATTAGAGCAGGTTCAACATGTATCATGTCTCATCATAGTTTATAAACAGCTGACTCTGTTGTATCTGTCTGTTTTTTCGAGTATAAACAAGATGCAAATCTAGACATTGTATGACAACGGATAAGGCGACACTGTTTGCCCAATGGTTCGCTGTATACTTCAAAAATCACTCTCCCCTACTTTACTACTACGGAAGGTATCCACACATCCCTTCCTATATCCGGAATATCATAAACACATTGACACATTTAAAGCATGTGGCCCAGATCTGATCTATTCTATAGTAATACAGAACACTTTGCTGAGCTGCCTCTATCTTCAAACACTATAATAAATGCTTAGCCGAATATTGCTTCCCTGATATCTGATAAAGTGTCTTTGTGCTACCAGTTTTCAAGAATTCTGGTGTAAAAACTGACCCGCAAAACTATTGTCTCATAAGTCTCCACCTGGTCTTCGCCCAAATCTTTGAATCATTAATCAATCGAGCGATAGTCCGCCACATCTATAATACTAAACTTCTATCTGACAAACAGTATGAATTTAGGCAATATTTTCTATTGCAGATATCCTAACGATCATCTCTGAACGTGTATACGATACACTGGATAACGTAGGTGAAGCTGAGACGGTAGAACTTCATATATGTAAGGCCTTTGACAAGGTTAGGCAGCAAACTCTTCTAAGGAACATTGATTTGTACAGTATTTATGGACGAATATTTAATGTTATCACATAAGTAAAAAAAGATCCATATGGTTCCTCATGGCCTTCTTTTGTTATGTTTTTAAAAAATGTTATCGAGACTTAATCTTTCTTTATTCTATATTTCCATTCTTTTATTTTCATTCTTCTTACTGGCATGCTTATTATTAAGTCAATGACCGCTTTACTTCGTTATTAATTGTTTTGTTTTTCTATTATGTTCTATTTATTTTATTGTTTATTAACTCATTCTTTTTATGCATTTCTTTCTTTGCGGTTTTATTTATTTCATTGTTTGCTTTCTTTTTTGTCTCTCTTTTTATTCGTATGCATTACTCTCTTTCTTTCATTTTAACTTCATTTTATAATTCATTCTTTATGTTTATTTCCATTAATTTTTTCCTTTATTTTTTGTTAACTTCTTATTTACTTTGTCTTTTGTTCTTTTGCCGCTTTCTTTCTTTCACTTTGCTTTTTATATCTTTATTTATTTCATCATGTGTTTCTTTCCATCACTCTTTTATCTTCCCGTTGAATCTCGAGTAGTCCTTCTTTTCTTCCCTACTTTTCACAGCGTTCCCTACTTTTGTATTTTTCATGTCCACTTCCGCCATCTTTTTTCCACGTTAACTTGCCCCCATTTTGTTTTTCTAGCTTTACTTAATATTTGTTTTCTTTACACTCTCTTCTCTTTTATGGTTGCTTCTCTCTGCTTCATTTGTTTTTCAAGAATCGCAAACAAATGCCCCTTTTTGTCTTAAAACTTACAAATATTGACTCAGCTTAGGTTGTAGGCGACAAAAGAGCAGATTGTTTAAACGTGGCAAACTTTATTTAAAAAGAGTAGGGTACGTGATTTGCATGATGGATACCGTCGCGATCGATCTATGCTCAGAGGCGGGTTTAAATTTGATTGAATCCAAAGCGCTCATTTACGAACGAATAACATGTGTTCAATTAATGATAAACAATGGATATGGGTGCGTTCTACTTTTTTAGTCGATTACGTCTGGTTTTACGACCTTGCCACTTGGAATTAAGGTTAGGGATGTTAGACATTTGGTTAACGACATGTTTAAAACCTAATGAAATTAAAAATTTTGCCAAAATTTAAACGGTATGAAATAATGAGGACTGTTTTTTAATAAACAACGCATGTCAATTTTCGATTAAACACCGGAAGCCGTCAGAAAGTAGATGTTTCCTCTTTAACCCAATGGATATGACTATGTTTCCATATTAACTTTGTTGATTGTTGTGTTTTACGGAATAACGACGTTTGTTGGGGAATTTTAAGAGTAAAATGTTGCCCTAGTGTGGAGTCTTGCTGCCACATCTGCGGAGGAGAAGCTCAGAGCATTCTCCATTGTCTTGACCGAGTACAAAATTGATTTGATAATCAGATCGGTGATAATTCTACACAACCCTTTTCTCACTGAATAGACATTGCTAGTCTTTCTCTACTCTATAGTTATTTCCATGGAAATTGTTCGACTGACCTCCAATCTCTGGTTTTTCCTTGTAAGATGTTCACAGCAAATACTGTTCTCTCTATTACCACTACATAGAAATTTCGAATCTTCTACCGTGTTCTTATCATCAAACGAAATTTCGGTGAATAGAGTTTCTTCACAAGAATTTCTCGTCAATGGAATACATTATCACGGAACCGACTTAATGCAGATTATACGATGGTCGTATTTAAATCTTCTCATGTCATCATGTGAATTCCGATTTCTTTCAATCTAACTTAAAATCTACCCTTGATTAACTATTATAATCGAGTCTTATTATAACTCACTAATGGATATACTATCATAGTATGTTCTATTACATATTTAAATACCCCCCACAAAGATAAGAAAAGGAGCTATTTGCATACACCACCAATACAAAAGCCTCTTACCCTCAAAACTGTCATCCTATCCACTAATTCCCATAATAACCCAATTTATTCAATCTTAGCCAAACAGGGTTTCAGAACCATAACATCCACCTGACTCACCATGACAACATACTCAACACACACAAAACACCGATCCTACACCATAAATACACGCGGGAATTACATAATACACTGCCGTGACGTGAAACAAATTATATATTGAGGAAATAACGCATCCAATCAACAAATATTCTACGATAAAAACAGTGTTATAAAGTTATGCGATACTTTAAATTTACTCGTTCCACATCGCTTATCCTATAATATACATCTTTAGGCACAAAAAGTACGCAATACTACGCTCAAACGCCTGATCTAATCAAGCTTTATGTCACGAACTAAATACAAACTCACACAAATATTTTTTCTCCACATGTCTGATACTGTAGCGAAACTAAAACCTCGTCGAGCATAACCTCGCAAAATTCGACACAGGTTTATTCCAACACAATATGCTAGTGCTTCTTTTCCCCCTCTACTTTCATCGTCCCTCTACTTTTATACATGACATAGTCTTTTCTTTCTCCGTTCATTGATTAGTACTAGCATTCCACACTGCTTCCGAAAAACCCATCATCATTACGTTATCCTAATTTGACCTCACAAATATCAGCTAAAATTAAATAACCAATCTCTTCCCCTGATACAATTTCCTAGTTCACGCAATTTAATATATGACCTAGTTCTTTGGCTAACACTAGAACACAACACCGCTTCCATCAACATCACCCCCACAATCGCTATTCATTCCATCCCTTATTTATACTTACACATTCCTAATAAAATAAAATCACTTACCTATTCTGCTGGCACAGTTTCCTCGCCCCTCTCCTTTCATATCTGACCTACTCTTTCTCTTTCGCATCCTTATTCGTTTCTCAGAACTTTAACTCGCGACTTCCCCATCTTCACTGGATCTTCTGAAACGTTGTTGTATAAATATACATTATTTTTCAATATAAGTCTTTTCTACCATGACAAATGTTTGATGTAAGGATCGAAATATCTGTTCTCTACACATTCATACTTATTTAACCTAGTTTGTTCGGTCATGAATCAATTCATTCAATATACTAAGCATGTATATAGATAGATAGATAAATATATATGTTAACTTTTTTGGTTAATTTTACTCCAAACGAAGTTCTAGGAAATCATGCCGACCATTCCTAGGGCTAACACTTGATCTCTATATGAGATACATAGATATTCGAATATTCGATTAAAGTTTTTTGTTTACCTGTCAATGTTGAGTTTGTAAAGCAGTTAAGAATATTAATGTTCCTCTCTTCAATTGGCCAATTAACTATGTTATAATATATCTTTCTTGTGATTCTTAGTCTTACCGGATTCAATAATTTATCTAGTCTGGTATCTTAGTGCTGTTTCTAGAGGCAACATCACTTGGAGAAGGTGCACCGTCTTTTGTATCAACCAGTGTTTATTAGCCACACCGAGGGGGTCTTATTTGGGCAATGCTATTTTGAATATTTAGTCAGGGTTTACTTGTAGGAGGAAGTATCCTCATCTCAGGTTGTCCTGACACACCCATGTACAGAGATACCTTAAACACTCGAGGCATACAAGTTCTCTTTCCTTAGACACTCTAGGTAAGTGTCTAGTAGACATCAAAGTTCTCTCCGATAGGCGTTCAAGTTCTCTCCAGTAAGCATTCAACTTCAATCCAGTAGGCATTACATTTCTCTCCAGGTAGGCATACAAGTTCTCTCCAGTAGGCATTCAAGTTCTCTATACTAGGTATACAAATACTCTCTATGTAATATATACGTGTGTGTGTCAATGGTGCATGTGAATATATACGTGCACATGTCTGTGCGTTGTACATGTTTGTAGAAAGAAAGCATTTCTTCTTGTATATTTAACTGTATAAGTAGAACTGTATAAGTGACTTAATAAGTAAATTATTCGATATACGTCGAAGTAAATTTTGTACAACAATTATGATAGTAACATTCCTGATTATATGGATTCAAAGTTAAGATTTATATATTTCCTCCATTTTTCTCTTACTACCGTTCTTTTACTCTCCATTTCTCTCATTTTCAAACCTCCTCTTTGTTTCCCTTTTCTGTTTCTCTTTCCGCGCTCTTCTGTCTAAATTTCCCGCCTACTGTCTGTCACTCTCTCTATTTTCCACTTCTCTATCACCTTCTCTGTCTCCGTATCTCTGTCACTATCTCTCTAAGTTTTCTATCCACTGCCTGTCTCACACACTCACTTACTCTCTTTTATTCTCACACACACACACACTTTCTCTTTCTTTCTCTAACACTCTCTCTATTTCTAATTTATTTTTTTATTTTCTGTAAAAGTGCAATTTTCGACCTTGACATCCAAGTAAAATTGAATTCTTGAAGACACTTGCCAATATATTGATCGATCTATACATTCAGAAATCCATACTAATACACGCATAACTAAGTATATAGTGCGATATATATATATATATATATATATTTATTCATTTATATATATTCATATATATATATATATATATATATATATATATATATATATATATATATGTGTGTGTGTGTGTGTGTTTGTGTAGCAGGGCTATCCGGCTTTACACAGGAGTTTATGTGAACCTTCTTTACTCATACTTTTAACTTAACATCGAAGTGAGTGCAAATGGAAAATTGAATAGTTTCATAAAATTCTTTTACAAATCTTATCATTATTAAAATAATTCAAACCATTTAATTATTAACCATATTATTTTGTGTATAACAGTCACTCCAACTGAAAATACGACCCTTTCTCTTTTCAATAGGCATCCACCCGCATCCGTTTCGTTTTTATCACGATGCATCTGTGTGGTGTTGACTGACAAACACACTATCGCCGAGAATCGCAATCGTAACCACGGAAGCCATAGTTTGATATCAATCTTCTGCTCTAGAACGCAGGTCCAATTATTCCCTATCAAATATTTACATTAGCAGAGACAAACGGCGCTGCCAGGGAAGTAATGACAACTTTGTGTACTCATAATTGAAGCGCTAAAGCTATAAGTTTTCAATCGAATTTGTCACTATGTGTTTCATGTCTACAGCCTAGCGTTCAGATCGCTTAACCAATAGTCATCAAACTTAGTCAACATATCGGGCATAGTCTCAATTAGGACTTATCTAATTTTAGGATATTTAAGTCCAATGTCAATGTTCATTTTTACGGAAAAGGTGAAAGTTACACTTTTGGCAATAACTTCTGTTATGTTTATCGTAGACTCGCTACTTAGCTCATATTGTAGCCAGTAAATTTCCTCATCTTATATGACCTTAAACTTTACCTTTGATCTTTTTACAGAACTTTAACTCTCGAATTTTCTAAACTTGATGTACGTATTTGATGCTTTTTGATAACGGTAACCACCGTGCAACATTTCAAACTTTTGTATTCATCCATTCCATGGGATAACTTCGGCAATACTTCATACAATATCGAAAAGTAAGGCTCACATAAGAATTTGACAAACCATTATCTTGTTAGTAGTAAGTATATTATTGTCCCAATTCAATTTTATTTTTAAATTTCTAAAAGTAAGTCAGATCTCATGGTTGCTGCTCATTAATTACGGACGATCATGGATTCAATGAGGTTATTGTAAAAAAAAACTAATACAAATGTATTAGAACATTTCTCGTAGAATTTAACTCAGAAAAGTAATTTTAGATCTTGGTAATAGTTGTTGCTTTCTATTGCATCAACGGTAAGCGATAAGTAGAATTAATTTGGAGCCTAATGACATCAGATTGCTTGAAATATTATTCCATATTGAAACACATTTTAATTTTTTAACTGCTAACTAATCGATTTCTATAAACCCCATATTATATATATATATATATATATATATATATATATATATATATATATATATATATATATATATATATATATATATATAACAGTTCTTCATAGTGGCTGAACAAGTTACTGCCTCAATCCGGGATTGAAAATCGGCATCTTGCCCATTACAGCTGCTGCTGAGAGTAAGCGAAATCACAATCATAAATATTATCATATGCTGAAATCCACTTGTAAGCACAAAAAGAATTTCGTTATACGCTAGTGGCAGTTAACGATTTCAATTACCAGAAAACTCAATCCAAGAAAGGGAGCATATTTAGTCATCTACAGGCAGACTGTTTCGCTCTATCACAGCTCTTCAGTGCGATGAGACAAAACAGTGTTTCAAGCCGAACTCGAAACACCGCCGTCTAAGTACCTTCTTAAAACAAAATATATAAATAATTACTAAACTAAAACTCAATTAATCCACACCCAATATATATTCTAGGGAGACTTGCCAGGACTGCAACGTTTCTGTATCGATATAACGCCATTTCTCATCGTAGTTCGACCTCATTAAGAACGGTGACGATTCCACTGGACATATATAGTTTTTTAAATGTAAAAAAGTTAGTCCATATGGATGAAACCGCTGTACGTTTCTGAAATATGTAACATATAGTTTTCAAATAAATTATATATATATATATATATATATATATATATATATATATATATATATATATATATTCATTAATAGATGTAAAATTATATTTTGAAATACAGACAACGTAGGGTTCGAGCTTATGCTATCATAAGTGTAGGGGGTTATAATTTGTTTATGGTCACAAAGCGCAATCCCGATTCACAGAGTCACCTTTTACTCCGCACACTTCCGCTCTATCTTCTAGGCGATAGAAATTATCACGTGATACGTAGAAATTAAGTAATACTTATGCTAATTGCAACGTTCTGTAAACATCAAGAAAATCTATAGGACTCAACACACTTAATAGAAGCCTCACATTGTAGCTTGAGTTAATGTTTATTGATGAATATATCCAAACAGTGGTCAACTCTTATTTTCTTGAAAGGGTTTTCATAATAACATTAATAAATAATTATGTAATAATTTTTACCAAAATACGATATCGTTAGCATTATAGGTCGTTCATTTTAAGGCATTGGTATATCAGAATTATTAAATTGAAAATAGAAACCTTTATCAATACAATACTACTTTTTATTTGTTACTTTAATCTTATTAATTTCGGAATAAGTCATCATCAGAGTTAACGTGTATTGTGTCATTTAAAAAAAAATTCACTTGTGTTTTTTTTATATAACGTCTTTGTAATGGGTGTTATATGCCGTCTTTTCTTGGCGGTTATGAATTCAAATTCTGGTTGCCGTACGAATACGCATGGGCATGCTGGTATTTAACAGATATAAGTCGGTCATTTTAAAGAATTGGTGAGTCAGAATGTTTTAAATTGAATATAGAAGCCTTTTGTCAATACAAGATTTAAAAAAATGTAATCTTATTAATTTTGGAATAAATTGCATAATTAGAGTTGACGAGTATTGTGTCCTTTTAGTCAAATAAATAAATGCACTTTTGGTTTTCTTTTGTTTTTGATACAACGTGATTACAATTGATGTTATCCGCGATCTTGTCTTGGCAGTGATTAATTCAAATTCTGGTGGTCAGTGGGCATGCTGGTATTTTAGAAATATAGGTCGTTCATTTTAAAGCTTTACTAGGTCAGAATTATTAAAATTTGATAGAAGCCTTTACCAGTGCAAGATTATTTATTTTTTACTTTGATCTTATGAATTAAAAAAAAAAATTGCATCATTAGAGTTGATGAGTATTGTGTCATTAAAAAAAAACTTTTGTTTTTTCATACAATATCCTTGTAATGAGTGTTATCTCCGGTCTTGTCCTGGCGGTTATGAAATCAAATGCTGGTTGTTGAACGAAGACGCATGAGCATGTAGGTCGTTTATTTTAAAGCATTGGTTGGTCAAAATTCTTTTAAATGTTATATAAAACCCTTTATCAATGCAAGATGTTTTGTTTTACTTAAACCTTATTTTTTTGGAATACAATTGTTTCATCACAGTTGATCAGTATTTTGTCATTTGAAAAAAAAAATTCATATAACGTGGTGTTATCCGCTCTCTTGGCTTAGCGGTTATGAATTCAAATTCGAACAAAGATGCATATATAACACCCAATACAAGGACGTTTTATCAAAAACAAAAAATAGTTTGTTTATTTTTTTCAAAAAAATGACACAATACTGGTCAACTCTGATGATGATTTTTCATCTCGTAATTAATAAGATTAAAGTAAAACGCTTCTATTTTCAATTTTACATATATATATATGTATATATATATATATATATATATATATATATATATATATATATATATATATATAATATTACAAAGTTAAAAAGATTGGCAAGTAGAGTATAATTGGACCAGTATTAATACAACCTTGAATATAGAGGCGGTTGAGTCAAATTTAGAACATGATATACTTAAAATACTGCATGGATCAAATCCGCTCAATACAAGAAGTTTCATCTCAAACAGAATTATTATAGAGTAAACTGAAATAGATAAATTTATAACATATTATTTATGTAAGTTCCTTGAATTCAACAGAATTAAGAATAATATTACTATTCATATAGCATTTAATAAAAGAAAAAAATGATAACATAAATGAATAGGAAAGGAAGGAAATAAATAACTAGATTACACCATATGAATATATAAAAAGTATATTGGTCATATCAAATATAGAGTTTACAAATGCAAAGTTTATATTAAATTCACATTCCGTTTACTATGACAAATACACAGTAAACATATATATAAAAACATACGAATAAAACATAAAAAGAGATGCACATACATATACACATAGATACACACTCATATAAATATATACATGTATATATATATTAGGGTAGGTCGATTTTACACTTTTTTTTTAATATTAAAAAAAGGCACGTACCGAAAGTTGTATATAGACCTATTAAATACTCATGCAAAAAATTAGATCAAAAACTTCAGCGGTTTTTTGAGCGTTTGGTATCAAAGATCGTAGACAAGAATATACTGAAAATTCCTCGTTTTTGCAAGATTTGCTTGAGTACTGGTGTTAAAACCAAATAATTTGTGCATTCAAAATCAGCGAATGTCCTTTTATTTTATAAAAATGATATTAATTAAAGAAATCTTCAAATTAAAAATTTGCCCCCCCCCTCATTTTCAGTATCTGCTTTTGTAAACTACTTTTTAACGTTATGAATTAAACAGTAATATTTGAATACCTAAAAAAATGATTTTTTTCTGTTATAAGTGAAAATATAACAAGCAAAGAAATAAGGAAAAACCTAACACTATTTTAATGGAGCTTAATATTGAGAGTCAAATTGCTCCATATAAGACCCCTTAGACAAAAATGCTGGTCTCAATTTCTGACTCAAAACTTTGGCTGTAATGTGTTGATGCCTTGCTTCAAAACCATATACAGTTTGTGAAGCTTCTGTTATTAACTTAACTGCCCGTTCCACGCCCTGAGAATGCCAAAAATGCAGCATAATTTTAAATCTATTAATTGTGTCCAATGTGTGGCATTAAAATTAATAGGTGGTATTCTTTTAAATCTTTTTCTGGTTGACTCCTCACTCCTGAAAGAACACATTAATTAATTGAATTATTAAAAAAATCCAATCTGTACTGCTTTAATAATTATGGTGAAATTAGATAAAATCTTTAAAAATCATTCTATAAATTGGAATAAATAATTGAGTCAGAATTATATGAATAAATATTACTTACCTAATGGCCAAAATTCTTTTTAAAGCTTCTTCTCTTACTTCAATCTCTTCAGATTTAACCATGGAATATAGAAAGTCTTCAGGCAGTAAACAAAATGTATTACCTTGTATATTTCTAAATGTGATATCTTGGATTTCCTGAGGCTGCTCCTTAATCCTCTGGGTCATATTAAAAATGTGCACTTGCTGATTGTGGAATTTACTATTTCTTTTAATTTCAAACCAAGAAGTGGCATACACATTTACAATAAAATTTACTACATAGTGTAGTTTTGTCGTGTGCCTTTGTTGGTATGCACCACGAGTCCATAAACACATGAGCCTGATGGCCAAAGTTAACCATCTTGCTTGGTTTAAAGGACCAATTTTCCAGGAGGTATATCTAGAGTCAACCTTACCTCTAGAAATACCTACTGTGTATTCATAAAGGAGTCTTTGGTCAGAACTAAGATCATGTATTTCATCAATTTTAAAAATTGACTCTAGAGGATTGCTAATAGTGGAAAATGATATTTGGGGTAAATCATGGCAATCATTTGAGCATAATTTCCCCAGAGGGCCACTGAATGTTGTAGGGCCCTTTGCGCAACAATCTATGTTTTTAAAAAGGGCTCTGAAAGGTAGTTCATTATGATGCAAAGAGCAACCAATTGTGTGAAGATTTTTAAAAAGTTTCTTTTCTAAAATTGCAACCATTCCACCTTCGCAACCTGTGTTGGTATTAGTGTTGTCAACAAGTATAGCCTTGATACTGTTCTCACTGTGGAATTCATGCAAAACATCCACCACTTGATCTGCATGAACAGCACCTGTTGCACCACTATTAGGAAGAACTCTGTGTCAGATATTTACTTTCACATGGTGTTTCTTTTGTAAAAGTTAAATGGTGTTCTGGTCCCTTAGTTTTTTTCATAATTCTGTGTCTATTTTCATCCACAATTTTTTTATACATCAATGTGTCCTTATCCATTCTCCCATCAACTCCAATACATATAATATTTTAGGTGGGATAAAAACCCCTGGCTGAAATAGTTTTATTTGTCTACCTCCAACAAGGTAAGATGTGACACAAGGTCATGAAAGTGGGATTAGATAAGCCTGCGCTATAGAGGTGAGCACTCTGGCCATTAAAAAATTGACTGGGCAGCCCCGTCGGCATTCCCCTGTAGGGGCGTCTCAGACAGTTAGCAATAAACTTTCTCCTCCCCAAAGAGGGAAGGCAAAACCTGGGAGGGTGCAACTCCTAGAATTGCACAGGACGGACAAGCCCCAATAGACCGGCGTAAATCCAGACCCAAAGGCCCGGACGATACCGATTTATTTGGTGGGGTAAAAACCCCTGGCTGAACTAGATTTTATTTATCTATCTCCAACAAGGTAAGATTGACACAGGAAAGTGGGATGAGAAAGCCAGTGCTCGAGAGGTGAGCACTCTGGCCATTTAAAAATTGCCTGGGCAGCTCCGTCGGCATTCCCCGGTAGGGCCGCCTCAGACAGTAAGCAATAAACTTACTCCTCCCCAAACAGGGAAGGCAAAACCTGGGAGGTGCACCTCCTAGAACTGCACAGGACGGACAAGCCCCAATAGACGGGCGTGAATCCAGACCAAAGACCCGGACGATACCGGTTTATTTGGTGGGTTAAAAAACCCTGGCTGAACTAGTTTTTATTTATCTAACTCCCACAAGGTAAGGTGTGACAAAAGGTCGGGGAAGTAGGATTAGATAAGCCAGCGCTCGACAATTCAATATATATTTGTGATAATTACATTTGTAAACACAGAATCAACACGTGAATTCAAATTCACTCGTTGAATTTTCAACCGGTGAATACCATAAAAAATATCCAATAAATAAAACGCCTATGTAAATAAATAATTATTTATATATAACATTAAATATTATAGTGTTTTATTCCTTTTTAATTTGAATATGTACATTTAATTTCTTAAGAAAAGGAATAATAAACTTTAAAATATTTATTATTAAGTAATGTATTACTTTTTTTGTTAAAACCCGGGTTTAATTTAAGGCGACACATCTGCCGGTGAAATCTAGGCTGTGAGAAAAAATCTCGATTTATTTGATCTTAAAGTTGCAATGCTCAAATAAATACAAAGTTTTGAAGAAAAATATTTCTTGTGGTAACTTTTGACATTATTTGGCAACTTTCTTCGAGTGCGATAATTTACAGTTTCAAAATCGACCTCCCCTAATATATATACACTTATATGCATATGTATATATATACACTTACATACATGCACCATATATGAATATGTTATAGTTGTTATATTTATATTTGTATATATATTTATATTTGTATATTTATAAATATATATATATACGTGTGTATAAATATAAAAATATAACAATATATGCAAATATAAAAACAAAAACTATAAGATATAAAATATGAAATATTAAATATGAGGAGTAAATAATTCAAAACTATGAATAAAGTCAATGAAAAAAATAAAATACACTTAAACACATGGCTACAGCTCAATATTTACGTATATAGATATAAAAATATATACGTCCGTGCATAAACAAAAAAAAACGAAACAAATACATAAGGTAAAATGCATAAAACCAGCGAATAGACATAAAACGTGATATATTAGTCATATAACAATGCCACGAAATCAATAGCGGAACATTATCTTAGGAGGTCGCTATAAATAGTGTCTCTCTCTCTCTATATATATATATATATATATATATATCTATATATATATATATATATATATATATATATATATATATATATATGTTATATCCTAAATTACATAGGACATACTAAATTAAGAATACGCCGAGTGGTTTGCGTTTAACAGGGATCCGGTAGGAAGTAGAGACGTTTACTGTTCGCTCACTTCCAGATATGACTGCCCGTCTTATATACGTACTTTCGTATATAGTCAATACCTGATTACTTCCCTTTATATTAGTTTCGTATTTATGCCAATCATGACCTTTACAACACATTCCCCTGAAGCTGAAATCTTCCCGATTTTAGCTTTAGTACCGTTTCCTTTTAGGATCAGGGCTTAAACGCCTGATGCTTTTCCTTTTTCTGGTGCTCTTCCTTCTGGTCTGCGTTACATGCGGTAAGGAATTCTGTCCACCCCGTATGGTATGTTCAGGGGATACATTCATGGTTTCAGGTATACATACTGGCTTTGGTATATAAAATGTATCACATAATGTTTCCATTGGAATTTCTTCTGTATTTTGCGAAATTCTGCGACGGATTTGATTTATGTGTCTTTTACAGACAAAACTTGGGCCTTGAATGGTATAAACCATGTTCCCAATTCTTTTCATAATGAAACCGTCCACCCAATGATTTTTTCCATTCTGAAAATTTTTAAAATACACTTTGTCCACTTTACTTTCAAGTTTTCTCCTTTAGAACTTTTCTTCTTCTCAGGTATAAGTCTATCGAAGATAGATCTAATTTTTCTAGCAAACATCAGTTCTGCAGGGGATGCATTAACATTATTATTTGGGTTCGGGGTTACCCTGTAGATTGCTAGAAATGTTTGAATAGTTTGCTCATCTGTGTCCATATTCAGGTTTTTCTTTATTGCCCGTTTAAATGTGTCCACAAATTTTTCTGCCAACCCATTCGACCTAGGATGGTAAACAGGTGTCGTGATATGTTGAATATTCAGAGATTTTCAGAATTCTTTAAATTCGTGGCCTGTAAATGCTGTACCATTGTCACTTACTATGGTTTTTGGTACACCTAAACGGCTAAAGATTTCGTTAAGTGCATTTACAGTGTTCCTTGCAGTTGGATGTCTGGTTTTAAATATCTCTGGCCATTTAGAGAAAGACTCTACTACAATTAAATAGAAAAAAACATTTAGAGGTCCGGCATAATC
The DNA here is from genome assembly GCA_963556195.1 of Sepiola atlantica. NCBI lineage: Eukaryota > Metazoa > Mollusca > Cephalopoda > Sepiida > Sepiolidae > Sepiola > Sepiola atlantica. The sequence continues at coordinate 66,588,281 of OY744536.1, read as the reverse complement.
AATATGTAGACGTGACCAGAGTAGGTCCGTTTTCGGCTATGGGGTCGTTTTTACTGGCAGATCTCACTGACATCCTTTGCATGCTTTGACACAGTTTTCTACTTCTTTGTCCATACCAGGCCCATATACGTATCCTCTAATTAAGGATTTCATTCTTGAAATGCCAGGATGACCTGTATGGAATTCCATTAATATTTTCCTTCGTAATGCCTGTGGAATTACGATTCTATCAGCATACATAAGTACACCTTCACAAATTGAAAAAAATGTAGTTTGTCCTACTTTGTTACTTTTTTCCCTCAGTCCTAATTGAGTTTTCATTTTCTTTATGAAAATGTCTTTTTCAGCTTCTCTTTTAATCTCTTCAAGGGTTATTGGAAGTTCACGTATCATATTACACATTAAACTTGTACATTCGCTTTCATCTTTAAGAGCAGCAATTACTGTCTCTTCGAAACTTTCGTTTCTGTTTGGAGTCAACCTTGATAGTGCATCCGCGTGTCCTAACTTTTTCGATGACACATGCTCCATCTTAAACTGATAGTTTAAGAGAGTTACAGCCCATCGCTGTAGTCGATTTGCGGTATGCTTAGGAATGCCTTTCTTTGATCCAAAGATCGTAATCAAGGGTGTATGGTCTGTTTGCAATCTGAAGGTCCGTCCATGGAGAAATCGATTATACTTTTTTACTCCAAATATTATCGACAGAGCCTCCTTTTCAATCTGGCAATAGTTTTTCTCAGCTGCAACCAAAGTTCTTGATGCATGAGCGATTGCTTTTGTTGTTCCATCCTCATACTTATGAAGTAATGCAGCGCCAACGCCGTAATCACTGGCGTCCGTTGCTAGTACTAACTCCTTGTCTGGATCAAAATGCGCTAATGCCAAGTCTGATAGTAGACATTTCTTAATTTTTTGGAAGGCAGATTCACATTCCTTATTCCAACTCAATTTACTACCCTTTTTTAGTAACTCGTTTAGAGGAGCTCTCAAATTATGCACATTAGGTATGTACATCGCGTAATATTGAACCAATCCCAAAAATGATTGTAGCTTCGGTACTGAGTCTGGAGCAGGCATCTTTTGAATTGCTTCGGCCCGTTGTGGATCTGGTCTTCGTCCCTCTTTGCCGATTATTTGACCAAGGTATCTTATCCTTTCCATAAAGAAATCGCATTTCTCCGGGCTCAATCTGAAACCAAACTCCTCTATTCTCTTAAATACTTCTCTGACGTGCTTCTTGTGTTCATGCAAATTTCTGCTCTTTATCAGGATATCGTCAAGGTATGCCATTGAAAATTCAAATTCTGCGAGCATCGTATCCATAACCTGTTGAAACAGAGCAGGGGCGACCTTTAATCCGAACGGAAGTCTTTTTAGTTTAAAAATACCCTTATGCATGTTAATGCACAGGTACTTTTAACATTCGTCATCGACTTTGATTTGCAAGTATGCATCCCAGATGTCTATTTTGGAAAAAAATGTTTCCTCCGTTTAGTTTTGAGAATAGATCTTCTGCCGACGGAAGGGGGTAATTGTAGTCCTGCAAACAGTCATTAAGGCCCGTCGAAAAGTCAGCGCAGACTCTTATTTTGTTATTCTTTTTCTTCACATATACCGTCGGACTTGCCCAATCCGTGTGGTCAACCTTTTCAATGACGTTTAATTGTTGAAGTCTCTCCAACTCCTTCTCTATTGCGTCCATCGATGAAAAAGGTACATTTCTTTTAGGTTTGAACACTGGGGTGGCATTTTTCTTCACCTCAAATTTTGCTTCTGTTTTCACACAGTATCCAAGTTTTTCGGCAAAAACCTTTGGGAATTCTGCATTTAAATCGTCCATGAAGCCTTCTATTTGGTTTGAGTTCTCTGTGGTCAATGTATTACAAAAGGAATTAACCGGTCGTTCCCATAAGTTGAACATGACAATCCAATCCACTCCAAATAGACTTGTGTTCCTTCCTGGTACTACGTACACTTTGGACTTGTGTGTTTGACCACCAAATGACACATTGCACCTCAGTTCTCCTTTGAATTGCAACCTTTTGCCGCACACACTCTTCGCCATCTTGCTGGTTTCTCTTAGTTCAGGTCGACCGATCCTTCTCCAGATATCTTCATCTATGATGCTAATGTCCGCACCACTATCCAGGAGTAATGTTACAGGATGTCCATTTATCTTTACATCGACATATTTACGCCTTTCGCAGCTTTTCTCTTTCCTTGTGCGAAGCGTATTAACTTTGTTGGTCCTTCGTTTTTTCTTCTGGTTACAATATGTTCCTTTGTGGCCTTTGAATCCACATTCGTAACATATCCTATTCGTGAACCAGCAGATCTTTTTGGTGTGTCTTGTACTTCCGCAGCATTCACAACTTTGGTCTTTGTACATTCTGGGAGTTTTTTGTTCCTGGGTCTTGTATGTTCTAGAGGTCCTTTGCCTTTTTACATGTTGTATCTTGTAAACGCTTTTTTCTTCAATGCGGGTGTTGTCTCTTTTGATATAAATGAGATGTTGACACTCCTCGGTTACTTTTTGTAAAGTTACATTCGGGTCCGACTCCATAATTGTCAAGATCCGGGATCTGACATCTTTGTCCCTTGGTGATGTAAGTCCTTGTACAAAGATTAAACATTTAAATAAATCTGCCGAAATTTCATTTAATTTAAATGATTCACATAAGCAATTTACAGTACATGCATATTCTAAATAGTCTTCGGATTCCGACTTCTGTAAATTTAAACATTTATATCTAGAATGAAAAAGGCTGTCTCTTTTATCAAATATTCTAGATAAGGTATTAATTGTCTCTTCAAAATTCACGTCCTCCGGTTTTTTGGGGTAAAATTAAATTAGCATACTTGATGTTTTCGTCCGTCCCCAGTTTTTATAGTAACAGCGTAACTTTTTCTTCGTCGGTCCAGTCCGAACATCCTTTTGTAAAAACTGTTTCGTACCTTCTATAGTATGCTGGAAATGTAACGCCAGTATCGGGAGAGTAGTGAAATTCTGACAAAGAATTTGAAATACCCTCTGCAGAAAAATTAGTTTTCTTCTCATCTGTCGACGTTTGAATTAATTTTTCAAAATTCTTTTGTTGCGTTAACATTTGGCGTTGAAGTATTTTTGTTTGCTCTTGTTGTGCCTCTAAAGTTTTTTGTGTCCATTCTTGCGGCTGCAGTAGCTGTTGTTGTAGCTGTTGTTGTTGCTGTTGTTGTTGCTGTTGCTGTTGTTGCTGCTGTATACTTAGAGTTAACGCCTTCGTCAACTCAGCCAATTACTCCATTTTAGCTTACTTACAGTACAAAATATCTTTTCAAAGTTTACAACAATAACTTCACAAAAAGTTCGTCAATATGCGTTTTCGTAAATTAGCAACATAATTTTTGCAAAAATAATGTTTCACAAAGTTTATACAATTTACCAACAGTCTTTAACCAGGTAAAACATTTTCACAAAATAATTTCAGACAATAAAACGTTTCCAAAATTCGCACAACAAATAGTTTCAATTACGTTAGACAAAGCAATGAACAATTATTTTCCACAAAAATACGGCTGCACTTGGGAGAGAGAAAAAAAATATGACAATAATTTCTGAATTGTTTAAAGAAAAAAAATCGTAAGCGTACTTTTTTCTTTCGAAATTCGTAATCTCACGGTGCAGGTTTCGAATTCAGCTTGTGCTTCCCAAATATTTTTTCATTAACATACAGATAAAGTTCACTTTACCTTAAAATTGTTTCGAGTACAATTTTTTTTTTACTTTCCCGTTAGTTCTTACCGAAGAAATCCGTACTTTTTACTACTTTAGGTAGTAAAATTCGCACGTGTCGACTTTTTTTTCTTCTTGCCGTCCTTGCAAATTTTCTTAAAAAAAATCCTTGAATAGTACGGTAATTTATCTCTGTTAAGAGAAAAAAATATATATCCTCGTTCTCCACTGTTATATCCTAAATTACATAGGACATACTAAATTTAAAATACGCCGAGTGGTTTGCGTTTAACAGGGATCCGGTAGGAAGTAGAGACGTTTACTCTTCGCTCACTTCCAGATATGACTGCCCGTCTTATATACGTACTTTCGTATATAGTCAATACCTGATTACGTCCCTTTATATTAGTTTTGTATTTATGCTAATCATGACCTTTACAACAATATATATATATATATATATATATATATATATATATATATATATAAATCGCTTATAGATTTATCGAAGTTTTGAGCGTCCTGTTTCATACCTATTAGTGCAACAACATGATAGTATCGCCCTAAATAAAAGAATGTTTCGAAAAATAACTAAAACCTGAAAAAATTGCAGAAATGCATAAAATCTCATGTTTATTATAATACAAAAATATACTGTTCAGCATCACTTTTGAAGAAACTGGATCCGCCAGAAAAATTTTTTCAGCTTTAGAGCTCACTTTAAATATATGAATCGATAACATTAAACGTTATAGTTACGAAAATAACATAGGGATAAGCCTATATTTAAGTCGACAGTCAGGCAGAGAAATGACCGGTTTTATCGCTAAATATACTGTTGAGTAGAGCATCAGCTCTGAGCGGCTGGCCGGTCAGATTTTTTTTAGACAGCGCCGAACATACAAGGAATCCGGAAATGATAGCGTAAACTTCCGCTTAGTACGAACATATACATACACCACCATTGCTGTATCGATTCTCAAACAATTTTGCTCTTTCTTTCTCTCTCTTTCTCTCTTCCTTTCTTTCTCTCTTAATTTTCAGTTTAAATGGACGTTTTTATTCCCTTTTTCTGTCTTTGATATATTCCATATCTCTCTTTTCTTATCTTCTTCAGTCTTTATTCTCTATTTTTCACTTGTCTTTTTCATTTTTAAAAACTTTTTTCTCTTTTATTTCACTCTCGATGTTTTCTCTCTTTACTCCCTCCTTTTCTCTATCCACCTTCCGCTTCTCTGTCCCTTTTTTGTTTTTGTTTTTAATCGTTTCTCTCTTGAGTTTTCTTTTTGTCTTTTTGTCTTTTTATTTTACTTCTTGTCTCCCTTCCCGTATCATTTTTTCTCTCAGTTTTTTACTTTTTCTCTCTCTCTCGCCTTTCTCCTTTTTCCTCTCTCTTCGCCCTCTCTTCCTTCAATTAGCAGTACTTCCATTTCAGCATTTCTTCCAACATAATGAATCAGTACTGACCGATCAATATATGTTATCAGCCTTCGAGCCACGTTGTATGAACATTGTTTGTCCATCACTCTAGACATGGTTATGGGAGTGTTAGTGGGCAAGAGGCTAAAGGCTGGCGTAAATTAAAGGCTGTTTGCCGAAATAGGTCAGGTTGGGGTGTCAACAATAGACGGCTAAGCTTTAAAAGCATCGGTGATCAGGGGGGTGATGTTTTTACTCAAATAAACTCACACCAAGCAATACGCCGTTGGGTTACTGTCCAAGATAGCTGGTTACTGTCCAATATTTGAAGATAATCACGTGTTTTGCTATTACAAAAATAGGCTACGTTTTGTTTCTGTAGAAAAGTTCGACGTTTGTAGAAATGCTGTGACTATTGATAAATCTGGCATTGCATGTTTATTTATTAATTCTATTCAGACATAGGTAACAGAAATAGAAGAGTTAAAAAGTGTAACATATTTAAAAAAAACTTCTGTCTCTTTCTATTTTCAGCATACCACAACTCATTGCTGTCGCACGCACGCACGCACGCACGCACGCACGCACGCACGCACGCACGCACGTACGCACGCATGCATACTATCTCTCTCCTTCTTTCTATCTCTCTCGCTCGCCTTGTTAGGTAAACTTTTGCAACTGCTTTAAATTAATATAATAGAATGAAAACAGAAAAGAAAATGTCGACGGCAGCTGGCTGTTTACCAGTAATAATTAATTTAATTCCAGATTATTTTAAGTGTATCCAGTTTTACAATAACCAGCTTGGGATCATACTAAATCGGGATATGCATAGGTTGTACCTGTACCTTTCATAGATTCCCAGTTTTAGCCGGACACCCACACTAAAAGAGAGAAATAATACTTTATTTATATAATAGACTACCATAGTTATCCGGTGTTATTCGAGTGGCAAACGTTAATGACGTCATTCGTTTATTTTTTCTTAGGAAAATCAGTTTTTATGCACAGGAAAATATTGTTTTTATCATTAGTTTAATGACAAAATTCAAGCGTTTGTCTTTCTGTTCGGATAAATTTCTCAAAATGAGAATAAAACAACATATTGTCTAAAAAGTAGGCTTTAAAGTACACAATGACCTTATTCAATCACTAACAACAACGCTAAGTTATTCTGCTAGTATTATGTATATACACGAATCTAGAAAATTATTGACATCAGTTCCAAAATTCAAACACCCCGATTTTCTGGCATACGATCGTTTTCTAAGACAATTTTGAAAATGGATTTTGTGTTATACTTTTGATAACTCAAAATGATGTCTTCATCAGCGCCTTTTACAGAATCACGTACATAAATCATTTAAGAAAAACTAAAACTTCCATTTTTATTCCAAATACAACAAATATCCAATCAATATTGGAGCTAAATCCGCCATATATTATCCAATATTATGATAGTAAAGTACATAAAAAAACATCTAATTAAATTTTAAAATGTTTAAAATCAAGAATGAACCATGAAGAAAAATAAATAAAATACAAAAAAAATAAAATTAAGAAATGAAAATAAAATTAAGAAACATAAATGACTAGCAGAGCTACTCGGCGTCGCTCGGAGCTATAAAAACAAACTAGAAGTTTAATAGTATGTGTAACATCTTTATATTAAAACCTCTATTTCTCTTCCTCTCTCTCTCTCTCTCTCTAGCCGTCTATTTATCTTTCTCTCTTTCTCTTTTAATACTCTAATGTTAGAAGGAGGCATTCACAGATCTGTATAAAATACCGATAGAATGAAAGTATAAACAGACATGATGGTGATAATAAGTATTCGTCCTGCACAATGCCGAATAGAACTAATAGTACCGAGCAATTCTTAATTTATTGTACCCCACATGTCACAATAGTATGAAGATAAATGATGTTGAAAAAGAAAATAGTCTGAAGAGATTTGATATATACCAGTTACCAAAAGTGATACTGTAATCTTGCAATTTTTGATCTCGGACACCACCGAGTAGAACAAATAGTCCTAGTCAGTTCCTAATTCCTGCCCCTTATCCATTTAAACATATGATAAAAATACGTTAAGTCGATGGAGTCAATAGTCCAAAGAGAGTTAATATAATTCAATTAATAAAATGTATACTGAAATTGTACAATTATTGATCCCAGACAACGCTGAGAGACACAAATAGTCACGGTCAGTTCTTAGTTCTTGTCCCAACTCGATTTCACCTCATAGAGCATGTTCATTTATGTAGCGCCCCTATTATATGTAAGAACTCATATTAATGCGTCCCTGTCATATAAAAGAACCCATATGGTTTATGTGTTCCCTTGAACCAAAATGATATTCATTTATGTAGCGACCCCGTCATATGAAAGAACTCATAAAGCATGTTCATTTATGTACCACCCCTATTATATAAAATAACTCATATCAATTACGGTGGTAGTACTGGTGGTGGCGGTGGTGATAATAGTGGTGAAGGAGTGAGAGAAGAAGAAATAGTGGTGGCTGTGGTGGTGGTGACGGTGGTAATTGTGGTGTTGAATGAGAAGTGGTGTTGGTGGTGGCAGTGGTGTTTCTGGTGGTTGTAAAGGAGAGCGAAAGTGGTGGTGGGAATGGTTTTAAACGTCTTAAATACATTGTAAAATTCGTCTCATTTCTAAATATAAATGATCTTCACTACTTTTAGAACTGAAACATATTGCAATTATTATTACTAATGAAATCCCAACAAATAAAGCTAATCCCATGACCGGAAATAAAAAACAATTCTTTGAGATCTTCAGTCTGAACTTCTACCAACCGAGCTATTCAGGCTTTCTTTTAAATAAATCTTAAAACATTACCATAATAAAATAATGAAAGCTTTGATACGACATCATAGATTTATAGTTTATGCTATGTTTCAAAACATTAATTCAACATAAACAATAATAAAAAATAAATGAATGGTAAAACATTATCAATAGCGTAGGAAATAATTTAACATTCCAAAAATGTATTTTGTTTTAACTACGTATTAACGTTAAAGATATTTAATATTTATATAAATTAGAATTTAGGTCCGTAGGGCGCATAATCAGAGTTCATCTTACAATTTGAGTCCGTAGGGCGCATAATTCCAGAATTTGGATCCGTAGGACACACCAATCTTGTGTATCTGAAAGTGGGGTCCGTAGGGCGCATAATTCTAGTGTATCTGAAAGTTGGATCTGTAGGGCGCATAATTCTAGTGTATATAAATTTGAGTCCGTAGGGCGCATACTTCCGGAATATCAATAATTTGGGTCCGTAGGGTACATCATTCTAGTGTATCTGAAAGTTGAGTCCGTAAGGCGCATAATTCTAGTGTATCTGAAATTTAGATCTGTAGGGCGCATACTTCCAGTGTATCTAAGGAAAGAAGATAGGAAGGTAGAAAAGATAATAGTGTTAGGGAAAAAGTAAAGAAGGTATAAAAGGGAGGTAGTGAGAGGGAAAGTATATATATATAAAATAGAAAGGTTGGTAGTGAGAGTGAACAAATACAGGAAGGTCGAAAGGTTGTAGTGGGCGTTAAAGAAGAAACAGAAAGGAGAAAATGTGGTAGTGGGAGTAAAAAAAGCAAGGTAGGTAGAAAATGTGGTGGGTGGGAAAGACAGAAGACAAGAAGGAAGAAAAAGGGTGGTGGTGGGTGGGAAAGTAAAAAAGGAGTTAGAAAGCGTTGTAGTGGGAGTAAAAGAATACAGGAAGGAAGAAATGATAGTACTGGGAGGGGAAGAAGACAAGAAAAATACAAGAAAGAGTGAAAATGGGAAACACAACAGGTTGAAAATAAGAAATAGTGTAAGTGGGTTAGACAGCAGGCAAGAATGAATATAGAGTGGTAGTGGGAGGGACAGAATACATGAAGTAAGAAAGGGTGTTAGTAAAAGTAGCAGAAAGTAAGAATTAGAAAATGGTGGTAGGGGGAGAGACAGAAGAAAGGAAGAGATAAAGGGTAGTAGGAGAGACAGAAGAAAGAGAGGAAGAAAGGGTGGTAGTTGGAGGGAAAGAAGAATAAACAAGGGTGCAAGTGGGGGGAAATGAAAAAAAGAAAGGAAGAAAAGGTGACAGTGGTAGGGAAAGAAGTAAGTAAAGGCGAAATAGTAGTGGTTGGAGTGAAAGAAGAAATAAAGGAATAAAAAGTCGTAGTAGGAAGGAAATAAAACATGATGGTATATAGAGTGGTAGTAGGATTGAAAAATATAAGAAGATAGAAAATGTGGTAGTGTGAGGGAAATAAGATATGAAGGTAAAAAAGAGTTATAGTTAAGGTGAAAGAAGAAAGTATGAGGAAAATAAGTAAGAAAAGGGTTTTAGTGGGAGTAGAGGAAGAAAGGAAAGTAGAAAGGGTAATAGTCGAAAGGTAAGAACAAAGTAAGTCAAAAAGCAAGGTAGTGGGAGGAGAACGAGACAAAAATGAAGAAATTGTGGTGGTGTGAGAGACATAATAAATGCAATCAGTGAAGTGGAAATAAGAAAGAAATTAAGTTAAGAAAAGTTGGTAGAAGGAGAGACCGACGGAAAAAAGAAGAATGGGTGGTAGTGGAAGAGAAAGAAGAAAAGAAGGTAGAAAGTGTAGTAGTAGGAGGGACATAATAAAAAAGTTAAAATAGGGTTAGTGGGAGGGAAAGAAGAGAAAAAAGAAGAAAAGGCGGTATTTAAGGTTAAGAAGAAATTAATGTAGAAAAAGTAATGTAAGAGGGAAAGAAGATAACAAGAGAAAAAGGATTGTAGTGGGAGGGAAAGGAGAGAAGAAAGTATAAAGAATGGTAGTTTAGGGGAATAAAATAGGAAGGTTGAAAGGTTGGCAGGGAGAGTGGTAGGAGAAAGGAAGGAAGAAAGAGTGGTAGTGGAGTGAAAGAAGAAAAGTAGGTAGAAAGGGTGGTTGTTTGAGGGAAATGAGACAGGTAGAGAGAAAGGGTGGAACTGTGAAGGACAGAAACCAGGAAAGAATAACAGATTGAAAGTGTGATGGACAGAAGAAAGGGCGAAAGTATGGGTGGTAGTGCGAGGGGCAGAAGAAAGGAAATAATAAAGGGCGTTTGTGGGAGGGAAATAGGAAAGAAGGAAGAAAAGAAGGTAGTGTGAGATGAATAAAAAGAAGGAAGAAAAAGTTTAGTAGGACAGAATGTAGAAAGGATGCTAGAAAAGGGGGGGTAGTCGAAGTAACAGAAGAAAGAAAGGTAGAAAGAATGCTAGTGGGAGGGTCAGAAGGCAAGAAGCAAAAAACAGTGGTAGTGGACGGAAAAGAAGAGATTATATTAGAAATGGTTGTACTAGAAGTAAACAAAGAAAGGAAGTTAATAAAGTGGTAGTGGGAGGGAAAGAAAAATCAGGAAAGAAAGGGTGGTAGTTGGAGGAGAACAAAGAAAAGAAGGAAGAAAAGAAGGAAGAAAAGGTGGTAGCGGGAGTGAAAGAAGGAAGAAGGAGAACAAATAGTAGTTTGAGTGAATAATAGAATGAAGATAGAAAATGTGTAGTAGAAGGGAGAGAATAAAACAAAGTATAAAGGGTGGTAGTAGAAGGAAAGAAGATAGGAAAGTATAAAAGCTGGTAGTGGGGTGAAAAGAAAGATGAAAGAAGAAAGAGTGGTAGTGGGAGTGAAAAAAGAAAAGAAGGTAGAAAGGATTGTTGTTGGAAAGATAGAAAACATGAAGTAATAATATATATGATTATATATATGTATATATAAATATGTTTTTATATATAAATATATTTATATATATGTATATATGTATATATATATACGTATATATATGTATATATATATGTGTGTTTATATATACATGTATATATATAATGTATATATATGTTTTTATATATATGTGTGTTTATATATATATATATATGTTTATATATATATGTTTATATATGTTTATATATAGATGTTTATATATATGTTTATATATATATGTATATATATAATGTATATATATACATATTTATATATATATATATATATATATATATATATATATATGTGTATATATATATAAATATATATATGTATATATATACATTCCATGAAAAATGGCAGTATACTGAAATCATATGTCCTTAATCGGGTTAAGATAAAACTTCATATACACTAAATGTACAAAAGCAAGTAAATTCCCAAATTTTTACACTTCTATTGTCATTAAGGGTATGACTACATATCAACCAAACCATTTCATTATCACATCACTACAGTATAAATCTCTATGCATGAGCGGATGAAGTGTGTGAGGTGCGCTGAAGAAAAATTCATACCAGTAAAATGCATAGCCCTGTTGTGCTCGCATACCCTTAATGATAATAAAAGTGTAAAAATTTGGAAATTTCCTTGCTTTTGTACATTTAGTGTATATGAATTTTCATCTTAACCCTGTTAAGGGCATATGATTTCAGTATACTGGCATTTTTCATGGAATGTCACTACTTTTGTAAAGGCTATGCCTCAATACAATTCCTTCTCATAACTGATATAGTTGGTAGTTTGACTAATCAATATATATGGTTAACTGAAATAAAAATGCCATCAGCTAGACACTAGAACCTCTATCTTTGCCAAAAATCAGCTGAATCCCTCAAATGGGCGATAAGATATAGAATAAAGTATATGAATACTGGCCATTTAAAAGGTTTTTTGGAATTTTCTGGAAAACTAAGGTATATGATGAATTGAAATTAAAATGCCATCAACTAGACCCTAGAACCTCTATCTCAGCCAAAAATCAGCTGAATCAATCAAATAATTGATGAGATACAGGGTAGCACATACGTACGTACGTACACACACATATAACATGATTTCATGATTGAATTTTATGGATCTTTGGGTTGCCTTCACTAATGATACTGAAATTCTACGCACTTATGGAACCTATCAAATAAAAATTTTGTGAAAAGTTTTAACTAATTTGGTTTATTGGTTTTTGAGTTATGATTGGTTAAAGAGATGAGATTTCCAACATAGGCCATTCGTGCGTCTATTAAGGGATAGAGCGCTCTCGAGCCTCCCCTGATGTATATATATATATATATATATATATATATATATATATATATATATATATATACATATATGTATGTATGTATATATATATATATATAAGTATGTATATATATATATATATATATATATATATAACATACTTAAATGATAATATGCATTTGTTATAATAGTAAAGTAAAATGTGTGGTGCTTTTTTTACTTTCACGACGACATGAAACTATTTAAAGAAATGTATAAACATTGTTATGTACTTACGTGTTTGCTGAAATGAGATTGTACAGAAAAAAATTACAAAATTCAACCAGTATTTATAAAATTATAAGAAAAGAAAAACAACGATCTTCCGTCTCTGTAGACATTTAAACTTACTTATAAGGCAAGGGAGATAACTAAAATTTTGTTTTCTGGAAAACTCAAAATGGGGATTGATGGATAAAATTGTGTTTTTATTTTTAATTTAATGAATAATTGATGAATTTACGTAATCTTTTTATTTACATTCTTTTTCTCAGTTACAACGTAAGTAGATAACAAAGTGCATACCCTTTTAAAGCTATTTTTAAGAGAGGCCTAACATGTCGTCGTGAAATTGAAGAAGCACCAAATTTGTTTTTCGGATTTGTTTCTATGAATATTAACTATATTATCTGGCAAACATATTTGTTTAAGACTTTTCAAAATTGCAAAGAAAAACATCTGTCATCACATTGTTAGTGGCTGACAAGCGGCAAATATGTGTAACTTACACAGAAATTTGTGTATGCACAACAAAGCATATTGTAGCGAAACAATACAATTTACTTTAATGCTCCTAGGTTATTCGTGAAGACAATTCAAAGCCTATTACTAGAGGAAGATCAGCAAAAATACCAGGTTGAGAACAGCTGTCACATCCATCTTAAAGTGAAGATTTTTCCACTTCCGCTGATTTCCACTTGTTTCACTGACTCAACGAATTTCTACATGGATTACAATTTTCAAGCAATGATGAAACCAAGAGTATCCTGAGCTGAAAACTAAACGCACAGTCCAAATATCTATATGCTTCTTAAGGTATTTTAATCATATTTATTGTTTGATAGGTATGAACTGCTCATTATAAAATGCAAAGTCATTATTATTATTATTATTATTATTATTATTATTATTATTATTATTATTATTATTATTATTATTATTATTATTATTATTTGTACTCACTAGAAGTTCTCACAGAGATCATCGTCAGTGATTGCTCGCCGACAACAACCAGTGGTATTTCCTGGAGTCTGAGTGACAACAAGTCTCCCCATACTTCCAATATTCTTAACCTCTTTTCGATAACGATACGGTATCGCAACAGCCTCTTACCATTGATTTCTTGCTGGTAAGGACACTTGGTCTTCTCTGGGATTTGGGTGGCAATAAGCCTCCCCAAGGTCTCAGCATTCTCTGCACTTTTCCAGTGGAGGTCTGGTTTGTGCTGTCCCTCCACGGTCTTCTCATCCTCCTCGACCCTCTACAAATATGTTGTCTGGTGTCAGTCTAGGCTGGCATCAGTTTTAAAAATGAATAAATAAATAAAATATTTCTTTAAATTATTTTTTTTAAAAAAATGCTTAATTTTTTTTTAATTTTTAATTTTTTTCATTTTCTGTTTCCTTATTTAAAAAAAAATCCTTAATTCTTTAAAAAATTTTTGGGGTGAGTGGGGGGAAAAGGAGGAGCTTATAGTTTGCTTGTGATTTTTGTTTCTTGGTTCAGTTTTGTGTAGTAATAGCTGAGGCCGGTGTACTTTATTAGGTGGGGGAAGATTATGAAGTACTGTTTCTTGCAGCTTCTGTTCATTGGCTCTTGTTGTGGTGTTCTTTGTATTGTTTTGTTTTATCCGTTGTAAATTCCTTGTGACTGGTTAGCCTTTGTAGCTTATGTGTGTTAGTTTCCGCATTCGAGGATTTTCCTTAAGATTGCAGCTGTTTTGATCATTGCCGTCATTTGTATGGTTTCAATAGTCCCTTTGATTCCAATTTCTCCCAGTCTTTTCTCCAGGTTTTTGGGGACTGTTCCTAGTGCCACTACGATTATTGGTATTATACTGATATTCTTCATGCTCCATATTCCTTTAGGTTCTCTGGCTAGTTCTGTGCATTTACTTCGTTTTTCTGTGTCTTTGATCTTCACTCTGTGGCTGCTGGAACGGCGAAGTCTACGATTTTACAAGATTTTTCCTTTTTGTCTATTATAATACCATCGGATCTCCTTGTTTGTATGAGTTTATCTGTTTGTATATCCATATCCCAGAAGAGTTTGTGTGCTTCGTTTTCCAGTAGTGTTTCTGGTTTATGTTCGTACCATTTGTCTGCATATTCGAAATTTAATTGTTTGCACAGTTCCCTGTGTATTGCTTTCCCAACACAACCATGTCTGTTCTTGTATTCTTTTTGAGCAAGTTTGCTACATTCACTTATTATATGACTTACTGTTTCGTCTCTTTTTCCACACAGTCTGCATTTATTGTTTTCCTGGTTTTTATCTATTTTAGCTTTAATGTAGTTTGTCCTAATCGCATTGTTCTGTGCAGCCAGCAGTAAAGATTCCGTTTCTCTTTTCAAGTTTTTTTTTCTTAGCCATGTCCAGCTATTTGCGTTGGTTTCTTCTCTTGTGAGTCTTATGAAGCGTCAATGTAGTAGTTTTTCTTCCTATTTTTTTTCTTGTCTGTTTGTGTCCGATTTCGATGCTTCCTACGTTGTTCCTTGGGACGGTATCTCTTGCTGCGGTGATCAGCCTTTTTGTGTTCTGGTTTATGTATTTCTCCAGCTCTTTTTTAGTGTTGTCCACACAGTCTTTTATACTTACCAGTCTTCTTCCCCCTTCGTTTCTCTTCACGTAGAGTCTGTCTGTATCGTCTTTTGGATGTAGTGCATTGTGCATAGTCGTTAATTCTCTAGTCCTCTGATCAAGGTGTCTGAGTTCTTCTTTAGTCCAGTTTATCAATGTTCCAGAATATCTTATTAGTGATACTACCCAGGTATTCATTCCTTTGATTAGGTTTCTGCTATATCATTTTGTTTCTAAGAGCTTTCTTGTTGTTCTCAGGTATTCTTTTCCAATCTTCTCTTTCATTTCTGTTGAATTTATTGTGTCTGCTTCCAAAACTCCCAAATATGTATAGCTCTATTGTTCATCTAGCGCCCTCATCTCCTCTTGGTTGGGTAGTTCCATGCCCTCAGTCGTCTCCAACTTTCCTTTTTTAATTTCTAGCAATGCACACTTTTCCATTCCGAATTCCATTTGAATGTCCTGACTGAAGATTATTATTATTATTATTATTATTATTATTTACTAACTTCGGTTTCTCACACAAGTGATTGCTCACTGGTAAAAATCGGTAGTGTTCCTTGCAATAATAGAGTGTTTGTCAAGCTTTTCCAAATCACCGCTCCGCTTATTTAAATCACTATTTTGAATCACCGTTTGTTCTCGCAACAACCGTTTAACTTTGGTTCTCGCTGATAACAGCCGTTGTCTCTCTATTCTGTTCGTTTTATCAGTATTACAGTACTCTTTCTGTCTTTCCAGTCGAACTCGGGACGCTGCCATCCCTCTCAATCTATTATATCCTTAGAACAATATATTCATTTACAAAAATAATAAAATAAAATAGTGACTTTATTTCAATATTTGTTAACCATTTTTTAAACATTTTTCACGACCAGAAAACATTAATCACATCTGCGTACGTTCTTCTTCTTCTTCTTCTTCTTCTTCTTCTTCTTCTTTGTACTCCGTGCGATTTCTTACACAGGTTATTATCAGAGATTACTGATTTGAACATTCTCGATATTTTATTATATGAGGATTTGCTGAGAATTTTAAACCAGAAATGGCTATCTATTCGATAGTTTAAATGCTTCCAAATCACTTTCACATTTTGAAGCGACACAATGGGATTTAGCCGGTTGCTCTACTAATGAAATCATAAGAATAATTGACACGGTTACGAATTATCAAAAATGTATTTCGGTAGATTTAATCTTGTAATTTATTTACTATGTAATTTTTCAAAAGTTTGTGTTACTACTTCAATGTATGACATTTATTGTTTCAATTCCTAACCACTTAATTGTCAATAAAATAATGTGTAAATCACTTACAGTGAGAAACCGGTACAGCCACTTGGGAAGTAGTCAAACGATCTTTTTAATAGAGAGATGAGAAACAATCTTTAGTAAACTCATTTTCTGAACTGTTTCGTTAAAATGTGTATGTGCGAAATGTAGTTAAAGTTTGTATGGGTGTAATTGAGTTAAAATGTGTATGTCTGTAATTAAGTTAAACTGTGTATGTGTGTACTTGAGTTCAAATGTGTATGTCTGTAATTAAGTTAAACTGTGTATGTGTGTAATTGAGTTAAAATGTGTATGTCTGTAATTAAGTTAAACTGTGTATGTGTGTAATTGCGTGTAGAAGAGAGGATGTTTGCTTGTTTCTGTGAATGCATTTATGTCGCTCAACTTTTATTGGATTTTTGTTTTTCATGTTATAATTTGTGTTCCTAAAACTATGTGTACGTGTGAATCCGTGTCATGTCAGTGGAACTAGAAAAAAATAATAACTAGCGGCGCAGGGTTAGGGTAGATGTTTCCTCGTTTCATAATCTCGTGAGTGTCTCATAAATCAACCGTGAGTGAGATAGTGTTGCATGACCCGAAACGAAATATGTGAAAAAGAAGTTTGAAGTAATATTAGAAAGGCAACGGTCATATATATATATATATATATATATATATATATATATATATATATATATATATATATATATATATATATATATATATATATATATATATGTCTGTGTATATATATATATATATATATATATATATATATATATATGTATATATATATATATATATATATATATATATATATATACTATTAGAAAAGTTTCCGCCAACCGGGCAGCTATTAAGCTCTATGTAGCCTTGTCTATAGGAAAAGAAAGACACAATTTTCTTTTCACATTTTGGTAATCTGAAGTAAAACAACAGAAATATGATTCGCATGGTGTTATTTGATATATTCCAATATTAAAATTTGATGAATTCTTTATAATAAAAAGAATAAATGAAAAGTTGGGGCGATTGTCAAGTATGAGCAACATGAAAAGGGATGAAGAAAACAAATAATCAACAAATAAGTGTTTTCAAAAGCAATATCGTAATTTTTTACCTACCTGCTTATTTTATCTGTGTTTTAAAGTATTTAAAGCATTTTTAAAGAATTTGAATAATTCGTCCAAATCCGATCCCGTTACAGTTTCTTTTACAAAATGGCATAAACGGACATGCCTTTATTTGGTGTAATGACTTATTTCGTATTTTGGGTGTAAACAACTAACAACTACTCAACAAATAACTACCCCCTTACGTTTTAAAAATTACTTCTTACCTAATTGAAAGTAGAAAAGTACAAACAAAATGATTAGACTTCGTAGACGGTCGTCGATCGAATCTCAGACATCTTTTTTCGTCTAACGTAATATATTTGATCAAACTTTTTAATTAAAGGAAGAAACGCTTTAAACTACTTTAACACACAAAATAATTATGTTGGTTCGTAGAAAGGTAGGTTTTATTGCCTTTGGTGTCAGTTGTTTTGTGACTATTTGCTTTTTTGCGTCCTTTTTGCTAAAATCAGAACGTCTATTGGCCCAATAAAAGGATATACTCCTGAGTAATTTAAAATATTTTATTTATGTTTTTCGATTTTATAAATAAAGACAGAAAAATAAAATAAAACTTAATGACGATTTTTTATACATCTATTTGTTTTGTAATTTTAAGTTAACAAAAAACTCGCAAAAGTTTAAAAGAATGTTATTCATAAGTGTCTTGTGAATACGACCCACCCACTTTCGCATTTACTCATGAAGTAGATAAATATTAATATTTTCGTAATTTCGATACAAATTTATTTATCGTTTAAATAAGAAATAAATTGACAAAAAAGTATTCAATTTGTTTGGTCAGTAATGTGCGGCAATAAAAAATAAAATTTAGCATTGGCGTCTCTCGTGAGAGCGAGAGAGAGAGAGAGAAAGAGAGAAAGAGAGAGAGAGAGGGGGAGATAGAGGGAGAGAGGCAATGAGTGACTTCTTTGCACCGGTATATATTTTTTCTATAAAGTAAATAAGTTTAATTTAAATGACCTTCTTTGACAATAAATGGATTTATCATATATTTTAAATTAAATAGCTTTACTTACTTACTGTTAATATCGACGAAACTATTGCATATATATGAGAGAAATTAGACAATATTACTTGAAATCAATAACCTAGAGCATTAATTTATTATAGACTGTTTACAAAATATATATGTAAATAAGGATTCCTAATTTCGGTGTAACAGTCTTTTGTCAGTACTATATATATATCGTATTTAATAATATTATGTTATATAATTTATTTAAGTAACATACATCCGTTCTGATTTTAATAAAGAAGTGATAAATAAAAAAAAACACTTTCGCATGTATTCATTTATATATATATATATATATATATATATATATATATATATATATATATATATATGTGTGTGTGTGTGTGTGTGTGTGTGTGTGTATGCATGTTTGTTAGAAAAAACAAAATAATAGAAATTAAGTTTTGTGATTAAAAGCGTAAGAAATAAATCTATGTTATATTAAGAAGACGAAAAGGTAACGAATATGTTGAACATCAAGGACCGAAAAAGACAGCAAGGTTAATAAATATTACATACGTGATATAAATGAAATGAAATTTAAAAAAAGAAAATTATACATGTGATATTAAGAAAAAGAAAAAAGCTAAGGATATGTTAAATATCATAGGAAATAAAAATACGGAAAGTATATAATGTCCTTAGGACAATGTATACGAGATATTGATGAAAATAAAATAAAACATCATATTCGAGATATTAAAGAAAAAGTAGAATGAACACTAAAGGGTAATAAAATAATAAAAATAAAGAGTGTGTGAACATTTTTATATAAAAACTTCAATCTCTCTCTTACTCTCTTTAGCTGACGTCCCCATTATTTCCTTCCGTTCCCAACCCTTTATTTTCTCTTATCCCATCTGATTCTTCTATAAAAGTTCAGAGACGCACCCATGTTGTACTAAAGAGTTAAAAGTTAAGAGACGCGCCCCTGTTGTACCGAAAAACTGAAAGTTTACAGATGCTCCCCTGTTGAACAAAATAACTAAATGTTAAGAGACGCGCCCCTATTGTACCAAATAACTATATGTTTAGAAACGCGCCCCTGTTGTACCAAAGAACTAAAAGTTTGCAGACGCCTCCCATGTTGTACCAAAGATCTAAAAGTTTAGAGACGGGCCTCTGTCGTGCCAAAAACTAAAAGTTTAGAGACACGCCTCTGTTGTAGCAAAGAACTACAAGTTTAGATACGCGCCCCTATTGCACAAAAGAGCTAAAAGTTTAGAGACTTAGAGAATTACAAGTTTAGAGACGCGCCCCTGTTGTAGCAAAGAACTAAACGGTTAGAGACGCGCCACTGTCGTAACAAAACACTGAATGTTTAGAGACGCTCTTATTTCGTACCAAAGTACTAAAAGTTTATTAGCGCGCCCCCGTCGTGCCAAAGAACTGAAAGTTTAGAGACGCGTCCCTGTTATACCAAAGATCTAAAAGTTTAGAGACGCGCCCCTGTTGTACCAAAACAAAACTAAAAATGTAGAGACGCGTTACTATTGTTCTAAAGAACTAAAAGTTTAGAGACGTAATTTAATAATGCCATTTTCACACCAGTTGTCGGAATGATATGCGTGTCAAGGTAAAGCATAGGAGAGTGGACCCCCTCCTTCCATGAACTCGTCTCATGCCGACAAAATTAATGCCGGTACCAAAATTTCCCCATAATAAGCGTTGATTATTCTTTAATACACACCTTCGCAGCCTCCTCTGATGTCATTTCCGGTTGATTTAAGGGAATGATTTGCCTTTTCTTTGCAGGAATGACTTGCAGTTTGGGTTCAATCATTTGTATTTACTTCATAAATATTCCACCATGTGTGTGATCACTATCAATGATTATATATTATTGAAGGAAATGTTTGATTTCTTTAAAGGTAGACATGGGGTGACAGACAGCTTATCATCGCTGATACTGGGGTTCGAACTTGAAACTTTTAATAATAACATGGACCACCATCCGTTAATATACATACAAATACGGAGCTATTCTCTGTAAGTGTTCATTACTGGTTTGAATATTTTGTTTACCCAGATATTAAAATCAAATGCTACCCTGGTCTACCACTATTTAGTGCCATTAGTGCGCATAACGTGTATTAAAAGACACTTAACGATACCCGTTTCATTGAATGTTGTCGTGTTTATTATAATGCAACTTAAGTTTACATCATAATATTCTACATTCGAGTTCTTGTATCATCATTTATCTGAATAAAAGAGCCATAGATATGAACATACAAGAATTACACATTACTTTCCGAGTTAGGGTCCAAAAGCTTCTCTTGAATACGGTCTTCAAGAAAACCATCATTAATGAATATATATCTTCTTGTCCTCTCAAGTTAAATATCTAATCTTTTTTAGAACAGATACTAAAGGTTCAATGTACTAAGGCCGGGGTTATTAATCTGAATGCCATTAACTCTTTTCTGGGTTTCATGGAGCGTCTAACATAGGGTGTATGTGTGGGTTTCAGTTTGAATGTATGAGAGGGGAACAGATCCATTATATTTTATAATTCGGTTAGTTTTTATGTTTTAGTTTGTTTTAAAATAATTCTCATTCATCATGCTGGATAACTTTGTTTTCAGATGTCAAAGAAGCGCACAACAACGAGAGTTCTCAGCTTTGGCTTTTCTATTCATAGTGAACAACCACATACAGATGCCACAGGGCAAGAAAACACTTGCTAAGGAGAGCATGAAGCCTTTCAAGCTGAACAAATACTTCACCAAGGTTTATGCGGAACTGGCCAACAAAAATTTGGCATAATTCAAAATCATGGAACAACAGCTAAAACGGTTTAGATATGATTACGGAACAGAAGTTCTCTTTCAAGTAAGCAAGACTATACTTGAATGGCCCCTATATATCCGTTTTCTTCCTTTCAGATGCCAGAAATATCTGCAATTCATCAAAAAGTTCAAATACATGAACGAGAACCTTACCTATTAATAACCAACAAACAGCTGTGTAAAAGAAGAGGTATTGATGAGAGACATATATGTCTAGGCACAACCTACGAAACAGACTGGTGTTCAGTGCCACTCCTTTGATATGGTTGACGATGCGAACCACTGATTCCATGGAAAATTTGAGAGGTACTGAACGTGTTTTGTAGGCAAGAGCCTCACAGTGAATCAGGCAGTGTGTTGTAATGATACCTGGGTTTTTCTCTTTCACCATAAATCCTGATTTAGAGCCGAGAATGCTGAGTGTTCCATCCGTACAGACACCAACCAATTTTGCCCATGAGAGTTTTTCTTCTTTGAAGAAGTTAGGAACTAATTTCATAATATAGTTAGACTTTGTTGCTGTTATTAGTGGTCATCAGAAAAGGAACTCCTCCTCAACCTGATATTCGAAGATAAAGCGAGCATGAACCAAAAGCTTTCAACCGGCAAATACAGGGCCCAGATAGCATCATAATGTATACCGATGCCATTAAGGCTTTTCTCGACAAGTAAGCTCATTAAAATGGGAAATTTTAAAGTGCTAATGTAACTTTCTTTCTGCATCTGAACAAGGTCATCGGAGAACTACTTACTGAGGAGCTGCAAAAAAGGATCAAGGAACACTTGATAATCCTCCAAAAGTGAAAATGCTATTTTCATGAAACTGATAGAAATGAAAATGTTCAGCTGACACTTACACGCACTCGTTTCCAATGCAATGTGGATGGTCTTCGTGATGAGATTCACGAAGTATTCTTGGTGTTTATCGACAACACTACAGCAAAAAAAGAGTTCCGGGAACAGAAATGGTTTAAGAGCTCGAAATGCTGGGTCAAGCTGCTCTCTTTTTCCTCAAGACCAGCAAATTTGCTCTTACATCTGCGAAACTGGTTTCTCTACTCTCCTGGTGATAACATCGAAGGCAAGAAACAAGCTGAATGCTGAATCAGACATGCGATATGTCTTGAGCCGTACAAACCCTCATATTTATTTGTGTGTAGCATAAAAAATGCAGGCAAACACGTATTTAACTACACGAATACAGTGTAAAGAAACATTGAAATTAAAATGTTGTCTACGGGCTGAAATTCTGTATTCTCCAACTAAGATAAACAAAGAGATTCCTTCGGAGTTCTTTTATCTTAAATTAGACATCATTGCCCACATTGACTGTGTCTATAATAACATACAATGTGTAACGTTAACCGCGTTAAAGTCTTATAAATATATTAATATTTGTAAACTAGAGAAAAGTTTGGAAGTAGAGGTAATGTGATCTAGTAAAGTAAGCTTAATTTTTAGTTTGATACATCAGTCCCTAGTTATCTGTTTTTCGAAACGATTGGATTCAGACCGCGATAGGATTAGAGAGTTATTTATTAATAATTGTCATCCTGAAGACTTTATTAGTGATTGCATTGATAAAAAGGTTGCGCATGTTTTAATTCCTTAATAGTTTTAGGGAACGATAAACACTTACCAATATATATATATATATATATATATATATATATATATATATATATATATATTTGTGGGGTGTCACTAATCTTTCTGAGGCTATCAGGCCATCTCACTCTGTCATGCATCACACGGGGTATGTCTTCATAGGTATATTGTGATTCATCTGTAAGTTGCTTGACATACGTTGTCAGCCATCTGCTCATTGGACTACATGCCTGTTTTGACAAACACACACACACGTATATATATATATATATATATCTATATATATATATATATATATATATATATATATATATATATATATATATATATATATATATATATATATATATATAATATAGAGATTCAGTTTAAGACTCAAAAGGGGCCTTTTGAATTCTGAGAACTTCGATTAAGAAGAATATATATAAAGTTTAAATTACCTACTAGACACACTCATACAAGTCTTTTCGGTCTCTATGGACAGCCTGAGATGAAGACACTTCACCCTATAACTCAACCCTGGCCAACTATTCAAAATAACATAGTATTCGAAGCTCAAATATGATTCTCCAACACGGCTATTAACTAGCTCATACGAGGAATGGTGCACCTTCTCCTAGTGACGTTACCTCAAGTAACAGCACTTAGCTGGATACTCCACCATACTATATTCCAGCGAGTCTGCGATATATTGGGAATTAAAACTGCGTTTTCTTTCTTTGTTTAAAATGTCTCAAACATCTTTAAACTATATAATGGGTATTTCGATCTGGCCAGGTTTCCTTCCTCTCTATATTTGCCAAAGGTACTTAAACTGTTTTAATGCAGCTTGTATTCCTATATAATTCTATATACTAACTACAATATAGCAGAATAGTTCTTAAGTATAGTGTTTTAATTTTGTTATTATTATTATTATTATTAGTAGTAGTAGTAGTAATAGTAGTATATTATTATTAATATTATTATTATTAGTAGTAGTAGTAGTAATAGTAGTATATTATTATTAATAGTAGTAATAGTCGTTGTAATAGTATTCTTTGATATGCAAATTACCATATCCTATTGTAGTCTTAAAACTAAATGTTTTATTATTATGTGCTCACTAGGAGTTATAACACATGTGGAGCGCCCCTACCGGGGAATGCCGACGGGGCTGCCCAGGCAATTTTTAAATGGCCAGAGTGCTCACCTCTCGAGCGCTGGCTTTTCAAACCCCACTTTCTCGACCCGATCTTGGGTCACATCTTACTTGTGGGAGTAAGATAAAACTGGCCTTGTGCCTAAGTCCTGGGGAGGAGTAAATAAAACACATGTGGAGCGCTGGCTTTTAACCCCACTTGCTCGACCAGATCTTGGGTCACATCTTACTTGTGGGAGTAAGATAAAACTGGCCTTGTGCCTAACTCCTAGCGAAGGAGTAAATAAACACATGTGGCCTTTTGGCTAAGATCAAAGTGTAGTATCTGTTCCGATGGATACTGCACGCCTGTCCTGTGCAGTTCTAGGAGGTACACCCTCCCAGGCTTTGCCTCCCCTCTTTGGGGAGGAGTAAGTTTATTGCTTAATGTCTGAGGCGCCCCTACCGGGGAATGCCGACGGGGCTGCCCAGGCAATTTTTAAATGGCCAGAGTGCTCACCTCTCGAGCGCTGGCTTTTCAAACCCCACTTTCTCGACCCGATCTTGGGTCAGATCTTACTTGTGGGAGTAAGATAAAACTGATCTTGTGCCTAACTCCTGGGGAGGAGTAAATAAAATACATGTCATTGTTTTATCCCTGACCCGGTCTAAATGTTCTTATCCTGGAGGACACCGCACATTTCTAAAGAACCCATCCCACTATTTATTTTGTCCCGTAGGAAACGCCCTATTCCCACCAAGGAGCTGACTCTCTTGCTTTCGGTCTTATCAGAAGACAACGAGCAGCTCATACCTGAGATAGGATGGGGGAGGTCCTGCTAACTTACCATAATTATCGTTTTATTTTGTTCGTTATTTTTCCATCCCTTTTATTTTTATTTAGTTTGGGGGATTCTTTAAGGCTGTTTTTGTTCTCCCCCTCCAAAAATCATACGCATTGTATATATATATATTTTGTAAATAAAATTCAGCAAAACAGCTGGGGATATTTAAAGTAGCTTAGTCTATAGAGTGAATATGGTATTGTGGTGATTGAATCTAGTTTTAGAGCATAGACAAGTGGATGACCCTCGACCCTCATTCCCTCATATTTATTTTTGCCTTGTGGCACATCATAGTATTTGATATCTTTATGTAAAATTCTTGATAAATAAACCCCACAACTCATCGTCAGCAATTGCTTACAAACAACCAGTGGTGTTCCTTGTAGTCTGAGTGACATCAAGTCTCCCCAGATGTCTAGTACAATCAACTTTTTTTCGACAATCCCCGCAAATAACCATTGCGGTATCGCAACAGCCGTCTACAATTAATTTCTCGCTAGTAACGCCCATTGGTCTCCTCTGGGATTTAGGTGACAATAAACCTCCCAAGGTTCCAGTACTCTTTGCACTCTTCCAGTAAGAGTCGTGTTAGTGCTCTCCGTCCTCGGTCTTTTCATCCTCCTAAACACTTCCTGACTATTTTGTGTGATATTAACCGATTCTAGTGCCATCACTTTTTTGAGAGGGCCGTTTCTGAGATTTCATTCTGAGTTTTCATTCCTTGGTTGGTGTAGTTGTGTTCTCCCCGTGGTTTACTTTTCTTCATACTGTAACTTTCATGTCACCGGTTACCGTTCGTAGCTTATGCGGATTGGTTTCCGCATTCGATGATTTTCCACATCTGTTTTGTTCATTGCCGTCTTTTGTATAGTCTCAGTGATCAATTTGATTCCGATTTCATCCGGTCTTTTGTCAAAGTTTTTTGGGAATGTTATTAGTGCTCCTACAATTATTCTTATTATATTGACGTTTTTGAGGCTCGACATCCCTTTCAGTTCTCTTGCAATTTCCGTATATTTTTTCCGTTTTCAGTCTCCTTGACCTCTACACTGTGGTCTGCTAAAATGGAAAAGTCTACGATTGGGCAGGAATTTTGTTTTTGTCTTGACTATTATGACATCTCCCCTCTTTGTTTTTATAAGTTTATCTGTTTGAACCTCCACACCCCAGAAGGTTTTGCTGATTTTCATTGTCCTTACTGTCTTTAGTTTATGTTTGTACCATTTGCCCGCATATTCGAAATGCAGTCGTTTGCATAGTTCCCAATGTACTGCTTTTCCCACGTAGTCGTGCCTGTTTTTGTATTCTTTTTATGCTATTTTGTTGTATTCACTTATTATGTGATTTACTGTTTCGTCTCTTTGTCCACACACTATGCATTTACTGTTTTCCTGGATTTTATCTAGTTCAGCTTTTAAGTAGATAATCATAATTGCATTGTTCTGTGAAGCTGTCGGATGAGATTTAGCTTCTCTGTTCAGGTGTCTTTTTCTCAACTATGCCCAAGAGTGTTGGTTGGTCTCTTCTCCGTTCATTCTTATAGTACATCCATGTTATTGATTTCTCTCTCCACTTTTCTTTTCTTTTCTTTTTATTTCTAGTGTCAGTGCTTTCCGAGTTGTTCATTCGGACGGTGTCTCTTGCTGCGGTGATCAGCCTTTCTGTATTTCTCCAACTCTTTTGTGTCTTCAACACAACTTTCTATACTTACAACCCCTTTGTTTCATTTCACGTATAGCATGTCCTATCGTTTTAGGGTGTAGTGTGTTCTGCATGGTCATTACTTTTCTAGTCTTCTGGTCAAGGTATATATCTTGAAACACGAGTTTCAAAATACTTGAAACTCCCACAATTTTATAAAGAGGTTTTTACCTCGGAATATATTATGGAATACATGCACACGCATTAAATCACTGTGTGAACGTTTTGACTAAACAAGTAAGATTAATTATGAAAAAAATGAAGAAATCTCTTTTTTACTCCTCATTTTCTACACCAATATATTTCTATTTCTTGCATTGTGATTGCCTTCTATGACTCATCTCTGTCATATTTCTTGCAATCCATTAAACAAACTTAATATTATATATTTATATATACTTAAACCTCTAGATACGATTGCCTCTAAATACGAATTTTTCTAACATACGAGGTGAAATTCGATCAAATCATCGGATCTACACTTGATAAAAATTTAAAATATGACGTCGAAATTTTGTTATTATCCCGCTATGCGACACCACTCACGACAGGTTTAAGAGTTGAGTTCACAGTTCTGCTTCGGTCCTGGAACGAATTTAATTCCTATGTAACGGTTTGACTGCATATTAAAAAAACGGTAAGCCTGGACAGTACTTAGATTCTTGACGATTTGAGAATAACAGGTGATGTATGTACAAATCCATGAAAACTAAGTTCCTCATATGACCCTAGTATTTAGAAATAAAGTGTTTCATGTGATGTTTTACTATGCATATTCTTATTCTGCTGACTTGTCGAAGTGCGTTGTTCAAAATCGATCTATACTTCATCTACATAAGTTAACGAAAATCATATTAATATTTTACCTAGTGATGTTGATGCGCGACAAGTGAACAACTGGCGGTTGCTATGGCACTCTTGACGGAAGCTGCGCAATTATCATGAGAGACAGTTAGAAAATCAACAACTGAATCTTTGCGATGTTATCGTTGAACAAAAAAGTGCTTGTATGTAGGTCACATCGTGGGAATTATAGGATAATTAAATCTGTGCAACCAATCACGTGGGAGATGACGGTTTCATTATAGAAGAAAAATAAGAATGAACACAAAATACGATTCACTGTTTGATATTAGGGTAATAAACTATGCGGAGTTCAAATAGTATTGTATCTAATGTATGTATCAGTAAGAGGCAGGAGCATGAACGATACAGAAACAAAGATTAATTCTTATAAAAGAGATGAATACAGGCTTATTGTTCAATTCGATATTTCGCCCTAGTTTTATCAAAAATAAATATGTATATTTTATTTTAATTTAAAAATAATTTAAAATTATGTTAAAACGAGAGCATCGCGTGGTGAAGGTTTGAGGTGAGTTACAACCTCTAGTATAGTTTGTTCGACGTTGGAAATTAACCGATACTTTTATATTATTATCATTTTCTTATTTATTTTTTACTAGTTTTGCCCTTAAATAAGCAGTATGGTGAATTCCTAATAATATTATTGATACGGGAAAACGCCAGGCATATCCTTTAGATGTCCAATACAACTTTTTAAACGATGAAACATGTAAGAGGTACCGGAAGGAGAAGTTGAATGTTCACTTGCTCATCTTCTTGACAGGAGAGTTCTGTTTCTTTGTGTTTTTTCCAAAGCACTTTCGGACAGACGATCTGAAACACTCTTTCCGTAGATTTTTCAAAGTGGACATGGGGCTTTTCCTGAACTTCTGGTTCCTATTATACCCTAACGCATGTATATTTACATCAATATACATGTAGCATCCTTTTAACCTTGCGTACTGGTACAGCTTTTTAACCAGACAAAACCGACTTTTTTTTCGGCATCTATCGGCTGTAACAGCTGGAAGGTGCCGAAGCGCTGAGGCAATCGGAAAAAGCAAATGATAATTCTTGGTCTTCGGAGGATATAACTCCGAAGAGCAGGAGGCTTTCCAGGTGACAGTACCCAACAGGAACGTCGAAACCGTCTTTCTCACGTCTGTGCAAATTCCAAAAGAAAATCTGAATTTTTTTCAAAAATGACTAAAACAATTATCGAAAAAAAAACTTATATACTTTTGAACCGGACATAAACTGAACTGTGTTTTTTACCCTAACCCTAAACTAACCCTAAACTACCCCTTACCTAGTCGGGTTTTACCCGCTACAATGGCAATACAAATATCCGCCCTAAAATCGAATAAAAATCTGTAAAACTCGTTTTTACATTGATTATGTTCTTAACAATCTTTAGTTTATTCATTAAAAACACAGAATTTATCAAAGAAAATAAATTTGTATAATTTTATTGATCTTGTTGATATATATATATATATATATATATATATATATATATATAGTCATAGGCAACACTTTTTTCGCCAGAAAGTAAAGCACAAGGCTAAATAGACTGGCCCAAGAGAAGAATACATTCATATGATTGACTTTACTATCACTAGGAGTCGTGAACTTAGAGAGATAATGAGGAGTGCGGAATGTTATACTGATGTTATGTTAGTCCAAGGAAGTTTAAATTGCGTATTCGTAAAAAAATTCGGGCAAACGGGGTAAAACTTCCAAAGCGCATTGCCGTTGCAAAACTGACAGACCTGAGTGTGCGTCAAATCGTTAAGAAGATATTTGAAAACATTGAATTTGATGGAACGTGGGAGAAATTTAAGACCAAGTGTACTCAGTGGGAACGAAATAACTTGGCTTTAGAAAAAAGAAGCATAAGAACCAGTTACTAGAAGGAAAGGAAAGATCCATGAAACAATTATTATAATAACCAACACCGTACACCGTGAAACTGAGAGGGCATGCAAAGAGCACAAAGTAGCTTTGCAACAAGACCTCGGAAAAATGAAGAATAAATGGTGGTCACAAATGACTTCAGTAATTCAAAAAAACACATGACGTTGAATACATTAAGCTGTCTAGTATATTACGTCTTATAGTCTAGTGTGTCCAGTATTTGGCCCTACAAAATCTTGCGTGATTCCACTAAAGTCTAAAGACAACCTTGATGTCATTAAAGAACCTCAGAAAATTCTTCAGCGGCGGGGAAAACATTTTGCTGATCTGTTCAATATACCTTCAGTAGTGAATATGATGCCATACAGAACCTTCCGCAATGTGCCGTAAGGTTGAGAATGGATCAAAGTAGAAGTGTCCCTCAAGCAAATAAGGACTGGCAAAACTCCTGGTCAAGATGACCTACCTGTTTAACTTCTGAACTCTGGAAGGCCAAATGTGACCTATTAAGTATTTGGTACTACTCCAGATGAAGCGCCTAATTTCCGTGACTGCTCGGCGGCAACGATCGGGCAGGTCGCGGAAGGGCCCGAGAGCTGCCGAAACGAAAACGAGGCTGAAGCAGGCGACAATAATTGGAAGAAATCACTAATCAAAACAAACCACCGGAAAAACAATGTTGACCGTGTTCTCCAGCCGCTCTAGGTCTTCGGGGGATGCGACCCCGCAGAGAAGGAGGGTTTCCTGGTGACAGTGCCTAACAGGAATGCCGGAACTCTCCTTCCAATAATCAAGCAGTCTGTTGTACCTGGGATCACGGCAGTATCCGATTGTTGGAGGGCGTACAACAGGAAGGAGAGGAGGGGTATCAGCACCTTACGGTGAATCATAGCGAAAACTTTGTCGACCCAACAACGAGGGCTTGCACCAATCACGTCGAGAGGATGTGGAAGGAAGCTAAACAAAGAAATAAGAAGGAATGCGGGACGAACAGAGCACTCGTAAACTGCTATCTGCGCGAATTGATGTGGCGTCAGAGATTTCGAAACGACCCCTTCGACGACATATTAACGCATATAGCAGAAATCTACCCCGTCGACCATTCTCCTTCCACGGCCTATCTTTCGTCGATGTCGGCATCTGCGCTCAGCACAACAAAACAAGCGATAGGAAGCCCTTTCGAACCGGCCGCCAACGTATCCACAAACCCTGACTCTCGACGAGAAAATATATGAAATCCCTCCACCCCCCAAAAAAAACCTATAAAAAAAACTAGCCTAAATATCCTAAGAAACATAACATACTTCTTTGTTTTATGTAAACAAAAAGACAAGAAAAAGTTGCCTAAATATAGTAAAAAAAATGCATTTACTTCTTTGATTTATGTAAACAAAAAACAAAAATAAAATTGAAAATGGTTCAACGAAAATAATTGAAAAAAATGTTTATTTATAATTCTTCAGGTATGGTTTGTTCATTTTTTTTCAAATATATGTGTTTTTTTCTTTTGTATTCTTCGTCTTATATTGTCGTCTGCCACTCATCCATTTTTACGACTTTCAGTTTTGCTTCAGCATCGTTTTCATCTCGGCAGCCCTCGGGCGCTTCCGCGACCTGCCCGATCGTTGCCGCCGAGCAGTCACGGAAATTAGGCGCTTCATCTGGAGTAGTACCAAGTGTGTAATCTTATCACTAAGACGCGGCATTGCACTTATTATTCTAAAAACTCGGTAGATGGTATTTTATTGTATCTCTATAAGGACAAGAGAGAGAAGGGTGTTTTTATCGGGATATATCACGTTTAGAAGCTGTCGGCAAAGTGTTTGCTTGTTGAACAGACTAATGGAAGATATTTGTCCAACAACAACTTCAGAATCACAGAGTAGCTTTAGATCTGGAACAATTAATTACTTAGATTAAAAAAAACAATGGAAAAGGGAGGAGAATATCAAATTATGGATTTATTTTTGTTACATGTTAAAAAAGATATTAAAAATGTTTTTACACAAAATAAAAGATACGAAATGCCCAGAATTTGGAAATACTTTACGAATTGCTTACAAAGAGACATTTTCAAGCAGTATGCAAATTCTAAAAACGTGGACTAGTTGAAGAAAATGAAATCAACATTGAAGTACTTTTATTAAAAAATAAAAACACGAATGTGGAGAAAATTGATTAAAAGAAAAATACAGAATATGCAAATGGATACCGACAGTGAGTTAGTGCCTAAAAGATTCTCGGAACGTATTGAAAAACAGACTTTACGGAAGAGCAATTAATAATTCCGCCAATTTGATAAGTCGATAATAATATCTTTAGGGTATTCTGAAGGTTCTTTGCAGTTAAAAGATTAATTTTCACATTTTGTCAAAAATACCACGGACTTCCTTAAAACTATGTGCTTTTAACATGAATTCAATGGAAATAATTAATGAGATAAAAATGAATAAAAACAGGCTATTAATATAGTTTAATAAAAGAACAATATTGTACCTCCTCTTATGAGTTTGAAACTTATCTGTTTCCATTAGTATTAGCAAAATATAATAAAATAGATGCACATCAGAAAGCATTCTCGGATGTATATCCTATATCTAATGTTGCAGTTGCATTACATGAACTGACAGGAAATAATGTTTTTACAAAAATAGAATGAAAACGGCATACAACCAAATAAAAATAGACAATACCTTCAAAGAAATACTGATGATAAATATTCAAACAGGGTACTAAAATGGAAAAGGAGGTCATATGAAATATTTAAAAAAAAACAAGCGCTATATTTCAAAGGACCATCAAACAAGTTTTATTGGGAGATATAAAAAATATGGTATGTTACCTAAACGATATATGCATAGGAGCTTTTAATAAGTATGAATTAAAAAACCGACATCATTTGGAATAAATAAATAAAAGCTGGAATGACAATAAATGAAAAGAAATGTGCAAACAAAATGAGTAAAGTATCATTCTTAGGTTATTTCGTTTCAAAAGAAGGAATATCACCAGTCTTTAAAGAAATAATACTAAGAATATCTAGACCTACTAATACAAAAAACAAACTTTAATCTATTTTTTCGGATTTCTACAAGCGATATTTACCAGAATATACGGACCTGACTGAACGGCTTGCAAATTTAAGAATAATAATTTTGAATTCATCTGGTTAGATGCACAAGAAAATCTTTTGATGGATTAAAATGTATTATGGCAAAGAAACCAATAGTAAAAAATGTAATCCTAAAACAGACATTTCGTTACGCACATACGCGAGCGGACATTAGATATCTGGAATATTATCACAGAAAGGGCATCCGATAGTGCATTTATCAAGAAAACTAACGAACACAGAATAGAATTATTCAAATATAGACAAAGAAGCACTGGTTATTTTGTGGATTATCACTAAAGCTCAACTATATTTTAGAAATGGTCATAAACCATCAGAGTTCATATGCAATCCAAGAAACGAATTACTGCGTATCACAATATCGAGAATACTAAGTTGGGCAGTAAGATTAATGGTATTTGACTTTGATATAAAATATGTCAAAGTAAATTCAATTCCACACATAGATTTTACAAGGAGTCAAAAAGTGAAACAGAAGAATTTAAAGATACATTATTACATTTGGTAGTCTGATGTAGTATCTTTAGATAGAAATAAGAAGGATCCAGTACTAAGTAGGATAACATCTAGGATGTGAGAACTATTTTGAGAGCTGAAGGACCTTCTAAATAAATCAGGCATATATTAACGATAGAAGATGGAGTGATTTCTTATGGGGATCTGATAGTTACCCCAGAAACAACATTGGTGATAAAAGTGATAAACACTGGAGTAACGGCCAGACAAACAAATGATAAGATTAGAAACAGTACACTCCCTACTAGGCTATAAATCATTTAGGTTTCAGGGAGATGTAGAGATACTGGCAAATTAGTCTGCCTAATTAACATAAGCGGAAGAGAGAGTCGATATTATTCTCTCTTTAAAAATAGCTAAAGTAGATGAAGCTTGACTATCCACTAACAAGTCTAACCTTTCACTTCACAACAGTTTACAATGTTACAGAATAAATATCAATATTAATAACACCATGAGACAAAATAAGGTGCGAAATGTGTTTAATAGAATGCATTTCGGTTTCTTCGTAAACAATTCAGCTATTTTAATTTTTTATAAATAGTTGAAAATAGAATTAATTACTTCGTGATGATTCGGACTTTTAGAGGAATTTGCAATCATTTATATTGTCAAAATAGAAGTCAGTTCTGCCTTGAATTTTGAATCTCTATATAATAAAAGATTGGAAATGTCGAAAGCTATTTATAACCATTAATTCTATATGAATTAAAACAACGTAACGTTCAAACAACGTTACTTTAAAATTGAACGACATAATTAAAAAAGGCGAACAAAAATGCAAATCAACAGATTTTCGGGCAACATCGTGTAAGTATAGCTAGTAAATTATAAGATACAATTTAACTCACTTTTCCGTCTATTAGCGCCCCCCCTCCCCAAATCCCTTTCACATCAACACACAAAACCATCGTCAGCAGTCAAATGAGAACACCAGGAAAAAGTGATACGATCTGTGGAATCGCATTACAAGATACAATTATAGGAAGCTGTTTCCTTCTGGAGCCATTTGTCTGAGAATGATACCTTTTCTCATTTATTTCACTAAATATCCGTTTCGATTTTTTCCTACAGATCATTTCTCGAAAAGACATTTATATTTTTGACACACACACACACACACCCACACCCACACACATATATATATATATACATATATATATATATATATATATATATATATAACTTAATGCCTGTTCGGCTCTAGATTGTATTGTATCTGTTAACATATTAAACCAATGACGCTCTAGTACAGATACTGCGATAAAAACGAAACATAAACGGTAAATAATGTCTCTTTTATAGAATTGTTAAATGTATATGTAGAAAAGTGGCGTGGCGTGGCGTGGCGTGGCGCAATTGTTATAGGCGCGAAAGGTGGGCTCGACATGTCGGCTTTCAATTCTGTCGAGGCTATTGCATTGATTTCACAAATAATCTTGGGCAATGTATTAATCTATGTTTCCTTCTTTAATAATCTTGGGAAAGGTATTAATCTATGTATCCTTCTTTAATAATCTTGGGAAATGTATTACTTTATATATCCTTCTTTAATAATCTTGGGAAATGTATTACTCTATGCATCCTTCTTTAATAATCTTGGGCAAGGTATTACTCTATGTATTATTCTTAAATAATCTTGGGAAAGGTATTAATCTATGTATCCTTCTTTAATAATCTTGGGAAATGTATTAATCTATGTATCCTTCTTTAATAATCTTGGGAAAGGTATTAATCTATGTTTCCTTCTTTCATCTATCGATTTACTAGTAGGGTAGACTAGCATCTTAAGCCTTGAAAGTGAACCAATAAAAGAGAAAACAACTTCGAAATAACGCCAGTCTTTCTCTGCTTATTTCGACATTGTTTCTAGTTGCCATCTACTTCTCTTTGTCACTGAACTCAAGAAATGCTAGTTAGAGAGAGGTGTCCCCTAAATTGCGCAACCTTTGCTTTACTATCGACTACTCGCACATGCACACTTACAGTGGTATTCTTTGTATCTCAAGATTGAAGGAAGCCAATAAAATATAATACAATAAAGGAGGATATAATACCTGGGAAGACCCCCTGGGAGGTAATTCCTGAGAAGATGATCTCATGACAACAGAACCGATACTACACTACCTACCCCCTATAAAACATATTCCGATCAAATAAAAGTTTTTTTCATTTTCATTCATTCAAAAAAGCCTAGTCACAGTATCATTATGTTTATGATTCTGTGGTCTTTTGGCTAAGAGTAAAGTGTAGTATCTCTTCTCCACATCACAGCGATATCAGATGTTTTATTAATACATAAATTAAACCATAAGTTGTTATCTCCTTTGAAAATGATAATTTTAGAAATATTCTAAAACGGTATATTTTTTTATGAAATCGTTTTAATTAATTTTATTAATAATTATAATAATATGGCTATCGACAAAATGCATATGTAGAATATATATGTAGAATAATTTAGCAATACAAATTAGGAATGTATATTACGAAATATTTATTTTGCGACCCCGGGAAGTCCAAACACATACATATATTTTTTACGAACATTAGTTGAATATGTATATGTTACAAGGTTGCGTACACGCCAGCTGACATGCCAAGAAATAAGTAACTTATCTCAAAATGTGTATATTACATAAAATTATTTCGGAAATTTTCAAGATCTATCACACAGATTACAAGATATAAATACAAACGGTACATAAATACAAGTTTCTATTTTAATATTACTGTGTAAAACGAATTACACATACATGCGCGCCATGAATTAATAGTTTGAGTCGGCATCAAATGACAAGGAACAAGTAGATATGCTGTTTAACATATGTGGTGAAACAAAGCAGTGTGAAGAATTTCATTAAAAATGATTTGCTATGATGATGGAAATCATGCATAGTACATATGAAGAAAATACATATCCGATAGAATTGCAACTCAGCTTGCCGAACCATAGTCCACGCCAGCATCCACTAGGGCATTCACTTATCTCCCTATTGAAATTTTGCAACCAATAAAATAAAAGAAGTTAAATAAATGAGTAGCTAAATCGAATTACTCTCTTTCTGAGAGTAAATCTCACATTTCTGATACAGCTGTTTTTTCTTAAATCAGCTGCGTGGATCAGCTCATGAAAATTTCAGTTTCTGCTTAGCACAAGTGGATGGTTTCAATGATCTAGAGTTGAAACGTAGATTCCAGATGCTGGCTTTACACAATCCAGGTGTCCCTCCACTTCCACTCGTGTCTATCGCGGGGAATTGTAATCGTCCCAGCGTGGAAAAACAGCTTCAAGAAAACACTAGTCCAGAGAAATTATTTCGAACCTCCCATGAAGTCTCGTTTACTCTTGTGCAAAATAAATAAATGCATACCCATTCAATCATATCCAGATAAAATGTACACACAAACACACAGACCCACACCCACATACACACACACCCATATATATATATATATATATATATATATATATATATATATATATATATATATATATATACTGAAAAATGCGGACGCATGTGTATTAATATTCTTAAATATACACAAGGAAAAGTACAGAAGAT
Organism: Sepiola atlantica; assembly: GCA_963556195.1. NCBI lineage: Eukaryota > Metazoa > Mollusca > Cephalopoda > Sepiida > Sepiolidae > Sepiola > Sepiola atlantica. The sequence goes on along the minus strand of OY744536.1, from coordinate 66,551,821 downwards.
GTGGAATTAACTCTTAAAATATTGAAACTAGAATTATGGTTTTAAGAATTAAATGTATTTTGCAACCTTGCAATTAAGTATAATCACAAGGTTGCAAAAATGGCATACCTATGCTATGTTTTTTTAAAGCTTTTATTGGTATTTTGATTAACACAAGAATGACATAAAACATCCACACATTTTTTCTCCAATTATGAAGTAAATTTCGTCTAAATAGTCACTCTAAATAAACAGAAAATGTGATGACTTAGGCAAATAAACAAGGTAGGTTAACTTATTTGTGACTTGATTTAGTAACTCAAAAATTTAGTGATACAAAGATTTTGTGACTTAATCACTAAACTTTTATCACTTGATCACTATATAACTAACTTTTTAAATTTTCGTTTTGAAATGAAAATGGACAGATTTGTTTAAAATAATGAAATTAAAATAAATGTATTTGCCACTTGAAAGAAATGCAAAAAATTACTACAAATACGAAAAGTTAAAACATAGATTTTTGAACAAAATGGTGCTGATAATTAGAGTACCCTATTAGGAAGAGTTGAATGTAATTCAATAATGTTAAAGTTTCGTTTAATCTTATTTCATTAAAATAAATACACATGTGCTTCGTATGTAACACAAGAATGAAAATATCCTGATTGTGCACGATGGATATAGTGTAAAATACAGACATATTCTATAGCTGAGAACAGTCAACCACGGAATTCACTCCACTTGAGGTAATGTGATGAAGAGAAAAATCATATGGATTCTGCACATTCTTTAAACAAATGAAACTTTATTTGATGAATCACATAATTCATTATTATTCTCTTTACATTGCTTATTTTACTCAACATTAAATTCTTAAAATCTCAATTCCAGCTTCCATATTTTAAGAGGTAATTCTACATTTTTCTGTACTTTGCCAAGTTTATATTTAAGAATATTAATACGCATGCGTCTGCATTTTTAAGTCTAGTCTACTATTTAGGCCATTGTAGTTTGAGAATGTGAAATGTATTATTTTGTTATAATTTTTTTAAAAAATAACAAGACACCAATGCATAAGTGACCAGGTTCACCTTGAGTCGCTTGAAAATATTAGTAACAGTGGCTAATTGAGTTGAACAAATAATCACATGACAATAATGAAAGCATCTAATTCATGCGTGAACTACCATTGGTGTTATGACTTCTCATCCGCTGATAAAAATGATTAAAACTTTCCTTCGAAAAAGCAATAATAAGCAATTCTAACTAACTTTATTATCATAATTTAGTATGATTATCTAAAACATTTACCGTTCTGGGGCAGCCTAACTACATTATTCAGTACTGCCATTAGAGACACAGTAATAACACATTATCCTGTAATAAATTTGAATTTACCTTTGAACATGAAGTTAGGAACAATAATAACTTCACGTGTATATTTTGAAAATAAAAAAAACATTGTTAATAGAATATATCAAATGAAACATTTGCCTTTTTTAGACAGTTCTACTGCCAATGAAAGCCAAAAGACACATGACTATACCTAAATCATTAAACATTGAACTTTTATTAATGAAGTTGTTATAAATTTCTTAATGAAGCTTGAAATTAAAAATAACTTCATTTTTTAGTTTATAAGAAGTAAAAGTATATCATTAGAATATAGTCAATTAAAACATTTTCCCTTTCTGTACAGCCCTACTACATGATTAAGTACTGCCCATAGCGACGAAACCCCAATTGACGATACTTTAGTAATACATTTAAAAATCAAGTTTAAAAATGAAGTTATTTAAAAATAATAAATAAAAAAATACTTTTGTAATTTATCAAAATAATGTATTTAGAATATTATCAAAACATACATCAGTTTTTCTGGACAACCCTACTACATTATTAAGTACTGCCCACAGAGATAAAGTCATGAATGACAATATTCTTTATTTAGCCTTTTATTCAGTATAGTTAATAAACAAAAATTAACAAACAAAATAAATAATAGGGTTGCTTAGGACTAATACCTCTACTTTTAACCCTCTAAAATCCCCCAATTTTCAATTTATTATTTAATTCTTTGTTTTGTGGTGCTTTTGTTCTTACTTTGCTGACAGAATATGGAATATCATAATGGTTATGATATTTAATTTTATTAGTTTCATTTAGTATTTTTAATTTTATATAGAAAATAAGGATTTGTAAACCAACATCATTAGAAACCAGCTGTAAGATAACTTTCTTATCCTTTCCCCTTATTTATTTATTAGAATAAATATAAACAGTTAATCTATGTTTATCAAAAAGTTACTTTTACAGTTTAAATTGGTCTCAATATGATTTTATTTATTAATCTGATTTAAAAATAATATAACAATTCTTTAAATATCGACGAATATATTATATTTTTCACCTTTCTATTTTGTTTTAATTAAAAAATATAAACTTTAATTGTGAAAATTACATTTTATTTTACAAAACGGAAACTGTAAACCGAAGTAACACTTCGATGGCGTCGCATAGTGGATAGCGTGTAACGGTGAACGTCCCGTGTGTTTATTCGTTTATTACACTTTCGCCCTACCATACGTTTGAAATTATTGTTAGTGAAATTTAGACCACTTTTTTAACATAAGTTTTTCGATATGTTTATTATACTTTCGCCCTACCATACGTTTGAAATTATTGTTAGTGAAATTTAGACCACTTTTTAAAAATAAGTTTTTCGATATGTTTCTGTTTTTAATTTTTTTCCAATTTTTGTTTATGTCTAAGAATAGAAAAATGAATTTCTCACGCTGCTGAGTACATATTCATGCGTCAACGACACGTCAAATATCATGTTCAACTAATAAAAAAAATAATGTTCAACTTAAATATTTGACGACATCGTGTAGCATGTGGTGCCGCAAAATCAAGAAACCCATTTTCGCGCGTGCCGCTCTAGTAGTAAAAACCATAAATATTCTAAAATATTTTTTTAATGGTTTTTGGTGTGGGGATCCCCTTTATACAACTATATCCCTCTCAAACATTTATTTCTAAGTATTATCTTTCAATTCCTTATGATTTACTAATAATTTTAATGCACATTTAAATGACTTTCTATCGACAGTTTAAATACTGCAAAATTCCTTTCAAATGTTAAAGAAAAAGTAATGTATTTATTATTTTAATTATTAACAACATATTTAAATGGCTGACTTGTTTTTGAATAAACCGAAATGCATTATGATGGATTTTATCTCGTAATAGGATGTTGATTTGCTACTTTTTTATGAATATAATAATTAGAAAAGATAATTGTAATTTAACTTGAAAATCTTATCTAAGAAATAACCCGGTCCGTAAACTGCACAAGTACCAAAAAGATAATACAAGAAGTGTTTTTTGGGGTCAAATAGGGGGTAGCCCCGTATGTACAACTATACCCTCCCGCAAGAACGCGTCTAAAATCTATTTTCAACGATATTTATTTTATAATTACTTAATCTTCCTACTTTGACGAAATTGCCGGATTTTCCTTTGCCAGATTTGTTTTTTGCCTAATTTTCCGTTACACCGAGGTAAACCCAAAGTCAGTTTTTAATGTGTGGAAAGTCAAGATCTCTTAAAAGGAGAACTCTGGATTGTAACAAAAATGGCAATTGCCTTAGTCTAGAAGGGGTTTCCTTCACTGACTGAGGACAGAAAAGAGTAAATCTTGTATCAGAACAGATACTACACTTTGCAATATTTATTTGCACAAAATATACAAAATTATAAAATTGATACATATATTTTGCTCTTAGCCAAAATTCCAAGAAAGTATGTAATCGTTCTAATTAATTTTAGTGGGGTTGCAACCTGGACCGAAAGTTATTGATAGAGTTAACTGTTTTGTTAGTGGGTGGGGCTGTTTCCACATGGACTTACGGTTAGTGGTAAGATTAATGAATATCCCCCCACAAAAAACAACACAATGTAAATATCGTTGCAGAAACATATATGGTGATATTCTCTTAAAACGCTATCCCGATAGCGATCGGCCAGAAATGAGTGATAATGTTACGTTAAATTTATATGCAAAAGTCTAAATTCTGAAATAATCGTTTTTCTTTCCCAACACGTAATCGCCTAAAAAAGGATAATCTCATTTAACAATTATTTAAATATAACATGCTCAAATAGTATTTATAGTCTTCCAGTACGATATAAAAATTATTATAAATACTGTAGAAAGTTTTATTTATTTAGCGCAATTATTATATAAATATTTTTTTACATTTTTCACAAAACGCTTACATAAAAAGACTACAGTTTCATTTTCATAGGGAACATATTTGCTTTCACCGCTAAAAAAACAATATGAAACTGATAGAAAAATGATACAAATATGTGGGGGTGAACTTCGTCAATATAACCAAGAGTTAATATCTTCAATATAGTCATTATTTCTTCATTTTCTATTATTAATTAAGAGAATTTTCAATTTTGACTTCTTTGGAGTTTTTCTCATCTAAAAGTGTGGCTTGGTTTTTGTTGACCTTTTTCCTGAAAAAATTAGCTTCAAAAGTCAATTATCACTTGTTTATATGTTTCTACTTAAAGTCACATAGCTCTGTTTCTATGGCACTAATCTTTTACATACTAACGCATTTGGGATCAGCTCATCGAGTTCTATCTTTCGATATTTCCATCCTTAAATGATATTTATGATTTAAAAAGTTATGTCATGAAAAGCGTTACTCAATTAGCATTTTTGTCAATTTAATCTGCTCAACCCTTCCATATTTTAAACTTTTTTCGATATATCTATATATGTAGATTCCTTGTGATGTTTGCTGCATTTTGGTTATAGAAAATAAATATTTTTTCAAATAAAAAAGTTTTCGATAAAGAAAACATGATTAAATCCTTTTTCCATCATCGAAATATTTACGGCTTTCAAATATCATAAACAATAAGTAAATATAAATCTTCAGCTAAAAAAGAGCGTAATACCGTATTCTAATTATACTACTAAAAAATGAAAATAACCACAGAATAAAAACATTCGAAAAAGTAAATGTGATAAATAAACAGTTTACCTCACGGGTAACAGATGTATTTGTAATTGTTGTGGACCTCTAAGGGGTGCGGAAAGAAGAGACGAGCTCGAAAAACAAAGTATATTAACGAAAGTATAAATACAACATATAAAGAGAATGGTTGACGTCTGTCTGATTGCAAGTATTAGACTCGGGTAGTTCCAAGAATTTACTTCCTTCCCATCGTAGGAAGATGTGGCAAAAGGACGCAAGATGAGGAGAGTCAAGCAGCGCTCCGCAAAAAAGAGCACTCTTGCCTTTTAAAAATAGGCTGAACAACCCCGTCGGCATTTCCTGGTAGTGGCGCCTCAGGCCAGAAGCAATAAACTAATTCCACCATAAAGAGGGGGTAAGGCATTGGGGGTGGACCTCGTAAGACTACCCAGGACCAATACCTCAGCCCGGCGGATAAAAGGCCACTTAAATAACCTAGTTATTATTTCCAACACCGAGAGACATGTGCTTCCGAAACGGATGAGTTCATATAGTCTGTAAAAGTTGGGTACCATAATACCCCCTCTCAAGAATTACCTCCAAAGAGACTCAGTATCGTTATCTTTTTTGGATTGATTACGATAAGATCCGGATACTTCCATTTCCTTTTAGATAGGCGCTGTTCTGGGGTTGCTTAGGGTATTTGGATGTTAAAAGTGTCGTATATTGATGCCCCTAACTTCTTCCTGGGAGTGCTGCCTTTTATTTGTGGGTAGGTTTTTGATAATTTTTTTTTATTATTAGCAACAGGTATCTCATATAATTGATTAACTGGGATACTTTTTTATGTTTTAGTCTGTGTAGGTTGTTTTCGTATACTTGGTTATTTTCTTTGTTAATGGTTGGTTCTGAGTTTTTTTCTGTCTGCATAGGTCTTTGTTTCTGTCAACCTACTGGCTTCTAGGAAAGGAATGTTCTCTTTTAGGTCAAGTTTTGCTGACATCTTTATTAAATCAACCTAAACCGCCAGGAAAAAGTTCAGGAATTTTTTTTCCAATTCCTTCTTTAGTTTTTTGGACTCGGTCGTCAGACTTTCTGTTTTCTGGCAAAAGGTGTTGATTGATAAATCCTATAAATTTTACTGTGCCATCCAGTCTGTGCCTAATAAATTGTTGGTGTTTTTAATACGAACATTTGTAATTATTTGATAGTTCCGTTCCAAGTAACTTGGCGATAATTTTACTCTCGAATTTAATTTTCGCATAGGACACCGTCCTAGCTATTTTTTTTTGCTTTTGAGCATGATTGGTTTATCCGGCCTTTTCTATGAATGCAGGTTTATTATTGACACGTTTACACCAGAGTCTAGTTGTAACTTGACATTTTTATTCAGGTTGTTTACCTTTACGCACTTTCTCATAATGATGCCGTCCTATTAGTTTGTTTTCTTGACTTAACCTGCCTTTTATTTTATTTCATTATTTCTGCAATGTGCACTCATGTGTCTTACCTGATTACAAGTTAGACAGGTGTTAAAACGGTATAGGCAATAGTTATCAGCCAATGAAGGAGTACACAACGGAAACAGGGTCTAAGTAGTAATTTTTCCATGTGTTCTTATTATGGTGACTTGCTGTAGTAGGAACGTGAAAATAATCTACTTGTTTGGTTTTAATGGTTTTGGAGCAGAGTTGAAATGCAATTTCTGACGTACTTTTCTTATGTGAACAATACCCTACTCTTCAATATCTTTAGAATCTTGTGTAACACTTATAAATCCCTGCCAGGCTTCGGCTAATTTCTGTAAGATTACATTTGTCTGACTCGCTAACTTGTCTAGGAGTCTACGTCTAATTTCTGCATATTTCGGTGATACAAGTCTTCGCACTGATAGCATGCATTTAAAGTTATCGTCGTTAAGTTTAGCTAGTTTGAATTCGTTACAATGTTTATTAACGAATGACGCCGAAATTCGAGTACTCTTCACTGTCTATTCTGATTAAGTTCAGACACTTCCACCTTCAAAAAAAGCCGAGTCGCTGATTTTTCGGGGTAAAACATAGTCCAGGAATTTGGTATGGTCGGTGGACCCTAATTTTCAAAGAAGTGAGTGAACTAATCTTCAAGTCTGCCCAATTTTCACAATCTGTTGTGTATATATCCTCATACCTTCTGAAATAGGAAGCGAAAGTTTTATCTTCGTCTGGGGAATAAGTGAAATTGTCAAATGCACTCCAAACGGCATTTTGAGAACATATATGTTTGTTCTCGGTATTTTGACCCCTATTCGAAATTGTTTGTATTAATACTTCGATTGTTTTAATTTTGTTCCAATAGTCTTTCTTCAGATGTTTTTATTTTTTTCTAATACAGTTTTTTGAAACCTTTTTTCTTTTTGTTCTTGTTGTTCTCGCTATCTTTCTTAATTCTGTAGTTGTTGCATTTAGAAGTTAACGAGTTCTACCATAATTTATTTGAAATCTTCAATGTTTAAATGTGTCTTTAGAAGTGTTTTCCTTTATATTACACTGCTAATGTATATTGGTTGTAAAAGAAAGAAAGAAAATATATAAAATCTTTTTGTCAACAATAAAAATCACTTTTTTCTGTTTTTGTTAGTAATAGTAGTTTTTACAGGTAGCACTTTTGTCAACAGTTAAAATAAGGTTTTTAATGCTAAATGTTTTGAGGTACGACATTTATATATACTTTTGAAAATAATTGGCGGAAAACTCTCCAGAGCTCTTTTTACTGTCATCTCGTCAAGAGAAATCGATAGTATAAATTACTCAATATTAACCAAACTACAGGGGAAACTGAAGTGCCAAAGAAATACCGATAAGCGATTAACATAAATACATTTTACTAAAATTATAGTCGTTTTAAAACGAGTAATAGAGCACAACGTGGGATTAAAATAAACAGGGGGAAGTAAAAGTTCTCTAAAGAGATTTAACGCTTTTACAACCTCCTACTCCCAAAGAAAGGTGTAGTCTACCAATAGAGACAGATTCAACACAATGGTTTTTGAAATCTGCTTTATAAAACGCCTCAAAACGCTTTATTTAATAGTTACTGCTACAACATTGATTTTCAACCAAATACTGGCCAATAGCAGACCCCAATGTCGCATAAGAAGTGTGACAAAAGAAAATACTGCACATCTCTGTCTTATCTGAGATGGAACGTGCTGATTTATGCGAGTCTGCAAATGCAAGGAAGTATGGCCAATATAACCAGCATCACACTGCCATTTGAACCGGTAAACAAGATTACTGTGATGAATAAAGAGCACACTATCCATACAAAAAAAGGAAACGCAGATCTTGTCGCATACACTAAGCGCAGGGAAACAGAATAAGAGTAATGAATAATACTTCCAACAATCTGCTTACCCTGTATTTTACTCGAATTTTACTATTTTAGTTGCAAAAATAACAATAATAATAATAATAATAATAATAATAATAATAATAATAATAATAATAATAATAATGATAATAAGACGACGAAGAAAAAGAAGAAGAAGAAGAAGAAGAAGAAGAAGAAGAAGAAAAAAGCATCGTACTAAGAAGATGCAGTAGATATAATTGATCACATCAAAAGTCTATCTTTACGTCTGTTGTTTCGCTTATTTATTGTTGTACATACTTTGATAATGTGATTTTATCTATTTATTTTTTTACAATTATATATATATATATATATATATATATATATATATATATATATATATATATATATATGAGCAAACATTGGTACACTTATCTCCGCTTGATCATAATTGTTTCTATTTTTCAATTGTTCTAATGATCTCTTTTTATGTCAAAATAAAAAAAATGTACGTTAAATAAGTCTTACGAACGTTTTCGATTCTTCATCGAATCATCTTCAGGTGGCAAAAAGAAATAAATTAGAAAGCTGGAGAAAAGAAGAGACTTTCAAAAAGCAGCCAACAAAACAACCCAGCGCAGTTCCAGGAGAGACGTTTATAATAAATTCTGGGACGCCAGAATTTATTATAAAAATATTAAATTGTATCACGTTAAGCATTTCAAAATGTTGTTACGTGTTTCATACGTAATTGTAGGTTGTTGGTTTTAATAAGAATAGTTTCGAGTTTATTTTCTTGATTCAAAATTCTCGAAGCTATTTTTTTAAAATCCAAAACTGGTAAACGTTCGACTTGAACTGATTCAGCAAACGCAGACCGTTCTTGCAATCTTAGAAAAATGTGATTGGTTGTTAGAGTAACGTTTCCGCAGCGTCACTCTAACGTTGCAACGTTTTCTCCCCCTGGACTCATCTGGCTGCCCAATCCCCATGCTGTCCTAACGTTTTGCAAACGTTGCTCGTGTGATGTTGCCGCTAAACCTCCGTAATTCTGAAACAACACCAGAAAATGTTTCATTTGCATTAAATAACTTTGTTTCGTCATTTATTAATAACTTTCTGTAAGTTCAAGTTTTTATCTGACAGCTCTCACGCAATCAACTATTTAGACGATAATCACGAACTTGGTCAATGTCGTACGGCTGTTGTCACGCTCGCCACATGTAGTTGGTTGCGTCGCTGTCGTGGCATCTTTACTTCGTCTTCTTTTTTTCGTCTTATTCATTTTCTTCTTCCTCTTCGATTTCTTCTCTTTCCTCTCTTCTTTTCCCCTTGCTGCTTCTTCCTTTTTTCTATTAGACTTTTTGTCCTTTTTTCGTTCTTCCGCTTATTTATTCTCATTTTTCTTCTCATCTTTTCTTCTACTTATCCTCCTTCTATTCTTCTTCTTCTCCTTTTCCTTCTTTTCTTTTTTTTCGTTTCTTCACCTTCTTCCTTTACTTTCTCTTCTTTATCTACAACTGCTACTAACTATGACGCCTATATTTTGCTTATTTCGCCATCTTTCTTTCAACTTAATTTTTTTTTAATTAATTCATCCATATTTCCTCTTTTTAAACTTCACCTTTTCAATCGTCTTTTTTTCGCAATTTATAATCTCACACGTTTTCCCAGACATTCATATTTCTCCGTATCGCTCGTTTTCTTGCACACACAAAGGTAAATTCTTTTTTTCCGCGTGTTGGCCTCACAGTTCGCTTGCTACAATTAACCTTTCCATCTTTTCACTAAAGCGTTGATGAGCATGGCAAAGGTCATGACCGGAAAATTAAATCAAATCAAGTACTTCTACTACTACTACTTCTACTACTGATACTTCTACCAATAGTAAGCATCCACGTGCAAGCTCCCTGTGTTTGGTTTATAGTAACGGAAACATTGTCAAATAAAATAAAATCAGCGTACGGTAATTTGATTTCTGTGCACAACTCTATTATGTTGTTGTGTCTGAGTTGTAGTCTTATCGGTTATGTTCCTTTCGTGAAGTGTATCAACTTTACTTTACTGTAATCTCTGGGGAAATTTTTGTTTCCAAAATGGGGAACTGGATATCCTCTACATTAAAAAACACCATGTATCTCATTTTTACATTTTGCTAAGTAAGTAGGGATTTAACATTAATAACACAACTAAAAATAAGGCTAGAATCCTAGTCGTGTTATGACCATGTCTTTTATTTTTGCCTATTATCTGAGTAATACATTATTAGTGGTGTGCCTTTGTTTCATGTCCTGCCTATTATCAAAAAATATAGAAAAAATATATTAGTGTTATGACCTTGGTTAATGGTATGTCTATTTTCATAGTAACAAAATATAATGTGTTGTAGCTATGTTTATTGGCCTGTCTAATATCCTAACAAAACATCATTAAGGTTATGAACTTGTTTCATGTTATGACTATTCTCTGAGTAACAAAGGTTATGAGTGTTACGACTATATTAAATGTCATGTCTATTAACGTAGTACAAATGATTATTAGTGCTATGGCTAGTTAAATGTAATGTTTATCATCCTAGTAACAAATTATATTTAAAATGCAACAAAAAGAAAAACATTAACAAACTTATTATTTTGAAGAATGAAGAACGGTGGCCACACGCGCACAAACATATATGTGGTTTAATTGGTTTAGTTTTGCTTTTTTACGGCATTGCAACTGTTATCGTGTGACCGATTTATGAATCTTGTAATTTGGTAAACATTGGCATGCTTCACGCGCTTCATATCTTAAAATATTTCACGAAAGGTCAGCATAGAAATGATTTGTAGCTTAATGTGTTTTGTAGATATATTTTTAAATACATTTTCTTTAAACGATATTTTCTATTTACTCTATAGAAAGGATGATAGCAGGCACTACCACTTCCGGTGAGAATAAACCTGGAAGAAATAGCAATTAAGTGTTGATCGTACACTCCTCGAGTTCACCATGTAGTTTTATATACCCGTATTTCATAAAGAATTCAATTTGAAATATTAACGAATTATTGGCAATGAAAGAGCCCGTATTAATTCATTAATGTGTTTCTGTTGTGATGAGTAATTTTACTTTTATTAAATAATAAATACTGCGGGATTTTGGTGTCTGTCTTTGACGCCCCCCCCCCCTCCCCAGTAAGAAGTGTCCTTATATCACAGAAGCTTAAGAAATATTTACTAGTCAAAATGTTTTACATTTATATACCCCAAAATATGCATCATAAACGAATATTTTCTTAAGAAGTGCAAACAACTCGAAAATATATCCCCAACTTGTAGATATGTAAATGTGTCATATACAATTATAATGTTCATAGAAACGGTCGTGCAGACACCAATTATGTTTTTAAAATAATATTTACTTTAGATTTTTACAGTGAAAAATTATCATGAAATGTTATTTTTTGCTTAAATAAATCCAGCTGTATATGTGACTGAGATTTAAACCCAAGCGGCGTTTCGTATCTGTTTTAATAACATTACTTAAAGTTACGTTGTCATCAGTTTTGAAATGTGAAAAAGAAAACATATATTATTGAATCGTTATTGTACAAAAATGTTTCTTTTTTTGACAAACAATTGTTATTGGTGATGAGTGTTCGACTAGACGAACCCTGAGTATCTAGTAAAACTTGTTAGCTTTTGTGTTTATTTGTCCCCGTGCACAATGAATGACATCATCGTTTAGTGACGTCTACCATAAAATAAAATATGTGTAATAACTGTGCAGAGTGGATGACCTCACTAAAATATGACGAATCCAGTATTAACGGTGACAAGCAAGATAACAAATATGCAAGGTGAAGAATTTGATGAATTTTTATGAAAACAACACGTGAATCGAGGCGTCTCAAATTATCTACTAGGCAAATTGGTTAAACCCGAGAGGTTTAGTCTAATACTTAAACTGATAATATTTCTATCTTACTTGTTGTGTGATTGCGCACAGAAGGTTTTATATGGTGGATGAGAAAAAGAAGACGAAAAATTTTCGGAAATAAGGAATAGATGGAGTTTAGGAAATGGTGGTCGAATGTAGGTGCAGTAAGAGCAGCATAAGAGATGAGGGTAAGAAGATCACGTAAGTAAATAAAAGATGTAAGTTAAAAAGAAACAAAATAGTGTAACGATAATGCATCTATCCATTCATTAACCTTCACAATCCTCTAAAGGCACTAAATGTATACACTATGTACAATGTACTAACGTGGGGCCAACTGATCACACCTCATCTTATATTTCATAAAACATTGGATATCACGAATAATGCTGGGAAAAGAGAATAATTAAAGTTAATGTAAGATTTGGGTTATCGAATAAAAAATAATCTGTAGGATTATTTGATAGTTGTGCAAGCTGTATAGGTGAGGTATGATTCCTACGAGTTTTACGTGTATAAGAAGTTTAATCTTGGCTGGAAGTCCGAACTGACACGTGCGGAGGGGGAAAGAAATGTATTTTCTTTGGAAGATGAGCTTGTGTTACGCTGAAGTGATGTGAAAGAATGTATAAATAAAACATGAGGCAACATGAGCCATTGATCAAATAGGTTGTTGGAAGGTTTTTTTCTTTTTTTGAACATAATTGCAGCTACAGGCTGCCACATCATCACTGTGAATACAGAGATACGCTCAGCTTGTCTTGTCACCAACGTACAGTACAGATACTCGGTGGGGACCTAAATACACTCCATATTGTTACATTTTATTTGGTTGGATATTATTGCGTTGGTTGGTATCCTACTGGAGTTGGTCGAAGGTCTGATTTACTTTTTCGGAAGCTTCATTTGCATTATTCGAGATTAGCATTGACTTTGGTTGGAAGCATAATCGCCACTGGTCGAAAGAATGTTGGCATTGGTAAGGGTTCTTACTCGCAGGCCTTTTGATTCAGGTTGTTTTGTGGAAAGTTGGGGCTACTCGGGGAGGTTACTAGCCTTAGTCGAAACTTTGTAGACTTTTATTATTTGCCGTATTGTTTCTGATAAATATCGTATTGGCTATAATCGAGATGCCATTAACATTGGACGAGGCCTTATTGGCTCTGATCAGAACCGTATTTGTTTTAGTAAGATAACTTATTGTCTCTTATTGAAGCCTTATCTTTATTGGTTGGTGTCGTATTAGCCTTATTCGGAAGTCTAATTCAATCGAGTTGAGATCATATTAGCGCTGGTCGGAAACATGTTTGCTTCTGGTAGAAACGTTATTAGCTCACTACGAGCCCTTTTTTTGCTTTGTCCGAATCTTACTGGGGTTAATTGATTTGCCCATATATGGGTATCCTTTAAAAACAACATCGACTTATAACTGATTCTGATGTAGATAGTAGAATGTTTACAAATAATCGGCGTTTAAGATAATGTTTTAAATATTAATAAATAATGTATTATTGTTATGCATATATCCACATATTTATGAAATAATATATACATATATATATAAATATATATATATATATATATATATATATATATATATATATATATATGTGTGTGTGTGTGTGTATGTGTATTTCTTTGTGTGTGTTTACAAAAATATGCCCTATGGTTTTTAAATGGATCACGGCTTGAAAACGTCGTTTGAAACGTAGCAGAAATATATTATCGTTATGCATATATCCACATATTTATGAAATAATATATATATATATATATATATATATGTATATAATATATATATATATATATGTGTGTGTGTGTTTCTATGTGTGTGCTTAAAAAATATGGCCTATTGTTTTTAAATGGATCACGGCTTGAAAACGTCGTTTGAAACGTAGCAGAAATGTATTAGTGTTATGCATATATCCACATATTTATGAAATAATATATATATATATATATATATATATATATGTGTGTGTGTGTGTGTGTGTTTCTATGTGTGTTCTTTAAAAATATGCCCTATTGTTTTTAAATGGATCACGGCTTGAAAACGTGGTTTGAAACGTAGCAGAGCAAGTTTTACAATGTAGTAAACAAGTATAATCGACGAGAATGGGGCGATCAAAAGTTGATATGAGTAGATGGGGTTGCAAACCTGATCTGTGAATGTTGAGAGAAGGATCATACGATGCAACACTGCCTGGTCTACCCCATACTACACAACAGGTGTAGCTTAACAGATCTGGCAGAGTACAGCACTATTACAAATGACTGCATAAACAAGTAGGAAACAGTCATAAGACCACACGCTTGAAAGACACGCAAAGAAGAAGAAAATCAGCGGGTGTTGTGACGTGTTTACCGTGACGTTGTAGCAATTGTAACATAAGGTATCTCTCTTTCCTTCTTAATTTGTAATAACTGACAGTAATATATTTTCTGGGTTTCATTACTTTCTTTAGATTTCTTCTTAGTAAATATCTCTGAGAGAGGTACACATTATAAGTCTTATTCTTACACATAAACTCCCTCAAATGGGGGAAAGAAAAAGTCAATCGAAAACACATCTGCCTCGTCTCGCAAGTATAAAAAAGAGTTAGAAATTAATATTTATTTTTGTCACGTCACCCTATTTTCCGTCACTTCATATTCGATATGTCACTATAGGTAACATTAAATATTGTTTAAGGTGCTGATGATTGTATAGTTTCTGTATTTTTCTCTTGATTTGTTAATACATGTACAGATTGATATCAATAAATATGATTGTTTTCTTTTTACAATTAAATTTACACGAATGATAAACGCAAGTATTCCTTGTTTAAACTGTTATGCCCTCTTCAATCTGGGGCTTTCATAATTAAGTAGTCAGATCGTAATAAATTGAATGTTACGTAAATAATTCACATACCTACAGAAGTATATATATATATATATATATATATATATATATATATATATATATATATATATATATATATGTGTGTGTGTGTGTGTGTGTGTGTGTGTGTGTGTGTGTGAAGATAAATGAAGGAAGAGAGATACAGATGTAAGAATGGTAAATCTATTTCAACTTCGATTGTTCAATGCAAGGTGTATTCGATAAAAAAAAGTTTTCTTTCCTTAAGCCAAGAAATCTTATCATCAGAGGAATTACATAGATCAATAAGTTGGCAGTGGAAAAGCCAAAATTCAAAATTTGAAAAAATAGAAAATAATGGAGAGTAAGAGTATGCGTGTAAAAAATATGGAGTCTGTCCAGTTGGTGAATGTCCGTTGGTAAGGTGTCCGGTGAATGGAGATTTAAAGATGGAAAAAAGGGGTTTCGTGAAGGACACGTTGAAAATGTTCAAAATTAAGTAAATCCAATAGAAATATATTTAGTTTAATTGTAGATAGCACGCTCTTATTCGGATGTAATTTTGAGAATTAAGGCCATTTCAAAATACTTCCGTGGATCGAGAATGAAAGTAGTTTTTTCAGAAGTTGATTTTGAAATGTGTATATTAAACGCAGGGAGTCAGGAAGTTAAGTAGTGACTTCGAACGAGTCTAAGAAAAGCGAGAGAGCTCTGGTAGGAGACGAGATCAAGAAAAAAGTTGGGGAAGGGTTAGTGATATAGGAGGTGGGTGATAGAGTTAGTTTAATAAACTATGGCTGATGCCAGAAGAAGAGATGGGGAAGGGTTTTATCTGATGGTTATATAACGACATGTACAAAATCTGCGACAGTGGCATGTCTATGTTATCGATCAACAGCTGTTTTAAACTGAGATCTCATCAGGCAGACTTAGAATGTGATGTTTACTTCAGATCATATTTGATAAAAATGAAATAGTGAATAAAATAAAATAAAATAAATTTAAAATTTTGAAAGTCACCTGGTTAGATTTGAGACTGTTGAGAATCAAACATAAAATGAAATAAATTAAAATAAAATAGAGTAAAATGAATTATAAGATAGAATATACAAATATTAATTATAAATTCATTGAGTATAGATAAAAGGCAAGAGGAAAGGGAAGTGCGTGGGAGAGAGTGGATGAGAACATTTAAAAGAAAAAATGGGCAATGGAAGAGGCGGGCAGAAAACACACAGTTAATGTTTCGTTGTCTAGCGAGAAACGCCTCTCTGTTTGGCTTCAATTAGTCGTGGGATGTTAATAGTTTAGGCTCTTATCTTGTTTTTTTTTTAATTGATTTGTCTTATTTTTTTATCTTTATATTCTAAGGTTTATTATATTTTGATTTCATCATATCATTATTAATTAATTAATTTGTTTTAATAATTTATTGAGGCCGATTAAAGCACATAATTCGGAGGTGCATTAATTTTAAAACATACTCAAGTTTAATAATATCAGTACCGTTATGAAAATATAAAAAATACTAATAATGTTAATACTGATAATGATAAAAATGCATAAATATAAGATAAAAAATAATGATGATAATAATGAGATTGATTATGATAACAATAATGATATCGATAATAATAAACACATTTTTAATAATAGTTATAATGGCATTTAAAGTTATATTAAGGTGTGTTGAATACACATAAATATAGAAGTAGGAAATTATTTGATTCACACCCCAATCTAATCACATGGTTAAAACTAATCTTGGAAAAGATTCCTAGATTTTATAAACCTACACTTCGCTCGTAATAACATACTACATAATATATTTAATAAAAACAACCCTAACTTAAGCTACAGTTGTGGTTGGAACTTAGAAAAATAATTTTTAAAACATATAACAATAACATTTTAAATGGCAACACAAACACTAGAAGAAAACAAAACAAATTAAGACTTGCAATTGTATAAACAAAACTCCTGCAATAGAATTGCCTAACAACCCAAATAGTATAACAGTCTACAATTTCAACCAAAGAAAACCCAACCCAGAAAAATACTACATAGGCATGGCTGGTAATACTTTCAAAGAAGATATAACTAAGACAAATAAAAAAAAAAATAACCAAACAAGATTTGAGCCTTATCTATTAACATCCCACCACCAATTGAAGCCAGACGAGAAAGCGTGTTTTTCTACACAACGTAAAAGTAGCTATGTGTTTTTAGCCTTCCTCTTCTCTTCCCCCTGTTTCTTTTTAATGTTCTCCCCCACTCTCCCCAATCACTATCCTCATTTCTTCGTTTTATCTATCCTCAATGAATGTATAATTAATATTTTCATATTTTATCTTATATTTCATTTTACTTCATTTTATTTTATTTTATTTCATTTTATATTTGATTCTGAACGGTTTCAAATCTAACCACGTGACTTTCCAAATTTTAAATTTCCTTTTAATTTATTTCATTTTCTTCCCCATTTTGGTCTTCCGAAATATAATATTAGGTAAAGATCCGAGTTTAACTTTGACTGATGAGATCTCATTTTATTACACTTGTTGATCGATTTTGTACATTGTGCATTGTCGCAGATTGTGTACATGTCGTTATATAACCATTAGACAGCCGTGTAACTTTCTGTTGTAATTCAAGCCGTTTTCAATGCTCGCGTTTTAAACTCGGCTGCTTATAGAAAACCACGTGGCGCTAGCCATTACGCAACGTTTAGCATGTGTTCGTTACGGCTGTCGGCAGGCTAAGAGGCAGAACCGGTCTTCTGGGCGGAAGTACCGTGATTTCTCGACTTCCGCTTCTAGGCCCCCACCTTTTAGTGCGCCTTCCCTCCGACACCCCCATTCGCTATCTAACAGATAGTGTATAACTTATTTCTAACAGTTTTTTTTTCTGGTATATGTTCCCAGGACTCGCTCTCTATAATAAAAACCAATGTGTATTAAAAAAACAAAAACGAATTGTATACTCTCTTTCGAGAGCTACGCCACATAATTACGAACTGGATTTCAGCCCAGGGAGCGATTGTTCTTTTGTGTGAACACATGTTGATTACAAGTAATACTAAAGTGCCTGCTAAAGGCATTTATAGAGCTGTTTTGTTTGACGAGAGTTTTTATTGTCCCCCATACAGAGCCTTATCAAGAAAATTATCAACCATTTGATACTGACCAGGTTCAACGTCGCTCAACTTCTATGATCTAACGATAACCTGTGTGCTAACGTGTTTATGCCAATTAATTTGCTTATAAAAAATATAAGTATGTGTCGGAAAAGTTACGAGTAAGCAAGTGCCTTTTAATAGCCTACGATGTGAATACAATCCTCAAGATGCCTTATTTCTTGTGAACGCTGCCTAGACTAATCGGTAATTAAAGTTGATTTTTGTTATTATTAATACACTACAGGGTTGGAGAAAATGCAGAGAATGGGAATTTTGCGGCTGAAATAGAATGCTTTATAACGAATAGACAGGCCATTCTCTTCTTAGAAAAATACATTTTATTTTGTCATTTTGTTTCAAAAATCAATTCGTTTGGTACAGCTTGTGCGAGATTATCTTCTGCACGGGTAGCAGCCGCTGGCAAAGTATCTCTACTCTCAGTGAAAACCACGCATACACGCTATTTTTCCGTCTCGCTACAAATAAAACATAAAAATTAAACAATAGGAAGAGAGAACGAACGCACGTAATCATTGCTTTCACTCAACAACATCTCTTTCATCGCCCTCGAACCGAAGCATCTGCGAGTCAGAGTGACGTTGACGAGTTTAACCCTATTCACCCATCTGCACTTTGTGACTTCCAGATAGCGAAATGATTGGCAATCGTGCTTTCAAGGGAGCGAGATCATAACAGATCGGCCCATCAACGACGATTATTGAACATTGAGAAAATCGTGTTATTTCTCCTCATTGCAGGGTTGGTTCAAACCCACGCAAACAACGACGCCCAGTGCACATTGTGCCACAAGTGACGTCCATCACCAATCGTTTAGCATCAAATTCTCGTTGATAATAGCAGATGGCTGTATCTGTAATATGAGTGATAATAAGCCTATTCGCTACTCCAATTCTCTCTGTACCTTTTTGGTGGGGGAAGAAAGGTGCTATCCATATTCATCTATTCGATCCTTACAGACCATCATGAGGAAATATCTGCGGAATCAGCCGATTTTTATACCACTATGCTGTTATTAAGAGGGGGGGGGCACAATTATTTCTTACTAACTTAGACTTTTTACTTATGTCATTTACTGTGCTCGCTCACTGTGTAAAATGTGGTGCTACCTGTATGAATCTGATACTGGTTCAATCTGGAATTTTAGTGACAATAAGCATTCTAAAAATTCTTGCTTCTCCATACCCTTTCCGTTGCGGCTATGGTAGTTGTATTCCTTGTCGCTTTTTATCCTCTCAGAAACTCAACGGAACTATTTTTTTTGTAGCCTCTTTGATATTTGTTTGGGGTCACGCGTTCTCAGATTGGAGGATGTAATTATATATCTAGCAACGCATTTAATTCGCACATATTTATCTTAGTAGGCTTCAACTAGATATATAGTTGAATTTACAGTATGGTATTTCTCCAACACATTAGTGGGTTGTAGGTTGATTTGCGTACTAAGATATCATTAAATATTACGGCTGTTTCGTGATTTATAGTATATATATATATATATATATATATATATATATATATATATATATATATATTTTATTTCATAAGAACAGTATCTGGTTACATATTTGCAAGCATAATTCTGTCAAAGCTATCAATAGCCATACTTATTCGTGCCGAAGGGTGTGCACTACGGCCTCATATGCTGCAATGAGACAATATTTCTTTCTGGAAGTGTACACGTGATCAACTTATGAAAAACAATTTAAACTAGGTAGGATATCCTATCCATCATTTTAAAAATGTATAATTTACTTTAACCAGCCTAAAGATAGAGCGAATTAATTCAGAGCTGAAAAATAGAAAAAAAAATCGCAGAGCGGATATTTGGGTTATTAAATTCGGGTTATTATTTAATTCTGTGCATTATATATATATATATATATATATATATATATATATATATAAACAGTAAAACCTACGAGAATTAACCTGCATTTCTGTGCTAGCTCACATCCACAGGGCTAAAAAATCAGTTTTTCCAGCCCCGTAGTCGTACGCACACACAGAAACGCATATTAATTTTCGTAAAATGTTTGTGTTTAGTACATTTTATCAATATATTTAACTTAATTATATATATATATATATATTTACATATATATATATATATATATATATATATATATTAGCAGAATAGCTGCTACGGGCCGAGTATAAGCAACATGTGTAGTATTACATGTTAACCTTTCTTTATGCTTGTTTGATAGAGTACTGTTCTCTAAACATACTGTCTAAATAGTAAAGTTTTTCGGAATATAAAATGTGTCTACGTTACCGAACTCCTAGCTTAGAATACGCATACAATAAGTCACAATTATGAGTTCATTCATTTAAAAGTTTACCTCGCAGATTTATATTATCGACGCTCACGCACCTGTGCACATATTCGCTGAAAACATTATTACATGAAATGAACTTAAAATTTGATATAGAGCAATTTTTTCTGTACTAAGTATTTCGTATCTCCCTTTTCTAGCAGTTTTTTTCGAGGATGCAAGTTTGGAGAGCACATGCAAAGTTTACGAAAAAGGAATGAACACACGTAACTTAGCGTTTTTACTAGAATATATATTCCATAATTAATGATGATCGGTTTTTTAGTTTAGAAGCGAATCATATACACGCAAAATATATATGCATATACTTAGCAGTAATATATGTAAGTAGGGCTTAAAATATACTTATGTTAAGTAAATTAGGCTGAAATAGTTGTGTTCCACATCGCAAACGAGTTCAGTTAGCCTGACGAAGAGCTTCTAAGAGCAACACAAAAACTTTTCGTTATAGCTTACTTGCGATAAGTATATATTTCTTTCTCTCTCTCTCTCTACTATATATATATATATATATAATGAATATAAAAAGCCGGGATGTTTTAAAAAGAAAATACGAAGAATACAAATTAAATACAGGAATACATTATAAAAAACAAGAGATTTTACGGCTTTTGTTCGGATCAACGAACGTTTTCAGAAAAAGCTTTCTTCTGAAGAAAACGAAACCGGTAAAATCTCTCGTTTTTGATAAGTTATCCCTGTATTTAATTTATTTTCTCCATTTGTCTTTCACACACTTACCAACACACACACTCACATACACCCACTCACACACGCACACACCACCCACCCACACACACACACACATATATATATATATATATATATATATATATATATGTATGTATATATATATGTGTGTGGGGGGAGGTGAAGAAGACGAATGTAGATATATTGAGTTCGAACATATATTCGTTCAACTAGGTTGGCTATCCTGTGCGTACCAATAAATCGAATTTTTAGTTTTCACGAAACTAAAAATGCACCTGGCGTACGAAATGAACCACAAAGCAAATAAAAAACATAAAAATAAAAGTATGCTTCATAAAATAATCGATTAATTCGCTCTGTACGTATCTTGTGCCTTTCTTGTTCGCCGTTCAAACTGGCTCGTATTGATCGGCGAATCATAGGGTTCAAATGTATAAGTGCACTGAACCCAATCACCTAAGGTGGAAGGAAGAGCTTGAAAACCAGCTCAGCCCTGAAGATTAGCACATCTCTTGGCTGAGGCTCAGTGAGTGCTTTTCATATCATCATCATCATCAGCAGCAACAGCAGCAGCGGCGGCAGCAGCGACGGCAGCAGCGACAGCAGCAGTAACATGGTTTTGATTGTGATTGAGATCACAATCATTGTAGCAGTATAATACTTGTCTTGTACAGGAGATAAGTCAAGAGAGTGCAGTTTTTTAGTTGCACTGATGACAGTGCAACTTCTATGTATTAGTACAGTGTACGCCTTTTGCAATAGTTTAGTAGTTTCTTAAAGAAAATACAGCTGATACACACTTGTATGGATATCTACATATCTATCTTTCGCAATATGTATGCATGAATGAAACTATATATGTATACTATAAGTAAAGCCTGGCTTTGCCAAATATTTAATGAAGAAATCTGTGTTCTTTTTGCTTATAACACAATATAACCTTAATTATTATTATTAGTAGTAGTAGTATTATTATTATTATTATTATTATTATTATTATTATTATTATTATTATTATTATTATTATTATTATTATTATTATTATTATTATGTTTACTCACAAGGAGTTCTCACATTAGCCGCCATCGGTGATTGTTCACTGATAATCACCAGTACTGTTCCCTTGAGTCTGAATAACAACACTTCTCCCCAGATTTCCAGTGATCTCCACCTGTTTCGATAACTAATGCAAATGAATTTGCATTATCACAACAGACGCTTACCATCGATTTCTCGTAAGCAACAACCTTTGGCCTTCTCTAAGATTTGGATGGCAATACGCCTCACCAATGTCCTAGTGCTCACCGCACTCTTCCAGCGGATGTCTGGTTAGTGCCATCTCTAGTGCCTTAACCCTTCACAACTGTTTTGTGTGGTATCAGCCGTGGCTGGTGCTATCAGTTTTTGTTTTGAAGGGGGTAGTTTATGAAATGTCTTGCACTTTCTGTTCCTTGATTTCTTGTCGTGCTGTTTATGTGATTTTGTTTTCTTCCTATTACATCTTGCATGTGATTGGTTAGTCTTCGTAGCTTATGTGGAAAGGTTTCCACATTAAATGATTTTCCTTAAGATGTCAGCTGTTTTTATCATTGTCGTCCGTTGTATAGTCTCAGTCTTCTTTTATTTTCCAGTTTCTCCCAATCTTTTTTCCATGTTCTTCGGAACAGTGCTCTTACGATTATTTTTATTATATTATCTTCTTCATACTCCACATCCTTTTCAATTCTCTGGTGAGTTCAGTGCATTTGCTTCGTTTTTCTGTCTTCTTGGTCCTCACCCTCTGGTCAGCTGGGACGGCAAAATCTACGATTCTTTCTTGTTGATTATTATGATATCCTGTCTCCTTCCTTGTATAAGTTTATCTGTTTGTACATCCATATCCCAGTCGATTTTTCGTTTTTCGTTTTCGAGTACTGTCTCTGATTTATGTTGTACCATTTGTCCGAGTGTTTGAAATGCATGTGTGTGCATAGTTTCCCCACGCAGTCATGTCTATCTTTGCATTCTTTTGGGCCAGTTTTGGGCATTCACTTATTATGTGATTTACTCTTTTTGTCCGCACAATATGCATTTACTGTTTTTCTGGGTTTTATCAATTTAAGCATTAAAATATAATCGCATTGTGCAGTCGTCAGTAAAGATTCCGTTTCTCTGTTAAGGTGTCCTTTCGTCAGCCATGCCCAACTATTCTCGTTTTTCTATTCTATTGTCATTCTTATAAAACGTCCATCTAGTTGTTTTTACTCCCACTTTTCTTTTGTAGTCTGTTTATTTCCGGTGTCGGTACTTACTGAGTGGTTCGTTGGGACGGTGTCTTTTGCTGCGGTGATCAATCTTTCTGTGTTCTTATTATGTATTTCTCTAGCTTTTTTTAGTGTCATCCACACAGTCTTCTATACTTACCAATCCTCTCCCCCTTCGTTACTCTTCACATGGAGTCTGTCTGTATCGTCTTTTGGATGTAGTGCGTAGTGTTTCTACTCCTCTGCTAAAGGTGCCAAAGTTTTGTTTTTGTCAAGCTTATGAATGGTCCAGCGTATCTTATTAGTGATACTTCCCAGGAATTTATTACTTCTATTATGTGTCTGCTATATCATTTTGTTTCTAAGAGCTTTCTTGATCTTCTCAGATATTCTTTTCGAAATGGTCTCTTTAATTTCTGTTGATTTGATAGTGTGTGCTTGGTAGTTCCATGCATTAATTCGTCTCAAGCTTTCCATTTGTCATCTATAGCAGTGCACAGTATCCCTTTATTATTATTATTATTATTATTATTATTATTATAATTATTATTATTATTATTATTATTATTATTATTATTATTATTATCATTATCATTATGTACTTACTAATAAGTTATCACACCAGTCATCGTCAATGATTGCTCACCGACAACAATCAATGGTGCTCCCTGGAGTCTAAGTGACAGCAAGTCTCCCCTGATTTCCAGTACTCTCACCTCTTTTCAATAATCAGCGCAAATACCCTTGCGATATCGCAACAGCCGCCTATAATTTCTTCATTGGTATATTCTGGGATTTAGGATAGCAATTATCTTCCCCAAGGTTCCAGTACTCTATGCACTCTTCCAACGAAGCTCTGGCTAGGGATCTCCCTCCTCGGTCTTCTCATCCTCGTTGACGCTTCACTACTATGCTGTGTGGTATCAGCCGAGACTGGTGCTATCAATTTTTTTGGGGGGGAGGGGGCAGTTTATGATATTTCTTGCAGTTTCTATTCCTTTGTTCGTGTGGTGGTGTTTTTCCTGTTGGTTTGTATTCTTCTTATTGTAACTTCGATGTGACTGGTTACCGTTCGTAGCTTTGCGGGTTGGTCACCGCATTCGAGGAGTGTCTTTAAGATTACAGTTGTTTTCCTCATTGCCGTCCTTCGTATCATCTCAGTGATTTTTTTTATTACAATTGTTTCCAGTCGTGTTGTTATTATTATTATTATTATTATTATTATTATTATTATTATTATTATTATTATTATTATTATTTATTTTTTTTTTTTTTAAAGAAAGTATCGGGGTTTTTAATAATGTACTCAGAATTTATTAAATGAGTGTGGGTGTAATTCAAGCGACATTTATTGAAATATATTTCAGTAAATTTATAGTATTTAATCTTCTCGTTGGATATAGATCCTCAGTATCCTTCTACCTCAACCTCTGAACATTTTATTTACGTCTGTTTATTAGTTTCAATAAATGTCCAGTCATCAATCAAATGAAATACAGTAAAATATCGTATTTCCATTTATGATTGACAAGCGCCAACACAGGTGCTCCCTATGATCAAAAAGAAATATGCTTATCAAATAATTATGTGTAATATAGCTTCTGAATTGATGTGGATATGGGGATTTATCTCCATTTTAAAGTTATAAATACAATAATATAAAATTAGTGGGCGCAAAAATCAACTATAATATTGAAAACACTTTACTAAAAATGAAATATGCTCATCCACCTACTCTTGTTAATGAAGATTTTGAAAACAAATACATAAGCAAATATACAGGAAAAACACGTACACGTTATATATATATATATATATATATATATATATATATATATATATATATATATATATGTATATATATATATATATATATGTATATATATATATATATATATATATATATATATATATATATATATATATATATATATATATATATATATATATATCATGGCCGCCACTCGAATCGACTATACCGGTTTCCAGGGGCTTCATTTGTGGGTTCTGAGAAAACAGTTACATTCAAGATCCATCCATCCTATAACACATCGGGCATACCTTATGGTTTTACAATTGATTTTCGCGGCCCACTAATCTTGTAGTTCTTCAACGTGATGACGCTGTTCACTTTTACATTTTTGCACACCACTCCTTATTCCATTCCTACACTCCATTTCCCCGAGTGCACACGCTTACCGTGTTGTGTGATCAATTTTACACCTGTTTATAATCTCATCCAAACAATCCTTCTCCCGCTTCTTCTGTTTTCTGACCCTCCTATCATCGACATTTAGTTCGGAATAAAATATTTTCTTAGAACGTGACCATCAATCACAAACGATTTTTAACAATTAAATCCTCTATACTTGAGCAACCAGACTCTTTCAGGACACTGATGTTGGTTTGGCGATCTTGCCAGTAAATTTTACATTTTTTTGTAATAGTCTTTGATGTAGTTTTTCGATTGATATAAGATGTCGACGGTTGTCATCCAGGTCTCAGATGCATACAAGAGTGTTGGAAGGACAATGGCTCAGTACAGTAATATTTTGGTATTAAACCTTAAATCTATATAATGAAAGACTCTTGAACGAAGTTTACCGAAATCAGCACTTCCGCACCTAATACGATATTGGATTTCGTCGTCAATTGTGGTATTGCCAGCGGGTGGCTACCCAGGTACGCGAAGCGGTCACCGTATTCTAGCCATTCGCCGACTAGTTGGACATTATGAGGTTTTCTGTTGTTATCGTTATGTGAAGGGTGAAATAACAGCTCAGTTTTCAAACGTTGGTTTTTAGTCATAGTTTGGTGTATGCTTCTGCAAAAGCATTCATAGAGACTTGTTAGTCCCCTTCAGTCAGAGCACAAACCGCATTATCATCAGCCTATTAAAATTTAATAAGAGAATCAACATTTGTTCTAGTGTTGACCTTACGAAAGTTGAAATGTTCATTGTTATTTACATTTTTCATAAGCATTTAAATCTAACTCATGAGGATGCACTTTAATAGTTATGATATAATACGAACGTTTATCATTTGAATTATTATTTGCAGTTGTAATACTTATAGCAATCTAATTCATGAGGATGCTCTACATTCTTTATGGAATAATACACGCTTTTAATATTCATTATTATTTGAAGTTTTATGAATTATTTAAATCTAATTGTGGTAGGGTGTTTTTCAGTCGTTAGGAAATAATATGAACGTTTAAATAATACGAAGGTGTACATATTTATTATTATTTGTAGTTTTATTTCCCAGAACCCCAACATTTCAAAAAAGGTCTTCGCTTCTATGCAAGTAGGTTGATGCGAAAGTAACATTCATTAGTTATGAAATAAGACAAACGTTTAAATGTTTATTATTTGTTACAATTTTAATAATGATAGACAAATAATTAATAGTTAGAGATAGATGAAATCGCGATTAACACTAATTATAAGAGGTTCAGATATAGAAGCAGGAATTTTCCGAGCTATGCCTTTTGTGGGCCCTGCTAGTGTATGATGAAGCTCTAAAATACCTAAACAGCCGGAAAAGGCCGAATAAAAAAACCGGCCTCAAAATCAAAATGAGGCTTATTTTTAGCATGTAATAACTAATGAAATAAAAAACTCAATGTATATTTTTTATAACAATTTATTTCTTTTCTGACAAAGAAAATCAATGATTTTTGTATATCTTACGGGAAAATTAAAAGTTAAAATGCGTTTTTTTCGGTAGATTGTGTGCTTTTTCTAGCATAATAAATGCAACAATAATTTTTATAGATCATTTTGCGTTTGATTTTTTGGGTACTAGTTCAGTATTTTAAACTGACAAATACCGACAAAGTTAGCGTTATTTTGGGGTTCGCTTAGGGCTAGGGTTAGGGTTAGGGTTCGGTATGGTTTAGGTTAGGGCTTCATTTAGTAAGTTCATTTTCGGTTTAATCTCTTTTCATCACTTATCGTCTGCCTGTCTGCCAGGAATGTTTAAAGTTACGGAATTTAAAAATCAATTCGTTGTCTGCTTCTCGAGTGTTCTGATTGGCTAAGCGATTCGGTATTATCCGTCTCTTTACGTTAATGACCAAACAAAAAGTCGGTTTGTCTGGTTCAAAAGCTGTACCAGCACTGTTTTTCTTTTATAAACAAATTGTTAGAATGGGCTTTATTGTACTACTATGGTGTAAATATTAAAAATATGAAAATAATATTAAATAGGGTGGATATAAAATATAAAATGTTACTTTAGATATTAAAATAGTAAGTTAATTATAGTGGATGTTTACATATTACATTTTTTAATTAAATTACGCATTTATATTATATATTTGAACAAAAATAATTACAAGGAAATTTACTCTCATATGAGATAGAAACGCGAAAGATTAGGGGATTGATAACTCCGACAATACTATTCTGTACTTTCAGGTTTGTTAGAATATAGATAACGCTTTAAAATGATCACAGGAACCCCATAGAGCAATGCGAGATTTTCTGCAGAATTTGTGATTAAGTAATGAATCACCATTTTCTCTATGAGGCTACCCCGACAGCAAACACTCTGTTTTTTTTTGTGAATCCCAAAAGCCAGACGAAGTCCTTCAGAGGACACTGCAATTTGTGAAGTGTACCGCGTGGGTCGTCATCTCGAAACATGCCATACTTTTACTGTGACGCTCAATAAAGAGCGTTACATTGTGATGCTTAAATGTTGATGGTCACTTTATGCTCGTTGTAGCGTGCGACGAGAGTAAGATTAATGGTGGTTCAACAAGATGGACCTACTTACCACTAACATCAACATATACTGGCTTGATCGTCGCTTTGCAGGTCGACTTATCAGCAGACTCTTCTTTTCGAGAATGCTCACCACATTCGCGAGATGTAAACCCACCGGATTTCTGTTATTGGATATTTTGGATCATATATACGAGATCAATCGAACACGCATGACAGAACTGAATGGTATTAATCACTCAAACAATCTGTTGTATAACAATGGAAGAGGGTGTTTGTGTAATCGACAGGTACACATCTAGTACATTTACTAATTTTATAAGAAGAGATACTAAATTAACACTTTGTTTTATTGTTTTAGGAAATAAAAAGCTTTCTGGCTTCCCTTGTCTGCTTCATGAGTTATGCCCGTGTAGATAGGTTACGTCTATATCGCGACATCCTCTTCATGTATCGCAACGGGCTATTGTTATCTATGTCCAGTAGATTTGATAGACAAGTGACGCTATAAAACGTGTTAGTTCGAAACAAAAATAATGGCTCCAATATTGAAAGATTAAATAACATATTTTTATTTGAACGTAATGTAAAGGAATGTATAATTCAACATGAAGACTCCATTATCAATTTAACATTAAAAAAATATATTTTCTTAATTTTTTTCATGATTTTCTATATTAATAATTTAGAAAAATAATTTATATAAAATCATCATGAATGTGTTTAATTTATCTTTCATTCATCAAAAATATGGAAAATAATCATCAGATGGGGTGGGTGTAAAATAAATATTTATTACTGATCGTATTGGCGGTGAATTCAATGAAAAAGTTTATGCTTGTAGTTGATTTTTGTAAAATATATAATCAAAATAAGAACACTGCCTTTCTTTAACACCATGCAGTTGTTACAAAATAGATTGAAAGTTTACGCGTATGTTTTTAAGGAAAGAAAGTGGGCACACTATTCTTGCCAAATATAGTTGTTAATAGTCTTCGCAGAGATTTTTTGTTCGACAAACTATATACGAAAGAGCGCTCAGCATTAATAGCTAAAATCTAGAATTTATTTTGGATATTACCGGACAGTGTTAAACGAGTCTAGAATTTCTTGTTAGAAAAAATAAATTTATGATGTTGGTGAAAAATGCCACTACACCGAAAAATTTGGAAAAAGTATAAATTGCCTCATCCGACGAGGGAGGATAGAAAGTACATCACTTTGATCCCAGCATGAAATTTAGGGAAGCAAAACTATTAGAATGGCTTTATTGAACAATATATACTTTCTAGGTTAAGAACTAATTCGAAAGTAAACGCTATCTCCCTTGAAATAAATGTGTGAATGTTATTGAGAATTGTTTTTTATTCGTTCTTTTTCAATTTTCTTCATATTTCTTTTTCATTTATTAATACAGTTTGCAATATTTCTACAAAAAGTGGCCCAGTAAATACGCAAGGCACCGTTCTATTTAGCGAGATGTATCATCCGTAATAATATTTTCAGATGACACCCGAACTTGCCGAACAACAGAGAATTACTTATTAACAAATATACGCATAACACAGTAACTATGCCAACCGTTATGAACTATTGCTGTTCTACTCGCTCGACCGCTTACAAATGCCAAGAAAGGTATGACCAGAACGCGACACCTACTGATAATACAGTATTTACTAATATGACCACTTTTTTCACAAGACTTAAACTTTCGGGAATCATGTAAAAAGTTTTGATGAATGAAAATGAAATGGTGTATATTTTGTGTAGATGACTGCGTATGCGATTCGCAGTATTTTAAATGAAAATTGATCATTTGCATTACTTTGACTGTTCTCATCTTGCATGTAATTCTCACATCGTTTAGCCAAACCCCCATCCCGTTCCCCGTAGATTAAATGAAAGGTTTAGTTTAAAATTTCATATCGATTCACAAGTTCGATATAGATATCCCCCGAGTTCAAAAATACGTACCTAAAGAAGGTCGGAGTTTACATCGGCCGAAACGTTGTGATAGAAACATGAGAACAGAAAGCAAAGAAGTCAGGAGCCGCTATTCCTATGTGGACAGGCGAATCTACTCCAAATATGAATTATTCGGACTAGTGTTCTGATCTTGGATATTATTCTAACAAAGCGTCGACTTCTTTAGGTGCGTTTGTCGAACGTGGAAATCTGTTCTGAATTTACCACCAAAACATTTATCTATGTTGACTCGCGGCGCAATGGATAAATGACTAAGTAATATATATATATATATATATATATATATATATATATATATATATATATATATATATACAATATTCATAAATCAATATTAAATTATTTATCTATATTAGTTATGCTTACATTTGAATTATAATTTTGTTTCATGTACTGTTCCTATATATATATATATATAAGAAGAATGTTGTAGTTCGCTTGGAGCATTGTGTATAGTGTAAGAATAATATTTTGGAGGCGATAACAATGCGTTGTTAAATTGACACATACGACACGTGGAATCGTAAGAACAAAACAAAGTGACAATATTGAAAAGTCAATAATTTTCAAAAATTTTTATTTTTTTATTTGCCATATTTGACCGTGGTGTTAGGTTGGAGTGTGTCCTTTCATTATTATTTTTTTTTAATTTTCGAGGGTATCCCTCATCCTCAGAATAAAATAAATACTACCCCTCGTTGGAGTGTGTTTTTTGCCAAAAGCCGGGGCCGGAAATGCTGGTTTGTTTTTAGTAGCAGGTCCGCAGAGGTTTGTTTATTTATTTTTTTAATTTTTTATTTATTTTTTATAATTTATTATTTACTATTTTAACCGTTGCTGTTTGTTTTGTTAGTAAATATACTGAGTACTTTATTTTTTTAATTTATTTATATATATATATATATATATATATATATATATATATATATATATATATATATATATATATATATTTATATAACGTTGTTGTTTGTTTTGTTAATAATATACTGAATAATCATTATCTCGGTGGTAGAGGCTGGATAACTCGTGTGAGTCAAGCTTTGTTTGTGGGAGTTATGTCCCTTTAGAGTTTTAATTAATTTCGTTCTATAAATTTGTTTACCGTGTGTGTGTAGTAGCAGATGTGATTGGGTGGGTGAGGAATCCTGGGTATGACGGTGGGGCGTCGTTAATAGAGCCTTAGGTATATATATATATATATATATATATATATATATATATATATATGTGTGTGTGTGTGTGTTGGTGTATGTATATATATATATATATATATATATATATATATACGTATTTGTAAAATACATACATACATTTTTATTTATTTATTTATTAATTTCTTTATTTTATTTATTTATTTATTTATTTTATTTTGTTCGATTCTATATTATTATTTATCTATATTATTAGCTTTTGTTATGTGCAGTCGTGGTATATAATGGTCGGGATTTCTAGTTTATTAGTAAGGCGGGCAACAAGTGCAACCACGTGTCCGAGTTAGCAGCAGGTGCAGGTGGCTGTGTGTGCACCAGTGTCAGTAATTGTGCTAATAAGATGGGGTTAACTAACTTCATTTAGTGTTGTTATCGTTAATAGTATGTCCGCATAGTATCATAGATGTTTGTTAGTAAAATGTGTATGATGGTGCTTGTCGTGTGTGGTTATATTAAGAAGTTGGAGTTTAGCTCGGCTCTGTTGTTCAATTTAGGGGATAGCTTTCTAATTAATATAGACTCTTGAAGTCTGAGATTGCGCTGGTCTCTTTCGCTAGCTAGTATCTGGACTCGTATGTCTTTGGTGGGGTTGTGGCCATGTGTTATATGTTTTTGGAAGGATGATGCCTTGGTGGTTACGTGTTCTTTAATTCGTATATGCAAAGGTCTCACTGTACTGCCGATGTATAATTCATTGCAGACCGCACATTGTATCTGGTATATAGCATATGTGCGGTTGCATAAACCTGTGTTGTTGATGGAGCAGTTTGCTAGGCTGCAAGGGTTCGTGTTGAAAGGTGTTCTAGGTTTAGATAGGTGTTGTCTTAGTGTTTGTCCGGAGTGTGTGAGTTGAATGTCTAAGTGTTCTTTGTGGATGGCTTTGCGGATGGCCGAGGTTATTCTATCGCTAAAGTGTGGTATTTTAAGGAAGCATGTGTTAGAGGGAGTTTGTGTTGGGTGTTTTCTAGATGTCTTATTGTAGTGTCTGATGTTTTTAGGGTATCCATTCCGTTCGAGTATCTGTGGAAGTGTCTAACATAAGATGTCTTGTTAGTTTCCGTAGTACATTTGCTACGGATGCGGTTTACTTCGTTCACAGCATATCCTATTTTGGCTTTGGTAGGGAGGGCCGATTCATAGTTTAAGAAGATATCTCTGCAGGCAGCTTTCTTGTAGAATTTGGTGTGAATGAGCCCTACGTCGGTGATGCAGAGCGTGACGTCTAGCAGTGAGAGGGATCCGGATGTCTTAGGGTGTTCGATTGTGAATTGTATTTTGTGGTCTGTGTTCTTAAAGCTAATGAAGATTTTGTTGGCTTCTTCGCGGGATGATGTGAGAATGAGAATATCGTCCACATATCTCGTGAAAAAGATGCTAGAGTGACAGGTGTCTAATGCGCGTTGTTCTAACCTATTCATGTATGTGATGGCCAGTAATCCTGATAGGCTGGATCCCATAGGTAGGCCTGTTATTTGTTTGTAGGTCTGTCCTTTGTATGTGAAGTAAGTGTTGTCGACTATTATGTAAAGTAGCTTGTGTATGTCAGTGGCAGTGAGACCGAAGCAGTAGAGGTCGTTGGATGAGATGTAGTCGGTGATTAGGTCCACAGCTGGGTGAGCTGGTACGGATGTATAGAGGGATACAACGTCGAGGCTGAACGCATATCTGTTGCGTTGTAGTTCCTGGGGTTGCAGTGAGTGCAGTCTGTGTATGACCTCATCAGAGCTGCTGACGTGTCCTGGGTAGGTGGGAAGTAGGGGCTTTAGTAGTTGGGAGAGCAGCCAGGAGATCTTGTAGAGGGGTCCCTCTATGCTTGAGACTATGGGCCTTATTTGTGTTATGGGGCTGTTTTTGTGTGTTTTTATTAGGTGGTAGAATGTAGGGAGTCTGCTATTTCTTGTGGTGAGGTTTCGTTTGTATCTGTTGGGGAGGTTTCTTTTCTTACATATTAGTGTCCATGCTGTGTTTATCTAGTTTTCTATCTCAGTGGGGAAGGCGTCTGTGGTGGGTGTGTAGAGTGTGTCGTTGTTGAGGTGTCTGAGTGCTGGGTCGTCGTACGTTTCTTGAGAGATAACGCAGCATTCTTTGTCTTTGTCAGAAGGCAGGAATATTAGGTTTTTGTCCTTTAAGTTTTTGAGGGTGAGTCGTTGCGTTCTTGTGAGATTGGGTGTGATGTTTAGTTGTTCTCTTTGTATGATGGATGATATGTTGTGCCAAAGTTTTGTGAGTTTGTGGTCTAAATCGTGGTTGTCTGGAGGGGGGTGGAGGGGGCGGTCTAGCTGGTATGTAGGAAATGTGGCGGCGTTTTCAATGGCGGAGGGACTGTTGGTGGTGTTATGCGTGTTCTGTAGGTCTTGGTTGAAGGCAGACAGCCATTTTAGGTGATATGCCGTTCTGCAGAACTGTGCCTCGATGTTGAGTTTGGCCCTGTCATCTAACTTTTGTGTAGTTATAAACTTGGGGCCTAGGCTGAGGAGTTCTGTTTCGTTTGGCATTAGTGAGTTAGTCAGGTCTGTGACGAGGGATCTAGCTGTGGGTTGCGTGTTATTGTTGTCGGTTGGGTCGTTATTGTTGGGGCTGATTATAGGGGTGGGGGTGTTTTTATGAAGGAGCCAGTTGAACTTACTTTTTAACCTTTCTTTTGATGTGCGGATGCTGTTGTAGTAGCACTGGTTGATCGCTGCAGATATTTCTGGAGTTACGCTCAGTCCTGCTAGGTTGTTATTCAGTTCCTCAATATGGAGGTGGAGGAGGTAGTGTAAGTGTCGGATGGATTCCTTGACACAAAATTAGTGTAAAAATTCCCGTGATGTCTTGCGTTTTGGGTGGCTGAAGCATGCGGGGAGGTGCATGTTTTTAACTGTAGGGATTATGTTGTTTTTAATGCAGCGTATTAGGAAGTTGATCTGGCAGCCGGCTTTTGCTCGTTTCTCCGAGAGTGGAAGTATCTTTTTAATTGTTGCAAACTCTTTCTGGCTCAGACTAAGTGTGAGAAGAATGTTGTAGTTCGCTTGGAGCATTGTGTATAGTGTAAGAATAATATTTTGGAGGCGATAACAATGCGTTGTTAAAGTGACACATACGACATGTGGAATCGTAAGAACAAAACAAAGTGACAATATTGAAAAGTCAATAATTTTCAAATTATTTATTTTTTTTATTTACCAGTGTATCGTTGACCGTGGTGTTAGGTTGGAGTGTGTCCTTTTCATTATTATTTTTTTTTAATTTTCGAGGGTATCCCTCATCCTCAGAATAAAATAAATACTACCACTCGTTGGAGTGTGTTTTTTTGCCAAAAGCCGGGGCCGGAAATGCTGGTTTGTTTTTAGTAGCAGGTCCGCAGAGGTTTGTTTATTTATTTATTTTTTTTTTATATATAATTTATTATTTACTATTTTAACCGTTGCTGTTTGTTTTGTTAGTAAATATACTGAGTAATTTATTTTTTTTATTTATTTATATATATATATTTTTTATAACGTTGTTTTTTTTGTTAATAATATACTGAATAATCATTATCTCGGTGGTAGAGGCTGGATAACTCGTGTGAGTCAAGCTTTGTTTGTGGGAGTTATGTCCCTTTAGAGTTTTAATTAATTTCGTTCTATAAATGTGTTTACGTGTGTGTAGTAGCAGATGTGATTGGATGGGTGAGGAATCCTGGGTATGGGGGTGGGGCGTCATTAATATATATATATATATATATATATATATATATATATATATATTTATATGTGTGTGTGTGTGCGCGTGTGTGTGTGTTTGTGTGTGTGTAAAAAATTGATATACAGATATAAACAAATGTATGGCATATACACTGGCATTCATTTAAGGATATATCATGTATTTATACTAAGTGTAATATATAGGCCTTATTATGGTTTTATATTTGTCAATAATTACACTGATATGCCTCAGTTTTCATTTCCATATCCAAAATTTCCCTGAATTTTCCACATTTCAAATAAGCTCCTTATTATAAAAAGCTATACTCACTGTATAAACCGGTATCGCTACTCTTTAAATATTTTTGTCAATATGTACAGAATAGATAAAATATTTTTGTCGATATGTACAGAAGAGATAAAATAGTTTTGTCGATATGTACAGAAGAGATCAAATATTTTTGTCAATATGTACAAAAGAGATAATATATTTTTGTCGATATGTACAGAAGAGATAAAATATTTTTGTCGATATGTACAGAAGAAATAATGTACAGAAGAGATAAAATATTTTTGTCAATATGTACAGAAGAGATAAAATATTTTTTTCAATATGTACAGAAGAGATAAAATATTTTTGTCAATATGTACAGAAGAGATAAAATAGTTTTGTCAATATGTACAGAAGAGATAAAATATTTTTGTCAATATGTACAGAAGAGATAAAATATTTTTGTCAATATGTACAGAAGAGATCAAATATTTTTGTCGATATGTACAGAAGAGATAAAATATTTTTGTCAATATGTACAGAAGAGATAATGTACAGAAGAGATAAAATATTTTTTTCAATATGTACAGAAGAGATCAAATATTTTTGTCGATATGTACAGAAGAGATAAAATATTTTTGT